>VWYE01001872.1:209124-289712 GCA_013398995.1 Alaudala cheleensis | reverse complement strand
TGAGAACCGGGCCGAGAACCGACAACCCTTCCCTTCCCGCCACTGCCCTGCTGCCCATGGATTTCCCCCGGCCTACAGCTCCCGCAGGGCAGCGCGCCACCTGCTCCGGCCCGGCCAGGGCAGGCGGCAGCAAGGCACGCCGGGAGCTGTAGTTCGTGAGGGAGGGGAGCGGCACCGCCCCCGAGGTTTCTCCCCGGTGGGCAGCACAGCCGGCCCTGCCAGCGGCTCCAGCGCCCCGTTCCTCACAGTGCCGGGCTCAGAGCACCTCAAAAACCAGCACGGGTCTCGCCTTCATCCCACGGTCTGTCCTGGGCGCTGCTTGGAGCGGGGCTCCTGGCTCAGGTGCCCCGCCNCGCCGCCCCCTCTCTTACCCACACAGTGCATGAGCCGGTGCCGCCAGGAGTCGAGTTCTCGGCGGACTCCCCTGCGCTCCGCCGTGCAGCGGGGGCTCCGGCACTGGGAGGCGGCGGCAGGAGGAGCGGGAGCCGCGGCGGCCATTCCTTCTGTTCCCTTTTCCATCTGCCTCTGACCTCACGCCCGCTCATTTACATACGAGCGCGCGCTCCCCCGGCTCCTCTCCCTCCCCCCCACCCCCCTNAGCGGCTCCAGCGCCCCGTTCCTCACAGTGCCGGGCTCAGAGCACCTCAAAAACCAGCACGGGTCTCGCCTTCATCCCACGGTCTGTCCTGGGCGCTGCTTGGAGCGGGGCTCCTGGCTCAGGTGCCCCGCCGCCTCTTCCAGCCCGCACCCACATCCGCCCCGGGGCTGCCGGCCGCTCGCTCCCCCTCCGCCGCTGCCACCACGGCACGGACGCGGCTGCCACACAGCGCTGTGCCTTCCGAGCCAGCTCGCCAGGTTCACTCCGCAAGGAGATTTTCAAAGTTTACTGAGTTGCTGCCCGGTTCCCCAGTCTGTTTTCAACGGCTTTGCTTTCAATCCAGTTTTTATGGGAGTGTTGATCATGTAGAACCGGACAGGGAGGTTTGCTGGGGACTGGAGTTATCTCCCACCACCACCCCTTTAGAAAAGATTAGCGTGAAAACTAGGAGCCAAATCAGTTCAGTTCAGTATCTAGAAGCACGCCTGAGAAGGCTTACTATCAACCTACAAACTGAAGTCAGATTAAGGTGACTGCAAGAAAGTTAACACACAAATGTCAGATTGCATTACTTGCAGCATTTGACAACCACTTGGACGGGAGGTTGTGCTGCTCTGCACAGTCACCCTCGTGTTGTGCCTCCAGCACAGGACACATATCCCTCCGCACCAGTCTAATGTGACAATCGCTATCCATGTCTTGCAAGACAGCAATTAGCAGTCTTTAATTCCCTAGACAGAAGAATCCAGATCTGCAGTTTTCTCAGATGCTGGTGTGTCTTTGACTGCCTTCTCCTCCTCCATATTTTTCTTCTCAAGCCAGTCTCAAGACAACGTAAGCATTGTCACTTCAGCAAGAAATTACATTTTCTGTGCTTATTTGGAGGTTGTGATAGAAAACAGGATTTAACAAGGCCATAGAAAAGACAAGGCACCATTGCTTCTCCTCTTACTCCCCTATATGGGTTGAAGGTGCAAGGCTGGAAAGAACCAAATCATCCTATCTATACCCAGCTGTCTTCTTGTTCTAGAGTATGAGCAGAGTTAACAGCAGCAATACTGTGTAGAAACTGCAGAAGAGCTTCAAGTTTGAACAATGAAGGGACAGTTATTCCCCACTCATTCATCCCTCTATGTGTCTGTGTAGACTGTCAGAAGCAAGGCTATGTAGGAGTGGAGCCTTTCAGGAGAATGGCAAGACTGGAAGTGCAGGTGTAAAGGCAGCCTGTTGCTTCCTTATACTTTTCATCCTGGCAGCCAGCAGTAAATTCTCAGTCTCCTTCTTCACCTCTGATCTGTTGCAAGTTTTAAACCTTGGGTTTAATACTGGCCTTCTGAACAGCAACAAAAATTTTCAATCTTACATCAAAGAAATGGTAAACCCCAGGGTAACTCAGAGACGACAAAACCCACACAAATTAAAATGTAACCTTATTTGGATAATGCATCAGTTTCAAACTATTAGTACTCCTCCTGTAATTTTTTTTTTTTTTTGCCATAAGACTGGCTAAAAAGAAATCTGCTATTAATGGGTTTCTACTGCAAATCTTACCTGATGGATATTTCCTTCTGAACTTCATAAAGGTGCTCTTTGTTTTTTACGGGTGAAGGACACATTCAGGGATTCCTTATTGAGGCCCCGAAGTTCAGTTCTGCTTTCACTGGAACAAACAAAACTTCGGGAAGAGATGGCAGATCACATAATTTTTTGTAAAGAAATTTCATAAAAAAAACTTTGTCACTTTTGTAAAACAGCTAATTGAGCTTAATGAATTCAACACAGAAGAATTTTAAATGAATGGTGTTTGACTGAATCCCTGAGCTTATGTGACAAACCTAAAAATCTTGGTGGACAGATTTCAGAGAGGAGGAGAAAAGGAGACAGAAATATTTTCCAACTGAATTTTTATAGTTGCCTAGGTTTTGAACTCCTAGTCCTTCTGAAAATACTGCCTAGAAATCAGATATGCTGTATAGACTAGTTTTGCACCACTCTCTCCCTTGGAGAAGTTTTATTTTTCCAAACAAAACTGAACCAGGTAAGCCAAGGATCCTGCTTCATCAAACTTTCAGGGATGTTATTTTTACAGTAATGGTACTGGTTTTTCTTCTCCATGAAAATGACTTTCCAGCCAAGAGATTATTTCTTATGTGGATTTGTACTTGCTTTTATAGAAACATTTCCAGTTTTCTGAACAAGGGTTGGATCAAAACTCCAAGGCTGATTGAGGGCAGAAGCTGAAGCAGTGAGGGGTAATTTCAATTTGGTTAATTTTAGCTGCCTGTGCTAGCTAATTTTTATGGGATCAGAGTGCCAGTTACATGTAAATGGCTCTGGAGACAAAGTCCAGTACAATTTTTTTGAAGCTACAAGAGTTATTACTGTTCTTCCTGTATATTTCATCCCATATTCACTTGGGGGTAAAGAGAAATTCAAACACTCAGAGATGCTTACAGTTTGATATCACAACCCCATCAAAATCTGACATTTTGAATTCATTTTTGAATTAATTTCTTGAGCATATTGGGGAGATTTAACTATCTTATTGATTTAACTATCTTATCTTATGAACATTGCAAAATTGTTCATCACCAGAACTTCTTTATGATTAGTCCCCAAAGGTGAAACTCACTCCTGTACAAATAGTTTTGCATGGGTCTTTGTCAGATAAGTGCTGCTTTATGGTAACTGGGGGCAATGATGAAGTGTAATTAAAACAGTCTAACTTGAACAGTCAAAACCTTGCAGCAAGCCTTCTTTAGATGCAATCAGTGGTGAGCTAGTCTCTCACATGAATGCAATTTGTAAACCTTGAAATTGTCAGTGTCTTGGTAAAACAGAAAGGGTTAAATGATGAATTCTGTGATAGCTTTATGAATGAATATTCCATGATACTTGAAAGATATACTGCAACAGAAAATAAAAGGGTGGAAGCAATGACACTAGAGGATATTTCACCATAAACAGTGACATGATCATTCTTTTTCCTTCAGCAGAGGCAGCTGGACCAGCAGCTGTGGAGCAGTGCAGCAAGAATGCTGGGAGAGGGGCCAGCCCCTTATCTATCACTTCTGTGTCTGTGGTGGCAAGCAGCACAGCCCAGGTAAAAAGATTATCCCTAATCTAGTAGTTTAGACTTTGCATTTTCATAACAACCTCAATCAGTGTGAAGGTACACAAAAATATGTTCATAATCCAGATGTTGCTGGGTTAGGGGCTCTATGAGTCTTGAAAGCTAAACTCCAAACATTTCTTTGCATTATCATGAGTTCTAAATGAACATGAAGGGAAATGAAAGGAAAATGAAAGAACAAACTCTAATAGGAACAATTGGAAAAGTTTTCATTTCACATACAAATGGAAGAATGAACTTTTTAACAGAGCAGAAAAGTCAGGCAACTTCAGATGTCCTCATTGACTTTAGGATCACCAGGAAGAAATACGATTTGTAAGCATTCCAGGCTTACATCTTCTATATCCCTATGCTCATATAAAATTCAAAATAGTTTACAAATTATAGTGGGTGGAGAGACTATAATTTAATATCAAATATCTTACAGATGAAGAAATAAATTATCTGTTCATGCCTGAAACTTCAGGGTATGTAGAATATTATTAGTTGGAAGGGATCCATATGGATCAGTGTGCCCAACTCCTGGCCCCACACAAGAAAACCCCCAAAATCACATCACCCATATTGGGCATATCTCAGGATATGCATTTAGTATTCAATAACTGTGTATTTCAGTAAAATATACAGTTTAAAATACTGCTGTCTCCTTACTACAGGGTCAGCTTTTGTGATTCTCATTGGCATTAGCTGATTCCACTGCCTGTATTTCTGTTCCTGTTATTGACCTAATTCTTAGTACATGAAACATGATTATTTCAGCCAGATGACCATTTCTTACAAACATCTTTGTCTTTTGTATATGAAGGTATAAAATGGGAATATAATTCTTGTGTTCTAGCAGTAGTGCTCCTCAATCTGTGAGCATCTAACTAGGTGAAGCAAAGTTTGTATCTGAGCGGATGTGCTCTTATCACATCATCTAATTAGCTCAGTGAAAAGCACTAAGCTTTTCAAGAACACCAATATTCTTCATGTCCTATCAACTTATATCAGCTAGTTTAGTTAAATAGAGATGTCACTTCCATATATCAAACTAGCCTTGTTTGTAGCAAGCAAGCATTGTAACGAAACTCTACAGTAAATGTTTATAAAATAGATACACTTGGTTTTATGTGGCTAACTGAAACATTAATAGAGCTCTCCATTATATATAATTTTAGAATATACAGTGAAATTTTCATAGGTTATTTTCAGGTATTTGTTTATTATTACTGTTTAGAGATTAAGGATCTGGTGATACTGGGGCCAAAGGGCTGTGATCTCATTGCATGCATGTTCTGCTACACAAGAGGACACAGGTATGGAGGCTGCATTGTATTTAGACAAACTCTTAGAGCTAGAAAACAATCACACAACTTTTATGGTGAGCTGAGCACACTTGATCATAGTAAAATCATGTTACTTTATAGAATCATTCCACAAAGCGGAGCTATATTTCTGTAAATTTGAAAAAAAAAGTGACTTTAAACAACATAAGCTTGTAAGGTAAAATAAAATATTAATATGCAACTATATGAAAGACTCCATGGTGTTATATTATAAAAAACAAGTGGAAGAGAAACTTCTGTTTATTACTAATTTAAAACATTTATTAATCTCAAAGTGCTCTTCTGAGGATGATACATCTTTTTTCAGTACTAGTCCAGCAGAAAAAGGTGTGTTAGTGAAAGCAGTCAGCTTGAAATGCCAGAAAATAACAAATTACTCTCCTGTAGATTAGACTGCTGTTTTAACATGCCATTATTTGACTATTAAAATTAAATTTGGAGGGAAGGTAAAATCTGATATATACCTCTAAGTGATGTCTCTATAGCACTATCTATCAAATATGGCTGGTTTTCCTTCCATTTAAGCCGTTATTCCATGTTCCACACAGCCCAGTAATGTCACTCACTCTCTCTAAAGTTTCCCATGTGGCCAAGTAATTTAAGTATGCCATCACCAGAGCAACTCTGCAGCTGAAAATATACTGCTATTAAATCCAGAGAGAATAGATCACTAATTGCAGCTTAATATTAGAAATGGACATGAAATATTGAGCCAGCCATCAGAGAATGCACTGGTAATCCAAACTTGTGTTTTAATTGAAAAGACAAAGAACTGTTTATGTCTTCATGAATGACTTTTACAATTACAGTAGCTAAGAACTTGCAAAAGCTAAGTAAGATAAGGATTGCTACTTCTGTTGCAGACTACAGCTTAATTATTATTTAAATGAAGAAATAACCTTTTTTCCAAAACCTAGCCTTCCTTTTATGGAATGTCACACTGGGTAGGTTTCCCTGGATGAAAGTTGAACTAACAGAGCATGTGAAAGGACACGGCATGTGTGGAGCATCACAGGAGATGGTTCCTTCTCCTTGAAGGATTGCAATATAAATAAAGGATTTCATAAGCAACATCCAGTTCTCAAGCTGGCTGCTCCATGAGAGCCATTGCCCAGGAAGCAGAGCATGGGATATCACTTCCTAGGTCTCTACCATCTTCCCAGAACTGTGAGTCAGTGACAAGGGAGGTGTATGCCTGTAGCAGGTTTTTTGTTTTACTGCAGAAATTCCTGTTTTGGAATCCTTTGCACCTCTTTCCAGCTGTAGTTTCCAGAATAGGCTGCGATTTTATAACCAACCTAACCAGCATCCACCATGAGTGGTAGTCACTTGGGTAAGGCAGTTTATTTCCTGAAACATCACTTGCAGAATTATTGCCTCTTGAAGTAGAACTATTCATGGATTGATTTAGAACAACTATTTTTATCACGTATTTGGGCTTCATCTTAGCAATTTTATGTATAACCTTTCTTTTAGCTGAATTGCATGGTTCAGGTTATGTTCTGAATCCCCCACTGATCTCCCCTTTCCCTACCAATTCCATATCTTCATTTTCAAGCTACACTTCTTGAATTGAAAAAAAAGTAAAAGAAAAAGAAGGAATATTGTATGTGAAGTTCACTATCCTTTTAGTAAAATGGGGCGAGTAACATGATTTCTCAAACCCAAAATAAGTTGAAAAAAGAGGACCTGGTTATTTACTGAAATGCAACTCTTTCAGTAGCTAGATCAGTCTTGTGGTGTTTACTTTGCTGTGACCTTAGATTTCTTCACATAACTATATTCTTGAAATATTTGGATTTTTGTCCATTGATTCTCTGTGAGCATCTTTTCATGCTGTTATAATCAATCTCAGTAGTGCTGCTAATGTACTGAAAATAACATTTCTATTTTGTAAAGGCAGTTAATTCAACATAACCAAGATGTTCTCTTATTTTCTTTTTTTCATACTGAGATTTTAAAATCGAACATGGAATGTTTTTTTGGTCCATATTATTTCTCAAGTAGTTGTTTGTTTTTTTTAAATTTATTATTTTCTTACATTTACCATTTTCACTTTTAATGTTAAAGATTGTTTTTGTATTAAACTAATTCAAACAAAGTAACAGAACAAATATAAATTCATAAGTATTCCTTTTTAGGGCTACATTAAGTAATCCCCTCAGCTAATAAAAAAGTGAAGTAACAGTAGGCTGAATACAACAAACTGAACAGCTCCTTGTTGAATTCCTGCTGAGAAAAAGAGACAGCAGAGATGATCTACTGCAGATCATCATGAGAAAAAGTGTGATATTTCTGTTGTCCTTTCCCAAAATTTGATCATCCTTGAAAAAGCCTTTTTCATTTCAAGTATTCATGGATTAAGATGCAAAGCAAAATAATCCTTTCCTTCTCTATTTTCGGCAAGGCAACTTCCCCATGAAATCCAAACATTTTGAGGGTTTCTTCCTTTTCTCCCTCTTGTTTAAAATTTAAGTGTTTGATTTCCCACCATTTGCCATGAAGAATGTTTTCTCAGCTTGATATCTATATTCCCTGGCAATACCTCCCTCTCCTTCAAGTTTGGGCCCAGTGCCATAGTGATTCAGATCCATTCCTTCTCCATCCATTCTCTCCAGTCTATTACATTCCATTTTGCATTTTGTCTTGCCTTTCTACTTAGGGTTGAATCAAGGTATGTTTGCAACCTTTTCTGCACTATGATGTTTACAGTTCCTTTCAAAGGAAAGCCAAGGGGTTCCTGTCTTCTGGTTCTAGAGTCTTGGGCTTAAAGACACAACAGAATTTGTAGTGTTAGAACAGACAATTTTTGTTCTTTAAGGTAGAAACTCTATCTTAACTACTGTGCTTTATTGTTAAAAATTAGCCACTTAAATATTACATAAATATTTTTATAAGTCTGTACCATCACTCCATCAGATTTGGCTGACAAAGTTTCATAGTGAGGACTTTTCAAACCTTTTTAATAAGCCTTTACTATTTAGATTATTTCTCATATTCTCAGCCTTTTATGCATTCTCATAATCAGCTTTTTCTCAGCATTTATCAGTCAGGTGTTGCTGCATTAATATAGATTCCAGTGAGATACCCCATCAGACTGGAGAGTCAAAGTAAGTGCTCAGAATGTCTTAAGCCAACAGCATTTGTTGCTGATAATTTAAGTGGGGTCTGGTCTTTCATTATTGCATCTACAGGTCTATGAAACTGGAGGAGATTTAACAGAAAACTAATTGTAGAAATTGCATAAGCTTTAAAAATCCAAAGCAATTTTGATGTCAAATTCTGTGCCCAGTGAAAGGATAACAGTAACAAGTTTCCTACCTCTGTACTGTCACAAAATGTTTCTTAAATTTAACCAAACATGCCAGTCCTCATTTTGCTGTTTCTTATCTCTACAGAACTAGATACAATCACAGCAATCTGAGGTTAGGGGTTTTTTTTTTTCCGTAGGACAACACTCTCTGGTTATTTTCAGCTTCACAAAGCATTTGGTTAGAACAGCCATACTTTCTCTTGTTAAGGATATCTAAGAGGACTGTGATTAATGTTTAAAGAGCTCCATGTGTACCCAATTATGAAACCAATTAATTTAGTCAAAGACTAGATTAACTGCCATCTGTGGCCTGATTGTTTCTTAAATTTGAGTACTTCTGATCAAAGTTGCCATAAACAGTCTTACACAGCATGTGACAAATCAATGTCGTCCAAGGATGTGTGGATATGAAGAGAGTTCATCATTAAGTGTTCAATATTATTACACAGCTTCTATCACCAGTCTTTACAGCATATATTATTTGAGATACATTTTATTTGTTTCACTAGAAGTGAAACCTTGGAGCTTGTTAATAAAATAATGCCACTGTTACTTATGTAATAGATAATACAAAAACCATGTCTAGGATGAGATGATAAACATAAACACAATAGAGGGCAAAAGCCAAGGGGAAGGCATGAAAAAAAGCAATCTGGAGAAACAAATGAAGCTGAAATTTGAACTCAGATTTGTCCTCATGATAAGACCTTGCATGGATATACAGCTGGTCACCAAACAGACCATGCACCTATACAGCTATTTGATTTTGCTTTTCTTTTTTACACTTCACAGAGACCCCTCATACAGTATATGATATTCAGCTGTTCTATCCAACATGGGAATTGGCTATATCATCCCCAGCTAGAATTGACTCTGGGAAGCACATCTGTGCTCTGACTAGAGCAGAGAAAATGAGGTAGTAGGTTTATCTAAAGATAGAAACTTAAAAAGCGCTAGAGATTGTAGACATGATATTTGCTCTTAATTACAGAGGTATTCAGCCAAGCAATAACATGCTATGAAGCAGAGAAATGCATGTAAAACAAATCCTTCTGAACCAGTATGCTTCCTTAAAATGCCAGTTTGTGACATTAAAAACAACAAATTGAAGATGAGGAAACAGTTCAATTCCATGCAGAATCCAGATCATCTGCAACAGATTTTTCTTTCTCAGAAACAAAGCCACACACATATATATATATGTATAAATATCTTTATGCACACGTACAAAACCCAGTAGCAATTCCTTGTCGTGCAAGCAAATCTCAGGATGAAAATTAAAGTCAAAAGAAAGGAATGTTGAAAGATATTCTTACGCATTTATCTTCCTTCAAATTCCTTCTTATAAATATGACAAAAATTAGACATGAATGAATTTTACCAGTGCGGCAAAAGTACGCAAAGAAAGTGTCATTATGACAGCTTTTCCTACTGCCTATTGAGAAGAAATAGAGCTTCTTTGTCTAAATGATAGGCAAGAGTAGCTAGAGGAAGACATTGTAAGGAAATACTCTTGGTACAAGGGATATAAAACTCTAAGCTCCATAAGCTTCTTGAAGTTTCAGTTTAGAGAGCTTTCTCTTAATTTTGGTATAGTTTGCTTCAGAAATGATGACTTAGGAGTCTTCTTTCCTCAAAATATTAAGTGACCTGGTAGTCCTCTTGCATCTTTCACTGAGGAGGAGTGGGGATCCTGGAGTTTATGGAAAGGTTGTTTGAAGACCTGCTCACTTGCCTCTAACTTAACTAATGCTCCTATCTCCAGCAGATACTGTGGGCTTTTAGACAGCATCACCAGATTTATTATTAAAAAATCTCTGACAAACAACAAAACAATGACATGAACCCAAAACATAATTAAAAAAAAAACCAAAAAAACAACAAACCTGTAATATGCCATCCTCAAAAGAATCAGAGCAAAGGAAAATATATTAAAAAATTACCCAGTAAAAAAGCTGAGAAATGCAAAACACAAGGTCATCACTCCCTAAATTCGGGTTTGTGGTGCAAGCCAGCAACCAATGACAAAAACATCTCTACATTATCAACCCTGTGCTCAGCAAAAATCCAAAACCTAGCCCCATACCAGCTACTAGGAAAAAAATTACCCCAGATGAAACCAACAAAGCTATAATAAAAATCTGTTTCCTTTTCTTTCCTTTCTTCTAAAAGAGATGCATTTCAGATTAGAAAATAGAACACGGAGGCTATTTTTATCTAACCTGATTACCCAAGCTTAGAGCTACAACCAGGCCTATTATAACAGTCAATTGAACTTTTTTTACATAGCTCACTTTATGTTATGCTTTGTTAATAAATCTGTGACTGGGTACAGAAAGAACAGCTATCTTTCTGTACTGCACTCTGCTCAAGAGAACTCCGTAGGCAGTATGGGGAAATTCCCCTGAGAGCAGTTAGCCATATTCACCTGGGAGAAGGTGTCACTGTGAAATAATAGGATTATTGCAATAGGTGATTTCTTTACTACTTGATGAGAAAAACTCTTGCCTTTTTAGGAGGGTGAGAAAGAGTCTGAGAAAGAGGACATTGCAGTAGCATTAATGCTCAAATAGCCAAGCCTTAGAGGGAATAGAAAGAATTTTTCTTTGTTGAGGCATTTGTACAGACTGTATTTCTTATTCAGGGAATTTCTGAATAAGAAAAATTACCTTCAATGAAGGTTGTAGCCTCTAGGGTCTTAGCAGATAGGGGACAGGTTTGTTCTCAGACTAGTTTTTAAACGTCTCAATATTCCTGGATTTGCACTTATTACAGTCATAGTTTGTTCTACTTTTTATGGATTATAAATCTGTCATATCTTTTAGTGACTTTACCTTTAAGAAAAGGGAAAACTGAGCTAATGTCAAGGTTCTGGCTGAATTTTTTGTTTGTTTGTTTGTTTTTTGTTTGTTTGTTTGTTAATATAACTTAAAGCCTTGGTCCCACCAGAATGTTTACATGGAAAAGTGTTTGCTCTTCCAATAATTCCATCCTAACTTACTTGACTGCAGGTAAAAAAATAAATATCTTTGTGTTCTTATTTCATTGCTCAGCTCAATATCTGCAGAATAATTTTTTCTTTTGTCATTCTTCAGCTATTTTTGTCACTTTTACCAAGGTGAATGTTTAGTAAAGTAGTAAAGCTTTGTTTAGTCTCTGCAAGACTGAGGTTATGTCTAAGCTATATGAGGCTATCCTTTTTTTTTCTGGGGAAAAATATGATAACAAACTTGAAATATAAAAGGCACAGGGATAGTTCCCTACTCCTGAAATGAGGTGCAGTGAGTACTTAACAACCTGAACAACAATTTTTAGAGAGCAAAGATCAAACTATGGATTAATAGGTGCCTTTGCTGATGCTGTAACTGTTGTGACTATGTCTGTCTCAGTTCTGGTGTGAGCAGACCAAACTACATTTATGGAAACCTGGGAGTTTTTCAGAACTGCTAACAATGTTGTTTCCACTTTTTATGACATTTTGGAGAATGTTTAGTAAACACAAATGTGTGGAAGTGTTTGGAAGTGTTTTTATATGAATTCAGTGAGCATAAAACATTCCACGCTGAATGATCATTTTCAGAAATAGATGTCCGGTTGTTTACAATGAGCAATAGGATTATACTAATTCTAGTTCATGTTTTCTTATTTATTGTGATTTTTATAGTATGCTTTAATAATATCAACTGTATGTATTTACAGTTCTTTAAAAATTAACATTTTAATTAAACTGCACTGAAATTATGCCCCTGTAAATATTTACTCAGAAAGCTTCTCACTGGGGTGAGGGACAGGAAACATATACACTGAGCAATTATGGCTGGAATTACTGCAAACCTAACAACCGTATCTGTTTAGCAATAGAGGTAAGAAATGGTACAAATTGTTATAATATGAAGGAAAACAAAAAGCAAAAGGGAAATGAAATGTTTTTGTATAAATAGGCTATTGCTTAGAAACATATCAATCTCAAATTACAAAAATCAAACCGATTTCTAAATAAAGTTCAAACTGGTGTGACAGCATTGAAAAAAGCTAACAAAATTAGCATGAATAGAATTTACTCAGCTTCATTCACTTCCTTTAACCTGAATACTTTCTTTCCATGCTTCTGTGTAGAACTATAAAATGGAGTCTACGTAAAGATATAGCTATCAGTTATACCAGTGTATGGCTCTAATTCAGGAAAGCACTTAAGTAGGTGATTAACTTCAAGCATGCACTTACCCACTTGCCTAATTATGAACTTAAGTGCATACCATAAGTTCTTTCCTGCACTGGTTTCAAGCAGTGCCTGCTGACCACAGAGAGCACCGTGCTATCTGAGCCAGCCCAAAAGGACCCTGCTCAGGGGCTGGACATGGTCTGTAGGCACAGCTGCCTGGCACTTGGGTGAGTTCACTGACTGGCTTCCAGGGCTCAGGATGGCTTGGTAAAGCCTAATGTGTAAGGCAGCTTGCAGTATATATGCTTCCTTCTCTTCATCTCCTCTGTTTTCCCAATATACTGATAATTCTTTTGGAAGGAGAGTACTACTAGATCTCAAAATCAGAGGAATTGGATAGTAGCTCAAATAAAGGGCTTATGAAGCCTAAAGTATGATCCCAGCAGACCTTACTCAGCAGCTGTTTTATTCTAGATGTACTTAACTTCCTTTGCTTCTTTTCCTTTTAATGTGTATATGTGTCTAGACACTTGTTTCTCTGCATGTCCTGCTTTGAGTTTTCCTATGTTCTGCCTTAGTCTGGCAGCAATCTGGGAACCATTTCTCTACCAAATCCTCTAAGCAGCTTCATCTGGGAGGTATTCTCAGAGCATACCTAATACTTACTACAGGATTAGGCCCCTGACAAAATACAACAGAAGTTGTAATATTTTCTAAATCAGGACCAGGATCACTTTCTGTAATGGCAGCTACAACAACCTACAGACTTTTATTGAGTATTCCTGTGTTTAACAGAAATGTCTCAATCAATAAGTTAAAATTGGGCTCTCCTTTTCTGATCCAATTTATGACAAATTCCTTTCTCTATGATGTCACAGTGTCAGTAGTATAGAGAGAGGGCACATTCTCCCCCAAATCACCCAGAGGTTCATGGTTACAAATTTTTTTTTGAGGGAGAGAGGTTTAAATCCCTGCAGATGGAACCAAGAGTGGAGTCTGGATCACCTTGTTGAGTTTTTTATTTAAGAGGTGAAGATGCTTTGTCAAGAGGGATTTGTCAGAGATAACCTGGAAGCTTAAGTCTCAAGAATGGCTTATCACTAGATATTTTGGGAAACCCGTAGAGTTACAAGGTGAACCATTGGCAAGGGAGCACTTCATGTTCCAATAAATTATTATATACCTCATAAGAAGAGAGAAACTTCCTGCCATCTGTTTCATTCACCATAGTTTTTATAACTTCTTGTAAAAATCTTGGATTTAAATGATTTGTACATTTAAACATCAAAATTCCTATAGCGTTTTTCTGGACAGAAGGACTATGTTTGTATCAGCAAGAGGTTTTCCTCATTGAATCTGTAGAGTTCTGTACTAGTGATTGTGTTTTATGTTCCTATTATTTATACTTTTTTGAGGTTTTCTTAGGACTTACAGTAATCTGTCCCCTGGCCTAGATGTCCAGCCAGGAGTGGACACTATTTCACATGCTTCTGGCATATACCTTCTACCTTAGCTTTATCTGAAAGGAATTTTGGACTCTAAACCAGCTCCATGATGTGAAGTGGAGCATAGCAGGTGGCAATGAGTGGGAAATGGGCTTGAGAACAGTAATCTTTGAACTAAAATGCTAATGTAATATAATATTCCTTCAGTAAAGATGATAATCCAATTTATTAATAGCAATACCTTGCTGCCGGTGTTGAAACACAAGCATTATTTTACTCAGGACTTGGATATACATGGAAGGACTATGAAGAGTACATGACAATAACTCCATACTGTCTCAGAACAAGTAATGAATTCAATGACTAGAGCAATAAGGGTTTTTTGGTAAATGGGTGCTTATTTTCTAAGTAAGGAGATGGTCTCTTAGCATCTTTCATCATATGAAAGCAAAAATACTCAGTAGATATTCCTGAAATAAAAAAAAAAAAAATCCCATAAAACTTATAGAAAATCTTTTCAAAGTCTTGCATCTGGTATTTAACAGCACTTTTGCTTTGCTGGCCATGCTGCTTTTGATGCAGCCAGGATGCTCTTGGCTTTCTGGGCTGTGAGTGGACATTGCTGGGTCATGTTGAGCTTCTCATCAGCCAACACCCCCGAGTCTTCTGCCTCAGGCTGCTCTCAATCCTTTCTCCTGNATTAGCATGAATAGAATTTACTCAGCTTCATTCACTTCCTTTAACCTGAATACTTTCTTTCCATGCTTCTGTGTAGAACTATAAAATGGAGTCTATGTAAAGATATAGCTATCAGTTATACCAGTGTATGGCTCTAATTCAGGAAAGCACTTAAGTAGGTGATTAACTTCAAGCATGCACTTACCCACTTGCCTAATTATGAACTTAAGTGCATACCATAAGTTCTTTCCTGCACTGGTTTCAAGAAGTGCCTGCTGACCACAGAGAGCACCGTGCTATCTGAGCCAGCCCAAAAGGACCCTGCTCAGGGGCTGGACATGGTCTGTAGGCACAGCTGCCTGGCACTTGGGTGAGTTCACTGACTGGCTTCCAGGGCTCAGGATGGCTTGGTAAAGCCTAATGTGTAAGGCAGCTTGCAGTATATATGCTTCCTTCTCTTCATCTCCTCTGTTTTCCCAATATACTGATAATTCTTTTGGAAGGAGAGTACTACTAGATCTCAAAATCAGAGGAATTGGATAGTAGCTCAAATAAAGGGCTTATGAAGCCTAAAGTATGATCCCAGCAGACCTTACTCAGCAGCTGTTTTATTCTAGATGTACTTAACTTCCTTTGCTTCTTTTCCTTTTAATGTGTATATGTGTCTAGACACTTGTTTCTCTGCATGTCCTGCTTTGAGTTTTCCTATGTTCTGCCTTAGTCTGGCAGCAATCTGGGAACCATTTCTCTACCAAATCCTCTAAGCAGCTTCATCTGGGAGGTATTCTCAGAGCATACCTAATACTTACTACAGGATTAGGCCCCTGACAAAATACAACAGAAGTTGTAATATTTTCTAAATCAGGACCAGGATCACTTTCTGTAATGGCAGCTACAACAACCTACAGACTTTTATTGAGTATTCCTGTGTTTAACAGAAATGTCTCAATCAATAAGTTAAAATTGGGCTCTCCTTTTCTGATCCAATTTATGACAAATTCCTTTCTCTATGATGTCACAGTGTCAGTAGTATAGAGAGAGGGCACATTCTCCCCCAAATCACCCAGAGGTTCATGGTTACAAATTTTTTTTTGAGGGAGAGAGGTTTAAATCCCTGCAGATGGAACCAAGAGTGGAGTCTGGATCACCTTGTTGAGTTTTTTATTTAAGAGGTGAAGATGCTTTGTCAAGAGGGATTTGTCAGAGATAACCTGGAAGCTTAAGTCTCAAGAATGGCTTATCACTAGATATTTTGGGAAACCCGTAGAGTTACAAGGTGAACCATTGGCAAGGGAGCACTTCATGTTCCAATAAATTATTATATACCTCATAAGAAGAGAGAAACTTCCTGCCATCTGTTTCATTCACCATAGTTTTTATAACTTCTTGTAAAAATCTTGGATTTAAATGATTTGTACATTTAAACATCAAAATTCCTATAGCGTTTTTCTGGACAGAAGGACTATGTTTGTATCAGCAAGAGGTTTTCCTCATTGAATCTGTAGAGTTCTGTACTAGTGATTGTGTTTTATGTTCCTATTATTTATACTTTTTTGAGGTTTTCTTTGGACTTACAGTAATCTGTCCCCTGGCCTAGATGTCCAGCCAGGAGTGGACACTATTTCACATGCTTCTGGCATATACCTTCTACCTTAGCTTTATCTGAAAGGAATTTTGGACTCTAAACCAGCTCCATGATGTGAAGTGGAGCATAGCAGGTGGCAATGAGTGGGAAATGGGCTTGAGAACAGTAATCTTTGAACTAAAATGCTAATGTAATATAATATTCCTTCAGTAAAGATGATAATCCAATTTATTAATAGCAATACCTTGCTGCCGGTGTTGAAACACAAGCATTATTTTACTCAGGACTTGGATATACATGGAAGGACTATGAAGAGTACATGACAATAACTCCATACTGTCTCAGAACAAGTAATGAATTCAATGACTAGAGCAATAAGGGTTTTTTGGTAAATGGGTGCTTATTTTCTAAGTAAGGAGATGGTCTCTTAGCATCTTTCATCATATGAAAGCAAAAATACTCAGTAGATATTCCTGAAATAAAAAAAAAAAAATCCCATAAAACTTATAGAAAATCTTTTCAAAGTCTTGCATCTGGTATTTAACAGCACTTTTGCTTTGCTGGCCATGCTGCTTTTGATGCAGCCAGGATGCTCTTGGCTTTCTGGGCTGTGAGTGGACATTGCTGGGTCATGTTGAGCTTCTCATCAGCCAACACCCCCGAGTCTTCTGCCTCAGGCTGCTCTCAATCCTTTCTCCTGCCAGCCTGTGTTTGTTCTTGGGATTGCCCTTACCCAGGTGGAGGACCTTGAACTTGGGCTCATTGAATTTCATGGTCTTATAACATATTGAAAAGTGGTTCAATAAAAGACTAAAATAAGACCAGTGGTAATCTGCTCCTGGCTATAAATGCAAACACAGGTTTTGTGGGCTTAATTTTAACCATGTTATTTTTCATCTCTAATTTCTTGGTTCCATATCTTTGCAAGTTTCACTTAAGTTAACTGGGTATTTACTCAGATATCCTGTTGGTACAAACCCTATGGCTTTTAAACCCCACATCTGCTGTTTGGAATTGTAATTGACTCACTGAAATTGTTTTGAAGACATATAAAAAGTGAAGATATTATTTGAACAGAAAAAGACTCAAGTCTGCAAAGAAGCCTGATATGTGTGCCAGCATTAAATGCCAGCTGGGTTATTGAAGATTTTGATCATATAACTGTGATTGTTTCAGTGAATTTTATTGTAGTAGGTACACTAGGGTACTCTCAGTCAATATGAATCATCAGAAAGATATAAAGTAAATAAGTACTCACCTAAGTAAAGCAATAACTCAGAAGAGACAGGTAATTGTATACATAAAAGTAACATCCTTGCTGCAAATTTGTCCCCAGGTTGTATCTCCATTATCTCTCTCTCCAGGTTCTCACTAAAGTTACAATGGACATTAATTTTGCACCCACTGTGCCCAGTAATGCTGCCATCTTCATCACTTATATCAGATAATTGACTTGATTTAGAGGATTTTTTTCCTGTCTTCTGCCTAAGAAACAGAAAGAACTTCACTTCCTATATTCTTGCTGTCAAATTGATGCTAACATAGTACAGTGCTGTTTACAGTTGCTTCCTCACTTCTAGTTTCTGTTCTGGTTCTCTACTGATTAGTCTTTCCACACAAAATATAAAGTCTTTCAATGCATCTTGCATGGACCTTGGTCACTCAGAAGTCCAATAAATTTTTAGTAAAAACATGCATAATTACATTTAAAACTTGTGGAATATTACTTCAGTGTTATAGAGATGCATTTCTTTTAAAACTGTATCAGGAAAATAAAGGCAATCTTTTGAAATTTAAATTATTAATCTCATACACCAGCTAAATTTGCAGTTAAGATTAAAATAAATAATTATTTTGTCCTTAAAATGTCAGAATATGAATTGAGGATTTCACTTGAGTTTTTAGGGTACATTAGGTACATATGGAAACACAGACTCATGCAATTTGTGTCTTTGGAGCCATTCTCTCACCTGTGTAAGTTAAGTGGCAGGTGATGCCTGGCTTTCCAGTGTGACAGTAGTGGAGTTCAGTGCTGTGCAGAAGGCAGCATGTGACAGGTTAGGGACCAGGTGCAAGCTGGAGATTGCCAGTGAGCAGCATCCCCTCCCTCAGTCTCCCCACTTTCCTTTCTGTCCCTGATGAGATTACACATTTTTGTAGCAGTGTCAGCAGAGACAGAGGGACTGGCCTGGAGGGCTCTGTGGAGCTGACCTTTTTGGCTCCATGGTTCCCAAAACCTCTCCTGTGCGGGCCTAGCACATACCAGGAAGCTTCTAAACTATTTGCAAAACAGGGCTGAATAAACCAAGACAGGGTAATGGCTGTTTGCTGTGTAAATTTATCTTATTCTTAAGGATTCTTGCCCTAATTAATTAGAAATTAATTCACAATATGTTATTTTACATATGTCATTCTCATTGTTTAACCCATTAAATAATTAATGTTTGTACAAATGAAGTCTAATCTGAAAGTCAAAGTATTTTATGTTCTGTCATGAACTATTATTTTGAGGCAAGTAAAATAATTTTTGAAGATGTGCAGTATTTCACAGCTATTGTGAAAGAAGAGTCAGAAGAAGTGATTAATTTTATTCTTTAAAATATTTGTATGACATTATGCTGTGAAAATTCACCAAAAATTAAGTTTTTAGGTAGGATTTCCTATGTAACATTCTTTGATATCTACTTATAAAAAAGGAAAATAAACCACAAATTAATGTGATATTTTGAGCTCCACAGTTGCTCATTATATGCTAATAACATTTTAAAATTTTAAAGATGAAAACTGACATAAGATATAAGCTGTTAAGCACTTTAATTTTATCTGCACTTTTTGTGTCAAAAATAATTTTAATATTAAAGGACAACTGTAGACTCCTAATGACTTGAATAGTTTGACTGTTTTCATGAAGTGCTCTGTGGGATGTCAGAATATTTAATTCAGGATGTTAAAAACATCCCAAAATGTCACAATAATTATATCACAGCAGGCAATTAAAACACTGGAAAATGCCAACTGACTAAGTGTGTTCTCTGTTATTTAGGAACCTAATGAGTGAGTGACATATAAGGCAGAAAATACAAATTATAACTGCAAAATCCAATATACATTATAATTGATGTTAATATAAATGTGTATTAAAATCATGCAACCTGTGTTAACAAAACCAAAGAAATGTTTATTTAAAGCTGCTATTTCAGCTCCAAGCTCTATAATTCCCCAGGCATTAGAAACTGTTTTTGTTTCCCTTTCATTATTTAGTTAATTAGTTATATATTTGTGTTATGACACTGTAATATGGGCTTGTCCATGAAGCCCTTACTAACTACAGTGGTTCCATTCACTGCACTGCAACAGTCTCTGCCAAATTCTCCATGTGTCTTTAAATTAGACTAAGGGCAGCTGGGGGAGATCTGTGTGCTTGTGGGGTGGAAAATACAACTCCCTTCACAGCAGGTCAGAGAAACTGAAAAATCTGTATGGACTTGGGGAAGTTACAGCACCAGGAAGGATGCTGATTCCCAGCAGAAAGGAATAGAGGCTTGGAGGTCTTCTAGCACAGTTCCTGCATTTGAAGGCAATGGGTTAATTGAAGCGGCAATTCAATAAGAGAGATGCTTTTGATTTAATTTGTACGGGGATTTAATCCATAATTATTAAACCAACATCCTATGTTAGCAGACTCTATGGAAATAAACTCATCCTATTCAACTTACGGGAAAGAAGTACTGCAAGAAGCATAAGTATTCAAAAACAAAGAAAAAGGAGGGATTTAATAAAGATGGCAATAGGCAATTATTCTCATTAGTTAATGACGCTAAAATAACTATTATTACTGCAGCTGAATTGCTT
This sequence comes from Alaudala cheleensis, assembly GCA_013398995.1. Lineage (NCBI taxonomy): Eukaryota > Metazoa > Chordata > Aves > Passeriformes > Alaudidae > Alaudala > Alaudala cheleensis. The sequence goes on along the minus strand of VWYE01001872.1, from coordinate 269,618 downwards.
AAATAACAGAAAAATATATAAAGTGCCAGGCAGAAAAAGAAACTGTGAGAGATAACTGAGGAATCACTGTCATTGCTCCCATGCAAGGCAACAGTCTCTTTGCTCCATTTTTAGGGTTTCCCCATTGCCTGGGAGTCCAACAGCAGTCAGCAGATTTTTAGTTGTTCATTCTTGCCCCTTCCCTTGAGCAGACCTGAACATTAATTGAACTGCAAGGTGAATAAGATCTGGAAATGATCTGGTTAAAAACTAAACCCCTGTGGTGCCATGTGTTTTCCTGAGTGCTACTGCTAGCGCCAGAGAGGGGACAGGAATGGGAAAAGGGGAAGACAGGCTCAACCCCCTCCACAGTAGTGTGGATTTATACTGAATTAAACTAATTGGGGAATCATGACATAAAGCATTGTGTTAAATTCATAACTGCAAGAGTTCAGACAGAATGAATTATTGCTGCATTGACTTGAGCACTTGAAAGTCAGCATTTAGTACTGTTTTAAAATTACTACTCTGTTCAGTTCCTTCCAGTTCCTTGACATGAAATAATCCTCAGATTTCTGTAACAGAGCTGAATGTACTGAATGCCTCAAAGGCATCTAGGAAAAAGAGGAACAGTTACTCTGGTGTTTTGTTTTTAGTTTTGGTGCTTTTTTTTTGTTTGTGGGGTCTTTTTTTGTTGGGTTTTTTTTGTTTGCTTGGTTGTTTTTTTTTTTTTTTGTAGAGCCATTGCTTGTTTTTAAAACTTAAGCAGTATTTGGCACTTCTTTGATTGTTTTTCACATGTATAGAGTTTTAGCTCTGGTTGTAGATGGTCCATTTGTTGCTGAGTTTCCTTTCTGTATCTGGCATCATGCATTGGTCAGTAATTACTCAGCCCTTACAATGCTTGCATTTTGTGTTATTTTGAGGTGTATTATCTTGCTTCTGGCTCTATATTAATGTCATTTTTTGGTCAGGTTGTTGAAGCTGATATCTGGCTTATTACACAGCCTTTGAGCACTACTTATTGATGGTAGACCTTAAAAAGAAAGAATTTGGGTCAACTGATTACCTGTGTTACTACTTCTGGAAAACAGAACTGCAAAAACCCTACTCTTCTGTGTAGTTATGAGTTTGACTGAAGGAAAGACACTGAAATCTTTCTTCATTTGTTTGCTGTTGAATAACTGTGCATATCATGCTCACCTGAAGGGTGATTCCTATTCTCAGAGAAGTCCAGTTTAGTGTCGTGAGAGAGGCCCTGGTATCCTGGGGATCTAAAGTTTGACTAGATGAGGAATAAAAAATTATATTCTTATATTCTTCCATGTCTTGACACACTTTCAGTCCACTTTGCAAGGATGCCAGCTGCTCCTTTCAAAGGTATTTATTTTTTTCTCATTTGCTATGAACCTTACAGAATACCTGTAAACAAGAGAGTTAGAGAAAACAATTTAACAAGTAGAAATTACCAAATCGTGATTTCCTTGAAAATCTAGACAAAAGTTATACTAATTTCTAGGAAGATCTTTTCAGTCACAAAGGCATTAGAAAAGATATTTATAGCTGGCCTTTGAAGATTCATAATTCCTTTTAGTAGAGAACTATAGAATTTTGTACTAAATATTCCATTACATTCTTATAAAAATATGTGCCATTTTAAACTATAAAATAAGTTCCTAAACACTTTTTAGAAGACTACTGAAGCAATATCACAGTATATGAAAAATTTCTGTTGTTTAAAATGGTCCTCTGACAATATTTTTAGTCCATATAACGTAGAAGGTAAAATATTATAAATAAATAAATGTCTGTCATATATTTCTGAGCTTGAACTATGTACTTTTACATGAAAAATTTCTTCCTGTTACCCTGAGGGAAGTAATTTTTTTCCATTTCTTGCAAAAATATGACTTCAAAGGTTTGAAAAAACTATGGAAGCAAAAAACTACAAAATACTCATTGTTTCCAAATAACAGCGAAACCAAAATCCTCTTTCATTTAAAGAACTCTATGAAAGACTCCTTTTAAAATATTTTTTAGTATACTAATCTTCTATGGTATAAAGAAATAATTTTAAAGAGCATTAAAGCATTTATATTTAAGTGTTTGCTTCCTGGTAATTATTTTAATGTTACCAAAAGTATTTCCAGATATTTTAAGTATATTTTCTGACAAAAGATCATTACAAAGAAAATTCACAAAAAATGGCTCCAGCTATTGAAAGAAACGCACTTCATTAGCAGTCCTGCAACTGAAAGCTGCAATGAAATCACCTGCCCCTTTCCTGTTCTCTGTGTGGCCAGAACACTGCAGAATACACCATCTGTATTTTAAAGTTATTGATTAAATACAAAAACTGGGTGTCTGGCTGTGTCATTTTCTGAAGAATTATTATTTTCAAATTTGTGATTGTGAAATTGTGAAGCCTAGCATATTTAATATAGCTGAAGGTGGAGCAGACCATACAGCAGTAACTATGGAGCTACACAACCTCTGTATTTCTACTTTCTTTTTCATCATCCAGAATTGGCTGAAAATTCATCACCGTCATAGTATTTTCCAAATGAAAAAAAATCTTTCCTTGAAATTAGTAACTTTTTCTTCTACAGATTTATTTACATTTTTGAGGTAATTTTGTTTGCTTGTTTTTGGTTTTGTTTTTCTAAGGAATTTTAAAAGGAATATAACAAATGAGAGAATGGCATTTTGGAAACATTTTTCATTTCCAAATTTTAATGGCTTTCTGAAAGAGAAATTTGAAGGCAAGACCAAACAAGTAAAAATTAAATTCTGTGGAATTATAAAAATGAGAATACAGATGCTGTTATTTCATGGTGGTGAGGAGCACACAGCATAATAGGGACTGCTGGTTAAAACTTGTATGTTTCTGTGGTCATAACTGAAAACCACAAAATCCAGTTAGCTCTTTAATGCTGAAAAACAATCAACACATTCTTTAAAACAGGATCACAGCAGTGTATACACGACATGGGACTGGGAAGACATGTGCATATTCTTTGAGAGACTCAACACTCCTGCCACTTTTATCTCTTTCAGTCCAGATACAGTTTTTAATGGTGAATAAACGCTTCATCTCAAAAAGGCAATTAATCCTATAGGTAATTTGTTTATTAGAAGCAAGCATGAAAAGGCATGATAGTTGCCTTTAGGAACTGTAGACATGGATCAATGCAGCTGGTGTCCTGTTTTGCAGTTGGGCTGAGGTCAGAAGATGCAGATCTTCAGAATTAAAGGTCTTGTTGCTGGTGTCAGGTATATCTCTGAACCTTCCTAAAATCTGAAGTTTACCTACTCAATCTCTTTCGTGCAGCTTTTACCACCAGAGAAATACTCTGGTCTCCCACAAATGACTACTTCTTTTTTGGAGCTATTCTGAAAAATTTGAGGGGGAAAAAAGTCACAGGGACCATACTAGTGGAAAAAAAGCTTTCAACCTATCAGTGTCTTAATTCTCTCTCTCATCTCACAGAACATGCTGATGTGCTATTACTCCAGTCCTCTCCCCCTCTTTTTCTTCTAACCCCTAAATCACTTCCATGTTTGGCTGGGCATGTAGCAGCTCATGCAGAGGCTGGTTTAGCCCGTGTATACACTGCCTGTCAAACAGGAAACTGCTGGAGTTACACTGTCTTGTTTTAAATAGGGACATGCAATTTAGTCTGCCTTCTTCAAACTGCTCTCAATTAGCAGACACATTTGTAGAAATTAATACCTTTAAATTTGTATTTTAATGTAGTCATGGGATGAAAAACTATCAGAAGACCTAGAGTACAGATGTCAATTGACAGTACTGTTACCTCAACCTAATTTACTTAGAAAATCAGGGTAAAATTAATGACTCAGGTTAGAAATTGGGACACATGAAAAGTTTCTTAGGGAAAGAAGTGCAAAATTCAATTAGCATGAAAAGCATTCTTTTATGTTGTTCAGGTCAAGTGAAGTAGTTGAATTGAAACAAAATTTTTGATTTCTGGGTTTATAAGATGGTTTCACATCCTATAACTTTCTGCTTCAAAACAAATACGGAGTTCTTAAACCAAATTTACAATAATTCTTGTAGCAAGTGTCTGAAGTACTCAATTTCCCCACTAATTTTTGATGTTCCTTTTTTTTCCAACAGATCTAGTATTTATTCAATTTCCTTGTTTAACTTTTTGTATCACTTACATTAGAAATATAAGTGGTAAAATAATTTCAGGCATGACGTAATGCTGGCATAGATAATTTACTTGAACACTTTGGTAATTTATGAGACATACTTTGTCTCATACATATATTTGTGATAATAACATCTTTTGACTTCATCCTAATAAGAATAATTGTCGGCTGATTTTGGGAGTAGGTCTCTGAAATCTTCCAGTCTCTTGCTTGTAATGATTTGTCTTGATCTGTCCTCTTAACCCAACCTGCCTCTTCTGTTCTTCCACTGCTCATCTGTCTGTTGGCAGAGATATGAAAGGCAAGAAGATCGAATTAGCTATGACCATGGAAAGTAGGTCAGAAAGCAGTGATAGATTTCTAGTGTTTTTTGGTCTGAAAGTTATCCAACTGTAAAAACCTTTTAATATTAGTTTTTGGGCTAAATAATTTTTTAGCCAAAAATCAACTCCCTAATTTAATTACTGATTCTTTCCCATTTTAATTTTCATTTGTTTCCTGTGACTTGGAGAAATCATCAAAGCTGTACATAAACAGGGAAAAATACATATAGCTGGGATTTCCCCTCCTGTGCACCAATGACGTTATTCCCAATAATTGTTTTGAGTTATTTACCTGTTAAACCAAATCCCTTTCTGTCTTTTCTCCTTAACTGATTTTAAATATAAAAGAGTAATATTTTTTTTCTGTTCCTGAACTCCTATTGCAATAGATGATTATACAAAATTGAAAAGCACTCGTTTAATGTGGAAAGGTGAAGATATTAATCTAGCCTTGAGTGGTTTCAATAACCCTTTTCTTTCCTCTCCTTTTGCACTGAAAGACTTCAGCCAGCTTCGATAGCCCCATGCTTATGTATGATCTTCCAGTAGGGAATTAGCAGGGTTGCTTAGGAAAACAGCACAAATAAATAACTCACAGTTGGAAGATGAGTACCACACAGGGAATAATCATTAGAAAAAATCTAGCTTCAAGTTAATAACTTCTAGAAGCAAAGACACTTTAATCCATAACTTCTAGTTAGGGAAAGAACTGGTGTCCCAAACTTTCCAGCAAATCTATTTAGGACTGGGCATCTAAAACTTTAATCAAGCACTGAAATAAATTCCATGATTTTCAGTGTTAGAAGTAGCTCAGGCTTTCTGTGCTGAATTACTAGTTCAGGCTTGATTTGTTTCCACTGTCACAAGCAATATTTCCTTGGCACTGCAAACTGTAAAACGGGTAAATTGCTGTCATTAAGTAATTGTACTCCCTTGGTGACCAAAGCAGCCGGTTTCTAACCTGCTCCACTCCTGTGCCCACTCCCAGCTCTGTGTGACCTGCCCTGCCAGGCTCAGTGATGGGAGATTTGTCTGCTAGAATTTCAAAAAAACCCATCACTTGCTTTGCTCAGGATAAATAAACAATCATTGATCTGCCCTGGATTCAAAAGGAGAGTGCACACACACAGCAATTTCTGTCTCTTTCAATCTGCCTTTTGAGACAGTGGATACTTGTGAGATATTTTAAAGTGACAGAGCAGCAAAAAAGTGGAAAGGGTCCTGGGGTTGTTCCTGGTAGGTTTGTGCTCCATTCCTGAGCCTGTGTCCTCATTACCGAGGGAAGCAAGGCACAAGAGATCTCTGCCAGCCACCTGCTTGGACTGTCAGGTTTTTAGCAGAATTTTGGGTGCTTTCTTTTACAGCGATTGAAAAGTTCCATTATCTATTTATTTCTTTATTTGTTTTTAATTTTTGAAAGAAATGAAATCATTCTCCTTTGAAGTAGTTTATGTTTGAAGAGTATTTTTTCACAGTGTGGTTAGAGAAGATGGGCATGTACATTGAGTTGGGGCAGGCACTGCAAGTGCTCTAAAACACACCAAATCTTTCCCAAGTGCTGCAAAAAACCCAAACCAAACCAAACCAAAAAACCTAAAAAAAACCCTGAACAAACAAACAAAAGAAAGCAATGTAGGAGTAACTGCAGTCTTTAATCCACCTGTTGTTGTGGAGTGTACAGAAATAGTCCTTACATTTACAATCTTATATACGAAGCTTTGAGAAAAAGGAACAGTCTCTGCTGTAGGGAGGGTTTTGTTGGGCTGGCTCTGTGTGACCGAGTGCCCTTTGCTTGTGGCACTCGCTCTGCAGCCATTATTAATATTTACAGAAGGCGGCACCTACAACTTTCAGACTTTATAGGAGGCAAAGTCTTTGTCTCAAATTTATGAGCCACCTCAGAGGAATTCAGCAGTACCACACATAATCTAATACTGCAACTAAGAAATACTGTTTCAGCTTTTTGCAGCTTTGTTAATTTGTAGCACGAGGTAGCGCTTTAGTCTTTTTAGTTTGTGAAAGGATAGTATTTTTGTCAATGTAATGAACAACAGATTATATAAACTGGAATTAACACAGTGGATCAAACCCACAGCCAGATATTTGCCAATAGCTAGTGATAGATAGCATAGACAGAAGAACACAGTTCCAAAAACTTCAACAAGCAGTGGCAGTAAATTTTTTCCCCACACATTAAATGCAATGCTAACTTTTTATGCACAGGACATAGTTTGATCCAAAAATTTAGTTTTTTGCCTAGATCTTTCAGTTAAATGCCTTGAAGTATCTTTAATTGATGTACGTCAGAAACACTGTCCCTTGAGATCTAATAGGTTTTTGGATTTTGTTGAGTTGTACCTGCTATTGTAATAAGCCCTGTGGAAATGTCTGACAGTGCCATGTCAGTTTTTATTTTGTCATTTTTCTGATCAAGAAACCCCCTTTTAATTTTGTGACTTTTATTTCCTCTAGGGTAGGGGTGGTGGGGAGAGAAAGAAAAAAGCACTTAACCTGTGAATCTGAAGTTCTTTGTGAAAGAGAGAAACCATGGTTCATTATTACAGAGGAAGATAGTATGTGACAGTTAGAAATCTGCTTGCCTGTTCTGACCCAAGAAATCTCTACAAATTCTGCAGTACAGTTGGGCTGTTTATGTTCTAGCTTACTAGATCATCCTGTGCTCTCTGTTGTGAAATGCAAGGCTTCAAAATATATTAAAAGATTATCTCCAAAAATGCTTGTTTTGATTATATGACTGATGACTCTCTAGCTGGGAGGTTTATTGCAAATGCTTTAAAAGTTTTGGGAGAGACTGGAATCCTTGTAGTCTAAAATAATAATCTACAAGTTTCCAGTCATGCTCTTTTACAAGACAGTATGTTTAGAACAGCTTGACTTAGCAGTGAATCTTTCCATACCTGACCTAAAATGTTTTAAAACTGTTTTTTCTGACACCTAAAAAAAGGGTAGGATAAAGAAGGAATTTATATATGTTAATATCTATAATAATATATGAAGCTGTGAGAAACCTCACACAGATACAGAATAATGAATAAACTAGGTGAATGACAAACAGGCTCCAAGTATGAAAGTGCAATTAAGTATGCTTTTCCAACAGATAGCATAAAAATTTGTGCCTCTGTGTGTGTGGATGGGAAAGGGTGAGAAAGGAGAGGAATAAAGATTTTATTGTCACTTCTAAGAATGAGTTGCGTAACTTCTTTGTGAGGAACAGACTCTTCCCAGAATCATGGTTATAAAAGCTTTTATTATTACTTGTCCTGTACCTGTTTGATGGTCTTTTCATGCCACTCTTCAGCTGCATAAAATAGAAAAAGGTGGATGCAAAATAGGATGATGTAACTGTTATACAAGTTAATAGTTATACACTAGTTACACAAGCTCTAGATTACCAGTTTTATGTAATTCACTGCTGGACCCTGATTTGGCTTTCAAGAAAAATCAATCTGAAATCATCCTACAATGTATCCCTTTAGAAGAGCAACTGACAACTTGTCAGCTTAATTGAAGAGCTAAGAAAACTCAAAACAGCTTTGGCCAGTACTTTTCAAGGGAATTTGAATGGATGAGGAAGTCCCCATTTGCCTTTGTCCTACAGAGCTAGTCTTTGGAAAGTGAGTTTGGGGCTTCCCAAAAATCAAAAATATTTGGCTGACTTCAAGTTGGGCTCCTGAGGATAAAGTACAATCAACCAGCTTTTGAACTTGATTTTTTTTCCTGAATTTTCTTTTAGTTTTCTCAGCTTTTAGGATTTGTCCTGTTTGTGCTACCTGTTGCCTTTTAGGCAGGATGAAAAAGGTGTGTGTTCTATGAGGTGTCAAAGCTGTTATTTCACACTAGTGGATTCCACATCACTGAGGAAAATAACTAATCAGTATTCCAAATATCTATCAACATTTTGACTTTAAATTGCCATATGTTTAAGCTGTTGGTTGTTAGTTTATAGAAAATATAGATTATAAGGTATCAGATGTTCATTCGGGATTTCCAAATACTCTTCACTGCTCTGAACACAGTTTTGGAGAAAACATTGTGCTTCAGAAGGGTGCAGGGACATTTAAGGTAAGCATGAACTTGGAATGACTGTAAAAGTTTTTCTGGTTCAGTGTTTACAAAGTAACAAAAGTTCTCTGAGAGGTCATTGACTATTCAAGGTGTTGTAAAGTCTTACTACAGACAACTGGAAGCCAAAAAGTGAGATGTTTATTATAGAATGTAGTAGTGACAACTTTTCTTCTGTCCTATTTTTCTATGAACAAAACAACAGCCAGACTTTTCCACCTGGCCCAAACTCTTTAGAAATAAAGCATAGAACTGATACTGAGATAGGTCTGCAAGGTTATGCAGGCTGGGTCTGAAAAGATGTGATTCAGCAATATCTAGGCAGAGTAAGATTTTCAGTAAAAATTTTCCACAAGGGAACATCTAAGCTGAATCAAGATGATCTGGGTTACTGAACTAGGGACTCTAACCTTTCATGAGTTTGTACCACTTCTGGTGTCAGACTAAGGGTATGAAAGGGATGATTCCTTTCCTGCAGTGAACAGTGAGAAGAGGTGCCCTTAAATATTATGTTAATGCTCTGTTGGGGTTTAGCATATTGGATTCACAGATGTTTTCTTCTGTTACTGCCACTCTCTGGGACTTATTGGAGGGTCATTCTGCTGAACTTATCACACAGTGTGTTCAGTTTCCAGTGACCATGGAAAAATTTACTTTTCATGTGCAGGGTAGTCTGTGCTTATGTGTTTATTTTTGTACCTGGTCTGAAAGTGTTTGCATGCACACAGGTTATGAGCAAAAGTCTTATCCCAAACATTGGAAGGTATGTTTCCCTTAACCTGCTTCCAGAACACCCAAATTTCTTGTAGAAGTAGGTAATAAGAAAACCACAATTCTAATTCTATTTGAGATATAATCTGTAGGGACCAAATATAGGCTGGCTAGGAATTTAAGCAAAGACTTATGTGTTTTCGTAACATGCTGATTAACATGAAGTAACATTTTCTGTGAGTAGTTGGCCATACCTTATTGTTCTTAAGAACCTTTACAGGTACACAGACTAAGCATACCATCTAAAATTTAGACAAGTGCCATCTAATGTCTAAATATACATTAAGCAACTACAAATGGAAATTAAACATCTACATAAAGCAATACACCACTTTTGAACATAAAAATAAGTGCCATTAGCAGCTGGAATGTGCATAGAATCTTCTAAGTCTAGAGACACTTTTGCTGTGGTCAGAAACTGGCAATATATCATGGTGGAGCACAGAATCAGGATACATTTAGTCCTGTATGACAGGTGTAAAACCAAATTTTTTATGTGAAAGAGAAGAGGTTTTTTCTTAATACTATAACTGAAATTTTTGGGTTTTTTTCAGAAGTGAAATGCTTGCAAATTTGTCTTTTGACTAGTAAATATTTTTTCACAAGCAGAGAAAGCCTGGGGTGGTCCAGAGCTCAAGTTTTGCCTACAAGTTTTAATGATGTTGTTACTAAAGGTAGTTCAAAAGTTCTGCATTGCCAAAAGCATTAAATGGCCCTTGTAAGTATATTAGAAGAAATGAATAAAATTTTAAAAAATTGTAACTTGAAAAAATTGTGGTAGCATGTATTAAATGTATGATTCAGTAGGTGAATACTGTGGAAAATACATTTAATTGAAAAAAATATGGAATAATATCTTTACTTGTGACAAAATCCTACTTTGTAGCAGACTTGAGTGGAATGTGCTGGTATCTTCTAGACACTGGACTTGGTGGGCTTAGTCTGAACAGTAAGGAATTCCTTATTTAGGGCTGGATCAGGGTGCTATTAAGACCAAAGTTTTATTTAGTAAGGGACATATAAAGGTGTTCAGGTATATGACATTGATACTAGGGTAGCAGGTCTGTAAAAAGCTGGTCTACGTTTTGGTTTCTAAACCCACAAGGTGTGGCCAAGTCATGCATTCAAGAGTATGCTTGCAGCTATGACACCCTGAAATCCTTATTTAGATTACATGAAAGCTGCAAGTCTCATTTCATGACATCAGTTTGAGAGCTAAGGCATTGCAAACTTTCAGTACAAAAGGATTTTGTAACTTGTGGCAAAATTGGCTGTGAGATTGTCAGCAATTAAGCTCCTGTGCAAGCAGTGTGTTGTGATTTGTATGTTAGCAGTGGGAGGCAATCTTGACTCTGACAGGGTTTTTTCATGGTTTTTTTTTTTTTTTTCCAGATAGTCTTGAAAAGGGTTCTTTAGCTGAGAGGGAAAACTCTGCTAGCCTGAGAAGTAGTACCTCTTAATTTCTGGCCATTTGCAATGTGCAGATTTGGGCACTCTGTTGATTGTGAAAACCGTGAAAAATAAAGGCTCCAACCCCCCAGAACCTGCAATATAGAACATGAAGGTTTTTCTTATAGAAACACCATGTGTCTGGTGAAGGGTGGGTGAGTACCCTGACCTGCAAGGTGCTGCAGGGCTCATGGGGCTCTTCCAGAGGGTACTTATCACTGTCCCAGTGTCTGCCTTGAATCCTAACTTTCACAGGAACCAGATTTGCTCAAGCTTGCCCAGCCACAAAGACCTACTGAAGCAGCTCCTGGTTCACCTCCTGGGTTTCTTATTAAGGTTGTACAGCCACTGAAAAGCACTGAGTGCTCTGCTGCTTTGTCATCACCAGCATCGGAGTGTCTGTTGATCAGCAACTTGAATCAAGCTTTCACTTCTCCTTCATAGATGTCTAATCAGTTCCTTAAACAAAACCCTATAGGCTATCATTTTTTACCATGTGCCCTTAAAAATGGTTAATTAGTTTATTAACATGCAAAACATGTACACAAAATGTAGTCATTAGTAGCACCACATGTTCAGTACAAGCTATATATGTTTGAAAGATATTTCTGGCATTTTCCAGGCTGCATCCACACAGTGCCATGAGCAGACTTTCACTTGTCCTTCAACAGACTACGGACATCTTTCCTGCCAGTCCTTCAGTTGCATAGCTGTGATAATTAGACTTTGAATTTTTCATATCTTCATATCATTGTGTTTATGACCTTTGCCCTGTGGCACTTGAATATTGATCTTGTCAACATGACTCTTTTTCTGCACTGGATGTAGGCTGGGGAGATAGGCACCTTTTGTTATATATGTTTACAGCACTTTGTACAGTCTTCATGCTGGAGCCACCAGAACTCTACTCCCAAATTGTTTCAAAGCATCTGAAACTGGCAGCAGAATGTAACACTCCCACTTTGTATCCAGTTGGCATGATCAATCTGTTTCAATATGTGCCTGAGTGCTGTTTAAAGATCTGTAGTAATCAACAAATTTCTATCATTAGAGAGCTGAGACTGTGGCGTTTAATTTCAAAATAGTAGCAGGAACACACAATTTAAACAGGAGTCACTTAGAAATAAGAACATAATGTCTGATTCCTTTTCTAGAATATGCCCAGTATTATGATTTGCATTAGAAATAAATTATTTGTAAGCTATGGATTCTTTAAATTATAACACCTGTTAATGTAATGTATTCACTGTGAGCAATTAAAAGTTTAGAGTGATGTAACATGACCAGAAATAAACAACAGAAATACATAAAAACTGCAGTTTTGCACAAAAAATTACTCAGTCCTGCACTGCAAGTCACACAACACCTCACTTATGTGAATTCATCATTTCTGATTGTACATCACAGTGAATATCAGGGTCCTAATGACAACTAATTATTATTGTATGTACTATGATTAAATTATAGACTGCTTCCATTTTCTACTTGACTGTCACTGCACATGGGAATAGAGATGTATTTAATAATTCAAGTATCAATTTTTGAAAAATGTGTGCCCTGCTACTGGTTTTTTTTTCTATTCAAAAAGAGCTCAGGTCACAAAATGATCTGTAGTTAAAAAAGAAAAAAATGTCAGAGTAGGGAAAAGTCAAAGACAATGCACATGGCTGAATAAGGATGGCTCTAGTAACATATCTGGAATGAGGGTAAGTTATGAAATACATATGGGAGGAAAAAGGAGAGAACAGAAGAAAATATCCTATAGCAATGAATTACAGCATTTAAAGACAGTTCTTTTAGATTACAAAAATATCTTACAAACCTGATGGTATTGAGGACATGGGAATGAACTCTGCAGTGATTTAAAAATGCAGTATTTTTAAGAAAGATATATTTACTGGTCTGACCATAGTATGATAGAAAGAAGAGAACCTTCAGGTGCATATCTTTTCTATAAGACTATCAACACCTTTCTCTGTTTCAAAGCATTATTTCCCAAAAGGGTTGAATCCTTTCCATCAATTTGTCAATTTATTCCTGACAGGAAATGATCTGACTTTTTAAAGAGCCATGTATTTGTCATAAAATCAAGTTCTACTAACTTTCAATCTACAATTGTATTTAATTTGGATCAGCTTATATCACAAGAATATAAAAAATATACACATATTTCTAAATCATAGAATCATGGACTATCCTGAGTTGGAAGGGACCTACAAGGATCATTAAAGTCCAACTCAGCCCTGCACAGGACAGCTCCAAGAATCACATCATGTACATTGCCCAAATACTTCTTGAACTCTTGTCAGGATTAGTGCTGCTATCACTTCCCTGGGGAGCCTGTTCCAGCCACCCTCTGGGTGAAGAATTTCCTAACATCTAACTTCAACCTTTCCCAACTCAACTCTGTGCCATTCCCTTCTGTCCTGGTACCAGAGTGAAGAGTGTCTGCCCCTCCTCTTCCCCTAATGAGGAAGTTGCAGACTGTAATGAGGTCTCCCCTCAGTCTCCTCCTCCAGGCTTGGAACAGACCAAGATCATTTTATTATTACCTCCAAAGATAAAACAAGAGGCTTTCCTTATGAAAGACAATGTTCTTTCATATTTAAATTTAGACATGTTTTTGAACCAAATGCTGTGTTGAATTTCCTTGACAAAGTGCCTTTGTGAAGAGGACATAACCCATCCCATCTCATACCCTGTCTCCAAACATAGCAGAGCACAGTTGAGTCCCTTAGCCATGAATAGGGAACCTCACAATAAATATATTTAAGAAAGATGGGGTGGTTGTTTAAATTTTTGACTTTGTTTCTCTGAGCAAGTCTATTTTAATTGGTATTAAAATAAATTAATTTTCCACAGGTCAAGTCCTTTTTGCCCATGTTGCAAACTGTTAAGTAATGTCCCTGTCTTTCTGCTAGACCAGGAGTACTTCTGTCTTATTTTCACCCCCTGGACTGTTGAAAAGAGGAGTGACAGAGCTGCTGAGTGGGAGTTTGGTCTACGGCCAAGGATAATCCACTACAAAAACATTTATTTTCCTGAAGATAAGTGCACTGTCATTCACTTTTCCAGAAACTAGAATACAAGTGAATGTATAATTCCTAATTTTCTGGCTTTCTACATTTTTGCCTTCCAGTAAGACGAATGCATCATAAGGCACTTTGTTACTGTTTTTTATGTTTTCTTCTAGAGTGAGAGCTCAGAAAGAGCTGAGCATATCTTTGTTGTCTTCCCATTGAGTCATCCAGCTCTTAAAAATGTTTTCATCCTAGTCCTTTTTTTTTTTCCTATTTGCTGCACTTCACAGTTCAGTTTCTCTGTGTAAACAGAATATTTGATCTATATTTTTTATTTATGAGTTATCATTATTTTATTAACATTCTGTTTTTCAAAGAACCAAACTAGGAATAACAGAAAAAAAAAGAAACCCAAAACCCAAAAAGACAAGAACTGTTCTGAGGGTTGCTAACGTCTGCAAGACGGCACTTTTCTGAAGAGCAATTAGCCAGTATCAGATAACTCAGTATGGTCAGCGCAAGAAGATACTTTCCTGATACAGTCTTACACATGGCCAGAGTGGAGTGAGCCACGTGTGAAAATGTATCAAGTCTGAGGGTGAGCCAGCTGCCTCTCCAGGTGGCTTAATAAGAGCGAGGCAACTTTTCTAGGCGTGCTTTGTAAAAGAAAAGATTTGAATAAAAAGAGAAAATAACAAACAGTATAAAGCAAATAGAAATAAGCCAAATACAGTGCAAGGGAGACCCTAGCATGATGTAAGGCACCCCAGAAAAGCCACGAGGGGCTCTGTGCAGTCTTTTAAGTACCTAATGGTCAGGGAAGTGTCCTTGGCAAAGTGCCCATTTGGAGCGGCAGCAGGTCTTGGTCAGGTGACCAACAGGTGTCTTAGGCTGGCACTCAGCCAACCAGGATAACAGAAGTGTTGAACCTTCTGGCTTCTTTACCTTATAAACGAGGAAGGGATGAAACCCCAGTTCCTTCTTAATACAGAAAATCTTGCTATCCTGGAGGTGCATCTTTAACCCTTCCTTGCTTTATAATTGCTGAAAGTCTTTATAAGACGTTCTCTTTCCACTTTTTGCATTATTATAACCACTACTAAATGTGATTAGTTGAAATAACTCCGTGGCTCCTCAGCAGCCCTTTTGAGCAGGAGCGCAGCCGGATCAGTGCTTGGTGCCGGCTCCGCCCCCGCCTGCCGCGGGCTGTGCAGAACGCGTCCCTCTCGCACCGCTCTCTAAAACCCCGCTTGGCTGCTTTCCCAGAGCGCCCTCCATTCACTTCTGGGCTCTGAATGGTTTTCAATTAATGTAACAAGACTAATTAACTGTATAAGAGTAGGGGTTTTCATAGCGTTACTGACAATGCATCTATTTAGTAGTACCTTAGAAATTCAGTGCTTCTCATTCTAAAAGAAAAGTACACAAAGCCAGTGGGTTATTGAGGGTCAAAATAAGGAACATGAATTTCTTTCTTTGCCTCTGAATCTCAACAAAGTACAAAGTTACAAGAAAAAAGAAGTCTAATCAGACTGAGAAACCTTTTTAACTGGTTCTCCAACAATCTTACCAGACAGCCTCTGCTGAAAGTGGTGTCATACAGCCTTGCTGTTTTAATTCCATAGCTGAAGATTATCCCTGTACTTGTACCTGGCACTCAAGAGTAAGTGTTAAAAGTAACCATCATGTATAAAAACCCACTATCCCCTAAGCTCTTTTCCCTTGCAATGTAATATCTTTGTTATAAAGTTTCAATACCAGGCAGTGCTAATGAAATTTTTCCTGTATCATTTTATGTAAACTCTGTTTTAGTGTAGCACCCTGTATGGTCAGAAATAATTTAAGTCTCTGTCACTCCAGCCTTATGTTGAAGTTGTGACCCAGTGTGCCAGTTAATATCTCTCTTTATTGGGGTGCAGGGACACATCACTTGGGGCAAGAAAATGAAATGTGATCTGGATTATATGAGCTATTAAACACTATCAGATGGAAACAATATGATAACAATATCTCATTGTAATGAGCATGAGATCCAATTAATGAATTCTTACTATCATATTTATGCATACTGCTGGGTTAGAAGAGACTTGTTTTTATTATGACAGCTGATTGCTAATAAGTGAACTTAGCTTCAGTGATTTTTTTGTCTGTTGTAAGAATGCTCATTATTTTTTTCATATGTAACTTGAATGCAGCAGTAAAAGAAGGAATGAGAAGATGAAAGGAAACAGCAACACTTGTTTGTTTCCTCTTATGAATATTACACATCAACATCTTGAAGGGACCCACTTTACTAAGAAGAAAATTTATTAATGTGGAATAATATCTTTCTAAAAATATTAGTCTTAACTGTAGCACTAATGTGTTATACTACTATTTTATGGTGAAAGAATTCTACTTAAGGCATGGGAATTTTCAGTCTGCAAACCAAAAATGATATCCAAATTAGGTACCCCCTACAGTCCAGACTCTTTTAAGTGTGAGGAGGGAAATTCTACCAGGAATGTGGACACATACAAGCTACAGTTCCTCCTGTAGATTTTTTGCTTTGGGTTTTGAGTTTTTTTTCAGTTGAACTGAATCTTAAATTTTGTGGTCAGCAGCTAAGAAGTAAAGTGTGGCAATGGTATTTTCAATTGTTTCTTTGTTATTATGCAGTCTCCTCTTGACAGTTTTCTACTTTTCAAAAACAGCATTAGAAGTCACTAGGGAGTCACTTCAGCCTCTTAAAGGAGAGAGATGTCTTTGACTCTAATATGAAGCCAGGGCTATTCAGGATCTGATCTGAAGTTTATGAAATTAAATAGAAAGATTCCCTCTGATTTTACTGAGGTTTGAGTCAGACCTTTAAGTGGTGCTCTGTAATCCCATGTGTTTTTAGTGGTATTTATCTGAAGGAAAAGGCCCTGACTGTTTCTTGATGGGAATAATAAGGACAAAACAGGCACAAAACATTACTGTTCTGGTTCTCATCTTTGTACTGAAGTAAATACTCTGCAAGATCCAAGGCAATGAAATGCTGGGCAAAGGTAGGATCAGACATAGTTTAAGGACAATAAACTGGCCAATATCTACCAAAAGGCAGAGCTCCTATTGATAATCAATAATCAGTCAAAGCAAATTAATAAATCACCTCTGAAGTGTAGCAAATAGCTCATTAGAAGACACTTACTGAAACTGGTTATCTGATTAAAGATGTATATGTAATGTATTGTATATAGAACAAGGCTGTTAGCAATGCTTCTTTCACAAAAATGCTTCTTTCACTTCAAATTCCCTTCAAAGAAACTCATAGAAAAAACCTTAAACTATTCATAGCTGACCTATGTAATTCTTTTTTTATTTTTAGTTTTGCAAATCAGTTAGAAAAATATCAACAAATGTATTTTGCTATCTGTTACTATAAGTTAAAAAACATTGGCACAGGAGGCAAAAATTAGGAAAGTAGAAATAGCAGCTTTTCCATAACTGCCTTCAAAAACACAGCAAGCCATCAACAGCACAAGGGAATGACTCTTTTTATACCTTCAAAGTAACTTTTACTTAAAGTTCTCAAAAACTATACTCATTAAATAAATACTTAGAAAAATATTAAATTTGTGAAACGGCATGTGCTTCCTTACATGAACCATAGATTTTTTCTAGATCTCTCAGTAATATTTATTTAGGCAGTTTCCCAGTCATTATACACTTCACAGAATCTTGGAGTCACAGAAGACCAGAAATTGGAAAGGACTTCTGGAGATCTAATGCAACTCCCTTCCTCAGAGCAGATTGCCCCACTCTAAGGCTAGTCAAGTTTTGAATATCTCCAGGGATGGAAACCCTGCAGCCTCTCTGGGCAACCTGTTCCCCTGTTCAACCACTATCACAGTAAAAATGTGTTTTCTTGTATTCATCATTCATTATTTATCCTGCTTAACTAAGACCTGCCTAATTCAGTGTCTGCACAGCTTCCAAACACAGAAGGGCTCTTCTGCAAGAAGAGCAATAAAATAAATCTACTGAGAAGTTTCAGGGCAGATGTACAATAATAAAGATCACTGAAGGCTACTAGTAAAAAGTAGAAATTTAAACTCTCAAGTATTTAAGTATCATATCAAATTTTTCAGACTAAGGAAAAAAGCAAGATCAAGCCATGTGCACATTATTTTTGCACGAAGTGTGGAGGAAATCCTGTACAAAATATTTCTGGTTATATTCTTATTGCAGCATTTCCATTATACATACACAAAGATACAAACACATAAGTCTTACTGGCCTTGTTTTTGTTTGCTAACCTTGTGCCTCAAGTGGGTAACTGCTTTCTTTGTAATTGCCATTCAGCAAAACCCTAGAAAGGAAGCATGCTTACGAGTGACAGTTCATAATTCCAAATTCCTGTCCCAATAACGGTAACTGCATTTCTTCCGTTCAGATTCCAGGTTTACCCTGAAGATCTCTCTGACTTGAGAACAAACTCATCCTTTCATCACATCATGATTTAAATCACACCAGGTCATAGTTATTTCACTTGATTTCCAGTGAGATTTTGCTTGGTTTATGTTTTGTTTTCTTTTGTTGGTTGAGGAGAAAATTTGGAATTTTCTAACTCCAAATTCGACAGGTTTGTGTTCCATTTTAGACCCACGTCACACTCTTGCCTACTGACACAAACACATGAATGCTCTCAAAAGGGTTACTAAGGAAACCAGAAACTATGGTAACCTAGACTAGAAGCACTCTTATTTGTCCAAGGAGATGGGAAAAGAAAATTCAGGCAATGTGTACTGCAATCATACTGAAGGTCCTGATCTTTCTTTTTCTCTTCAGCTGCTGCAGACCTTCTGTTTCGCATATTTCCCTTCCAGCAAGACTATCAAAACAGAATTTTGACTCAGATAAAAGAAGGGAAAAATCACTACAATAATGTAGATGAGTGTAAATGGGGGTAAATGGATTTAGGCAGTACTACTACACCAAACTGATAATGTTTTTGGTTTTTCCTTTTATCATTAGGTCAAAAATCTCTCTAACTTCAATCATTCTTCTGTTATTAACATAGCAGCTTGGTCAGCAGTGCACCCCTTTGCCTGCCCCTGCTCTAAGGAGCAAGGTGTTGTGTTAGCAATACTCTTCACAGAACCTCTTGTCGAAACTGTCACTCTGCTGGTGCTTATATTCACTTTGAGTTCTGCTGTCATAAATAGTCTCATGGAGTAAGAGCTTCTGAGGGCTAGCAAATACTCTGTGATTGCTAAGTAATGGTGCTTCATTAGAAGTGAAAGGAACTCAGAAGCTCATGGAACTGGTCTGGAGATATTCCATTTGTCCCTTTCCAGAAACAATCCTTTTTACTGCTGAACTAAGTAACAAAACATTCTCTAATTGCAGGCCATGCAACAAAATTTAGTAATGGATAATGGAAAAATAACAGATATCATAATAAAGAGATTAATCTTGACCATGTTCATTCCTTTAAAGTTTTGAGAAAAGTAAGTGCTGTTTATACTGCTGGATAAGCCCATTTCTTTAGAAACAGGGAAATGCAAGTTGCCTAGGCTGAATACATTTGTCTATCTTTGCTAATGATCTGATGCGGCGAGCTGACAGGATATTGAACAGCACAAACACAAATAGATTTACTGGAATTAGTGAAAATATTCCCACAAAGTGATTCGAATCAGGGTCACAGAACTGGATCAGAATTGAACCCTGTGTTAACAGAAAGTATAAATTCTATCAGAAAAAATTGGCTACAGTGCTCAACATAAATGCTTAATGTATTGGTGCAAAAGATTGCTAGTCACAAGTATTTTTCTAAGTGAAGCATCCAGAGAAGAATGTGGCTTTCTTATTTAAACAAGAATAGCAAGTAGATTTGTAAATGTTCATTCTCTTTATATATTTATAAAGAACATCTGTCTATACCATACATCATGAAACAGACAAATTATGTTATTGATATATTTTTTTTGTTACAGTGTAATGTGGTTATCCATAGCAAACTGATATCACATGTAAAATGGTTGCTGAAAAACACCTGAGCAGAACTGTGACATTTTGTGCATGTGAGCTAGAAAGACAAGAGATGATGTGAAATCCCTCCCATTTAGCATATCCACTTCAGAGGTAGCCAGGATTCTGTTGCTATGAGAGAGGGAGGAAGCCAACCTGCGCTGGCTGAATGGTACACAGAGCTTTTTAGTCACACAAGCAAAAACATGAGAGCTAGGGAAAAAAAAGTCTGATATTAATAGTTTAAAGGAGTTAATTAAATGGAGAAGTCACATCATAAAATGGCACGAAGTCCTCTTTGCTATCTGCATGAGTTATGACCTGAGGCTGGTAGTACATGTTTTGTTAGATTAGCAAATATTTACAAAGTAAACTATGATTTAGGGGATGTGAAATGCATAAATTAAATATTAAAAACACACCTGAAATTTTACTGCCATCATTCCCTAATTAATATTTTAATAGAAATGTTGACCGTATCAGATGTGAAACTATTTTCCATAATCACAATTTAGATGAACGGTATTTTTCCTTTGACAAATAATTTGTTTTCAGAAAAGAAAAAAAAAAAAGGAAAAAAGCTAGTGTATATAGTGGCTAGGACAAATGATTTTATGCTAGGTCTATTTGTATTACATTTGATATGCTAATACGGACCATTTGAATCAACAGGATCACCCCCTTTGCATTTAGAGGTTAAAACTCTTATTTATGCAACTCTGAGGCACAGATTACAAAGATATTGCTTGGTCTTGGGGCTGGAGGCACTAAAGAAACCCCCCAGAAACACCACAAAGCCCATGGGTCTTAATGGAAGCAACATTAAAGGCAGAGAGCAGAAAGTGGAGAAAGAAAACTAAAAGGAGGGACAATTCTCTCCTTCAGAATCCAAATATACCAAAAAAGGAAGGAAGTCTCTTTAGAGAACACCAGAGAGGTAGAAAGCCTCCTTTGCCATGCAGCAAATCTGAGAGGGAGAGATGTGAGGAATGGAAGCACAAGAAGGAAGACTTAAGGGCCCTTTCCCTACCTGCCCACAAGCCTGCAGACAAAGCTGTGGAAAAGTGTCTAATGGTCTGCTTGGTGATTTGTCAGGCTGGGCTTACTTATCTGTCCTCTTCCTTGTGAGTGGAGGGAAAGAAAGAAGGTACAGATACATGGACTTTCTTATGTCTTCCTTCTTCATTGACCCCCTACCACTGTTATACTCTATGTCTTCTGCAGCAGCATGACAGGACCTGCAAGTCTGGCCTCAGTTTTTTTTACTGGTTATGACCAATGTGAACTAAACCTCCTGGTGCTGTTGCTCTCAGTGTTTATCCCACTGTGCTTTTGCTCTGTCATGTGTAGTATGTATTTCTCAGGGCAATTTGTTAGAGTAGCTAATCAGAAAAACAGAGGGATCATGACTTACTGCTGGAGGCTTCCTTTTGTTGCCCTCTGACTAACTCAGTACTCTAAACTTTCAGGAGCAGTGGAGAATGATTACTTGTAGGGACACATTATATCCCTGGAAAGAAAGGCATTGCAATTTTGATCTAATCCAGCCTATTATTATGACATCACCACATTTTCACAAAACAATTTTGGTCTCTGAGCAGAAATAAATCCATGCCAAGAACTCCCCAAAAATGTTTGATTTCTTGTTTTGACTTTATCAGTACGGTTTAATTCCATGTCCTTTGATGTCTGACTGATTTATATCAATATTTTAAACCAGGTCTATTCCCCAACTAATTGACTTAATTTAGGCAGCCCATTGCAGCTTTTTTCAATGCGTGGATTTCATCTTCTAAATTTAGCCTTTTGATTTTCAATATGAAACTCCACACATTGAGAAATAAAAACTGATGTTGAAGATACTTACACCTTTTCTATTTCTAGCATACAGAAAATCTCATCTCTTTCCTGACAAAAACTAGGAAGATTTAAAAGCTCAAACAGTTTATGGCTGTTAAAAGGACTTTTGATATCTATTGATATTCATGTATCCAAACACATTTTCCATGTTAAATTCTCTATTGCTTCTGGCTACAACTACAGAACACAATGAGTCTACCATCCAGTCAACTGTGGATAACTCCAATTTCTACCTAAAATTTTTACCTATTTTCAAGCAGATTCATTCTTCTTAATATGCCTACTATACAGAATAAAGCTTATCTGTTTAATTGGATTGTCTCTTGAATATCTGCTGTTAGTGATCTAGTGGTCTGTGAAATTCATTCTAGTAACAGGCATTCTTCTGAGCCCAAGAATCCATCCCAGCCAGGCCAAGTCTGTGTCTGTTCCTTTAAGCAGAAAGTATGCAAGTCAGAGTGTTCAGCAGATCTGCTTGCCAAAGAATTCCATTTAATCAACTAGTGTGACTTTCTGTATGTCAAAGGCTGTTGTGTCACATACTTATCTCCCCTATAATCCAAATACTTTAGTTAGTGAAAATAATTGCAAATGTTGGGATACTAATGAGTGGTGTGTTGGTTGTCTTGGCTGATCTGTTGCAAACAGCAGCAGAAGTTTACACTTTCCAAATCTAGTGATAGAGATATAATCCTTTGAGCTGAATATTTCATTCATACGTGGTAAGAAAGTGGATTGTGCAGCAGCAAAGAAAGCTGATTGACCTGTCCTATTGAGCTCTCTAGGTAAATTTCTCTGTTGACCAATATCCTAAGTCCTAAAAAAACCCCTCTCCTCCTGAATGCATCTCTCAGCTCTGTGTTGCTGAGAAAAAAAAGGGATTTTTTCCTAATGTATTTAAGGAACTCACTGAATCTCTGAAGCATGAGTTTTGATAAATTAAATACTACATGAATGCCAGAACAGCATTACTGCTCTCCAGTCCTTTTTAAAATTGTCTGTTGAGGATTTACCAGTGGCTAAAGTGATCCCAACCTCTCATTGAGGTCACTTTCCCTCCCAGTTGTTCTCATCACAAGTCCATGCACAATGCTTTGAAGGGCAGTCTGTACTGCAGACCCCTGCTCACACATTCCTGAAAATGGGAGCTGTTGTAGACCTGGGCCTGGGAGCCCTTCTGTACCACAGGGGAGGATTGGCGGCCTGAAATCCCCGATTCACCCTTTAGCTTGCTCACGTCTGACATTAGAAGAGTATCCTAGTCCTTAAAATAACCCTAGACTATCCCAGTGAGCTTTTCAGCTAGTTGCTGTGGGGATCTTGGATATAAGATGTTCAGCTTTAACTGTAATAATTAATTTTAGTCAATTCTCCTTCACATCTTTCTTTGTCAACAGATGGTATATTTTACTGCATCCTTCTGCTTCATTATAAATACAGAATAGAAATAAATAGTGATAGTTTTGGCAAATATGCATCACTACTTGTAACTTTAATATATGTATTTAGCAACAAACATAGTAATGGACTCTGCTTTTTTGGCATTTTGGCCCTTGTCAGCTCTGGATTATTTTGTAAAAATGTGGCTAGGAAGTTCTAGGCTAGTGTGAAAATCTCAATGTTATGAATATTGTGAATCTGGCTGACAAGGAAAATATTTTTTCGTAGTTACTTGAAACATACTTTGGGCTCTATAAATCTTGTTAAACTCCAAAGGTCAACACTGGCTTTTCTAGGTGCATTGGATGCCTTTTGATCATATCCCTGGGTAACCTGTATATGATACAATAATTATTACAATGTGAAATATAGAAGTTTATAATTGTTGGTAATTCTCTATGAAGTCAGCCTTTTTCAACAGCTGCAATCTTTATTATGCTTACAAGGATCTATAATCAAAGGCTGAGAAAATGTCCAGAAAATATGACAACAAGACTTATTTTTCTTGTTACCCATATTCTCATAGCAATAAAGTTTGGAATGGGAATGATTAAAAGAGTTTGCAGATGCAGGAAAGCACAGCATAATTAAGCTTAGATTTTGTTTCCCTGATGATTGCCTGGTGTGAGAGGAGAAGACATACCATTTATTTATAAATCTAAATAGCTAATTGGAATAAAATAAGTCTGAAACAGCAGAGAAGCATTAGAAGAAGATCATACAGTTTAATTGTGTGTTACACTTGCCAAAGTTGTGCTGTTTGTTTGAGATCTAATTGATAGCTGGAATCAAGCAGGTGAAAACAAACACGTATGGGGCCTTCACTATGCCTTCTATTAGGTCATTCTGTTTTTATTAAACTTGCAAGAAGAAAACTGTGTACAATGTTCACTTTTATTAAAAGAAAAATAATAATTGATGTTACATCAGATTTGGCATAGGCCAACAGGTGAAGAAAGAATAAAAATCTGTACTGTCCTGCAAATGATGAATATGCTTTTACATCAGTATGAACTCTCAGAAAGGTGTCTTAAAAATGGAAACGAGGAATAAAATGATAATGAACAGTAATATATTCTGTTTTTGTAGAAGATCTGTTAATAGAGTGTCTGAGTCTCCTTACATTTGTTGTAAATCAGTTTTACAGCCTGTAAAATGACACCAAGCTTTTTCCCTTGCTTTTCTCTAGCTAAGAAGGAACACTGTTCCTGTGAGTTACTATTCTGCACAAATTTTCTTACTTAAGTTGTATTTAAAATTAATGAAAAATAGCCATTGCATAAATGCAAGCTGTAATAAAGCTTCCTACTCTGTACTGAAAATTCATTTTAAAATATGGAACAATTATCTTCACCCTATAGATGTAAGGAGGGGGCATTACCCAACTAAAACCATATTTACCCCTTTTCTCAGTACAGATATTTTTTCCCTTAAAATTTCTTCAGTACTATATAGAAGTAAATCCTCCCTCCATTAAGGAACAGAAATCGTTAGAGCTGAGGTCAAAACCTGCCAAAGTCAATGCTTTTGAGAAGGATGTGGGACAATGTGTGGGATGATGTGGGATTTTTGGTCCATCAAAATGATGAACTTTAATTTTCCCTTGGAAAACGACATGAAATATTTACAAGCCCATGTTAGAGTCTTGAAGTGAATGTCTTAATAATGCTCCCTTACAATTTTTAATATAATATTAAAAAAAAAAAAGCATAACCCATATTCAGGCACCTGAAAAAATAAACCCCTCTGTAACTGATTTGTGCCTCCAAGAAAATCATCTCATTGCCATGTGGATTATTTTACATCCTTTATTCTGATGCTGGATTTTAGTCATCCATGTCCAAAAGCTGAGGTATCATAACAGAACTTTTAGTAATAGACACTTTTGAGAATGTCTGCTGAGTTCAGCACACCACCTCTCTTCCTCTGCTTTCTACTTGAATTACTGCTTAAATTCACATAAACCACTCTTGTACCTCTAGCACAGTATAGAGAACTCCATGTAAGCATTAAAAAATACAGGCATAAAAAGGAATATATTAAAGACCATTTAATAAAAATGGAAAACATCTGACTATAAAGCATGTAGGGGGAAATCTATAATTACTTTTTAAAGCAAATGTAAGAGAATGTGTGGAGCAAGAAACTCTAAGCACAGATAGAGGTTTTAAAACCAAATGCAGTAGCATGAGCATGGAACAACAATGTTTTGAATGTTATTATAGTGGATAAACTGGACTGAACTTGAAGTTTACTAATTTGGCTTCTTTAAGGAAAGAAATATTCAAAAACAAGGACTTTGATTAAATCTAGAGAGTTATCAGAAAATCTTCAGTTTTTATTCTGTATCAGGTAAGAGACTTATTTTCTTTGAAGCTCACCTTTATTAGTGATGTAATGGAGATAACAGAAATAGAGAGACAGTCTGTGAAATCCAAGAAAAGCAAAGGAGAGAGAAAAATGAGCTTCAGTCTAGACCATACAAAATTGTTAGTAAAATAGGAATTGCAGAAAAGCCATGTCTGCCAGTAAAAAGGCTAATAGAAATTTAGTTTTTCTGAAATTACATTGGGAACAAAGGAGATTCTACTAATGGGATGGGTCATTATGAAATTGGAGATAGCTAAAATGAAGGTAATGTCTCAGGGAATGTTCAACAGCTATTCCTATCCCCTGTTTGGAAAGGCTAATGTATAGGAGTTACATAAGAACAAAGAAGAACTCATAGAAGAAGAGCTGATACCACTGCTGATGTCAGTAACGGGAGTACAGAGTTTGAATAGAGCTGGCTAAGATATCTGGTCTGCTAGTGTTGAACATATTAAATATTTGAATACTAGGGAAGTTCCATAGAGTTGAAAACCAATCCCATTTGCACCAGTTATTCAAAAGGGTAAAGGATGTTCCAGTTATCCTGAGAACAAAACTGAAATAATGTGAAAAGTGCTATCTGATAAAACCATTGAAAAATAAGAATATAATTTATCATCATTACTATGGCCTAAAGGAAACAGATAATTTCAAACAGGCCTGACAGATATCAGGTCCTTGTCAATGGTGAATCATCATCACACGGTGGGTTTCCTAGGGAGGTACTGCTCAGATTTGTATTAGGCTCAATGTTTTTCACCATGTCATCAATGATGTGAGGAAGCAAATATGAAATCTGAGATGATAAATTGTGCAGATGGAAATGTTTTAGGAAAAATTAGGAAAAATTAACCTTACTCTTCTCTCAGAAAATATCTCAGATTTGCATATTTTATATTCAACATAAAGATGTCATTTTTTGTTCTTTAATTCCCAAAGCAATGAACCTCTTCTGATACTCATACTTTCCCTGGAATAAGGTGAAAATTTGGTCTCCATTACCTGTATTCTATAATCTGATGTGCAAAATATCCACCTAGAAAGTCATCTCAAACTGTTCCTCAGTTGTTTTAGCCTCCTTTTCGTTCAGTAGATATGTTTCTTCATTTCAATATGTACTAATAGATACTTTCCCCAGCAGTGGTGCTGCAAATTCCACCTTTTAAAATTTATTATCTTTGAGAATAAGTTCACATTTTTTGTTAGGCTGGACTGTATTTTTTATTACCCTAAGTGATATAAATATAAATTTTAAACCATGAGGGTTTGTTTTGTTTTGTTTTTTGAATGACATAATGGCTTTTGGCGCCATACTGCCAAGACAGTGATCAAGAACAAAAACATGTTTTGGAACAGGGCTCTTTGTGTTTGCTGCTGCAGTTCTGTGCTTTGTGCCTATGAAGCCATCTTGGAACTAAAGGATTTTCTTCTCTTTGCCTTTACTGCCTT
This sequence comes from Alaudala cheleensis, assembly GCA_013398995.1. Lineage (NCBI taxonomy): Eukaryota > Metazoa > Chordata > Aves > Passeriformes > Alaudidae > Alaudala > Alaudala cheleensis. The sequence goes on along the minus strand of VWYE01001872.1, from coordinate 242,698 downwards.
ATATATTCTTTCAATTATTGGGTCATGATTTGGTTTGTGTTGTCTTGATGAAGTAGCTTTAGTGCACCTCTTGAAGACTCATTTGAAGTCTCTGTCTGTTTCCATGTTCATTGCTTGCAGGAAATTGCATTCTCCATAACATAAGGATATCATCTAGCTTTCATAAACCTTATTTTGGTTTAGGTGACTTTGATTGGCAAGTTCTAATTGCTATTTTAGGGAAGCTCTCATTCCACAGATTTTACTTCCCAGATCACAATTATGATTTTTTTTTACTTTAGCAGAAGCTCAATCTCCCACAACTGCAATATTATATTTTCAGGTTTATATCAATTGAAAAAAGTTACCTTATTCTTTGAACTATTACATAAAACATACGAATTGTATTTTATTTTTAATTTGATAGTGCAGAACTTCTCATATTTCAAAATCACAGCTTCATAGTTATCCTCCTCCACCATAATTAAGAGAAATCTTTTAAAAACAAGTTCATTAGAAAAACCTTACCAAGTTAAAGCTGCTTCTGATTATTGCTGTTAGCTGGTCATTGTCTAGTATTTTGAGAATTTTTTGGAAAAACACTATGTTCGTTTGAGACATGCTCAGAAGTTAATTGAGGTTATTTCCTTAGAATTCTGTAGCAGAAAATGTGAACTAAAAGAACTGTGACCTTTGTATTTATAAATATCATATATGTGCAAGTACAAGCAAATTTTAAAAAACCCAACAGTGGACAATTCAAATATTGAAAGATGAATGACTCAATTTTTCTAAATGTTGAATGCTAGGAGCAAATTAACATGAGATGCATGCTCATAAAGACAAACTCTTTATCAGGTTACAGAAAACAAAGTTTGCATAGATTTATAATAAACAGCGAATCTCAGTTTTAATTGAAAAGCAATCTGTGTTTTTTAAAGTGTGGGGTTTTTTTTCCACCTGTATCAGTAGATGTAATAGAAGAAACATCCTTGCTTGATTTCAATTGACTGCATCCTCCATATTGGCTATTTATAGCATTTCCATGTTAGAAGATACTGTGGCAGAAGCTGGCACTGGGACATTGTGCAGGTCTTGAGAGATAAATGGATGCTGTAGGCTGGGGCAGGGTTGAGCAGGGTAATGCTCCCAGTGGTTTCCTTTCCTGCTGCAAGGGATTCTCAGCTGCAGGAAGGATGATTAGTGAGGGTATGGGTCTCTGAAGGATTTCTCACATGGGCCTAAAGCCTTGATAATTTCCAGTGAGGGAGGACAACCAGGAAATAATATTGTAGATACAGTAGGGTGGCTTTTGGCATCTGTGATGTTTTTAGATGACTGAAAATAAGACATTACTCTGCTGCAGATTATATATACAATCACTATTATTAATTGTTCAGAGTCTCTGGAGATTCAGTGCAGATGAACTTGTGTGTTCCACCTTGAAATACTGCCAGATTTATCTCTGAGTTCACAGTAATTGTAATGTTGCCCAAGGCTCATATGGGAACGTGATCTGTGTGTCAGGCTATCTAATTAGTGGTCTTATCACTTCAGTAAGACTTTATGTGGGTGGTATTCCCCCACAAATTATGAGATGGAGGTAAAAAATTGAAAGAATTCATGAATATCTGTGAAAAGACTGACCTGATCCTGCATTGAAGCTGTGGAGAAAATTCAAAGACCTAATGTTGAGGACATTGTCTGATACATTTTACAAAACAGCAGCTGCAGAACTCAGGGAATGAAGGATATTGCCTAATGTTTCTTTATGATCCTGGGATGGGAAAGTTAGAAAATATTCAATTACTCTTTGCCATTTATGAAAAATATTTTCTGACAAATTCAGATTCAGAAGATGGAGACAAAATAATTTTTTCAGTTCCAAACACATCTTGGTTTCTGATACAATTGCAACCATGTGCCTGTAACCCCTCACCACATGGACTTCAGACAATTAGGGAAACAATTGCTCAAAGAATCCTTCAGAGGTGAGCATCCCTGGCATCTAAATTAATCTGAATTAATTGTCTAAAATCAGAAAAGGTGGAAAAAAATTTATGATATATATTTTTGTTAGGAGGAGTTCAAAATCTACTGAACATTAGTTAACTTGTGTTATCAGTAGAAAAAAATCTTAAAATAATCAGGTCAAGGTGGGCATAATAATGAGAGACCAGCACACAACTGCCTTTTGATGAATGGTAAAGATTATGATTTGTTTGGATCTGTATTATAGTACTTAATGACTAATTTTTTTTAAAAACTGTGCTTGTGGTAAAAACGAGTAGGCAAAGGTGTGAAGAGATATATAATTTCTGTAAAAGACAAGTAGGAAGAGAAAGAGAAAAAATTATATGGATCTCAACAGATAAGGTGAGAGAATGTAATTAGACAGTGGTGTTTTCTGAGTTTAGTAAGTTTGTTCAAAGCTTAGTTTAAAGAAATAGGTAAAAGAAATTTCCCAGGAAGTAATTTTCCACCTGAAACAGGACAGGTTGTTTTAATTTGTTGCTATGTAGGCATGTCTGCAGAAATAATGGCCTTTGTGAACACTTGACTGAGAAGAATGGGACTGTTTCAGGATTCTTTGGAAATCAGCTTTGTGTGAAGGACTTTCAAGGTATTGACTTTTGAAGGGTTTGGCTTAAAAGTTAAAAAAAAAAAGAAAAATAAGTGTATTAGATCAGATGTTTTTATAGTTACATTTTAAGGAACATTTAATAACTATTGAGTGTCTATTTATGAGACATACTTTCTTAATCGAAAGTGATTTGCAAGTGAAGATTTCGGGAACCACGTAGTTATTGCTGTCATTTCACTTAGAGAGGATGGATTGCTCTATTCTCAAGGATTACACAAATTTATGCAGAGGACTTTCCCCTTTAAAGGCATCATAATTCTTATGACATATGATTACACCTTTTCTTTCCTTATATATTTTATGTTATAATTGAGCCAAACATGCAACTTGCAGTTACAAATTCCATGTATTTCTGTCAAAAGCAGTTCTCTTAAGGATCAATGAATAATTTGCAAATATAGCTCATAGGCAAAAAGCAATTTTCATCTTTAAGGAATCTAATAATACTGTTTATACTAAAAACTTAACATGGTGATACAAATCTTTGAGAATACACCAAACTAAATATCCTGCCTGACATTGATAACATTTGCTCTAGTAATGCATATACACCTTTTACTAGTTTCTGATCAGCACTCTAATATATTTCCTACACTTTCAAACAAACTGCAAAGCATTAAGTTTACACCAATTTGAGTTGGCAAAAAAGATGAAACCACTCTGGCAGGATGTTCTCTCTAGGACGTTGCAGAAGTAGAGGTAGCCCATATTTTTTCATTTGATGGATGGAAGAGATTGTGTGCCCTGGAAGAAATGCTACATCACCAAACGCTTCCCTGGAATGTCAGCACATTTTTCCTTATACTTGCATATTCTATAGAAAAACCTTGCCAAGTTATCCTGTAGTGGACAGCGTACTATCAGTTCCCATCTGTATTTAAGGAAGACGTTACAAAATGAAAAAGAATCAGAAATAAATAGTAAATACATTTTGACCAGTGGTTTTCTATTTTGCCAAGAATTAGGTGAAGCAGCTAATGTAGCAGGTAAATATGCTTCACACATTTATACATGTTATATGTGTACATATAATTTATATTTAGTTTATATACACAGCATATTTATTTGTGTATATATACATACACATATACATGTTACATTTATATACATGCTATTTTAAATAGATTTTTTTTCATTTCCAGAAGACTGAAAATCTGAAAAAACCAAAGGACATAATTTAATAGAGTTCAGGATACAGGAAATCCAGTAGGTCTTGAATTCCAAGGCTGAGATTTAATTGTTTAGGTGAATAGTTTTTTTTCTTTCTTTCTTTCCATTAATCCACCAGATTAGTGATTGCTTTGCCATGATCAGCGAAAGATTTATAGATCAGTACCTATCTGAGTGCTACAGGCTTTTATCATGCAACAAGCATATTCTCACTAGATTATGTAGCTTTCACTAAAGTAAATTAACCATAGTTTATACTCATGTGCAAAGTAAAGCTTTGTTTGAAGTCTGTAATTATTAATATGTTGAGGTTAAACAGTTATTTATATAAATTGCTGGATAAGGGCTAGCCTGTTCAACATTTGGAGAATCAAATTCAAATGTCCTGAATCAACTGCTAGTAATTCAATTTTCATGGCTGTGAAAGCCTGTGGACTGCAGGAAAAATAAAAAAAAGCAGCAGCTCTAACAGTAGTAATGAAGACCTCCTTCACTGAAGAATGCTTTAGCCCTAAAACTGACTACTACATGAGGAGCCACCTCTCCCACAAAAGTAAGATGTGTGAGAAGGTACAGAACAAAAGAGAAAGTGCACAAGAATATAGGTCTGGAAATAGTCTCCTGCATCATCAGATCTAATTATTTGTAATTCTCAACAATCACACCAAGTTTAAAGGTTTCACAGTATCATCTGTGCCACACACTGTTTATACATCTCATGAGGCATGAAATATTTCTGCATTCCATTAAAAACATAAGCTCTGTAATAAAAGTCTTAGCTAAAATTTTCCACAGGAAGAGATCAAAAGACACTGTGGCCATTGTCAGTGCACTGGCAGGATGTTTATTAAATAACCTCTCCAGATCATCCCAGAAAAAAACGCTCCATATGAACAAATATCCTAGTGACTCTTGACTCTCTGATACAAGAAAACTCTTTCTCAGTACTACTTCTAGTGATCTTTCAAAGATTAATAATTACTGTAAATACTGTGTTTATTATTTTGTATTAACTTCACAAAGTGGATTCAAGGCAGCTTGCAGTTTCACATATGCATTGATGGATGTATTTTTATCCCTGTGAGTCTGTTGTTTTGCAGCATGTAATACTTATCCTTACTTAGCATCTTTGTTAGCATGTTCACAAGACAAATACATTAATCTGTACCTGAGGTACTCACACAGAGGGTGTATGCACTAGTCAATTGTACTTCTGAGCCTTGGGATACTGCATTTACTTAAGCAAGCTGCATTCTTTCAGAAAGAACTAGCAGATCAATTGTTTCCAGAGATGTGGAGCAGCAAGGTCAGGCCTTTTGCTCAGCATTTACGTTAAAAAAAATTAGTTATTGTAACCTCTGTTGACTGAACAATACTCGAAGCATAAAAATAGTATTCTTCATAATTGCTTTTGTAAAGTAGTCATACAAAGAAACTGGAGAGCTTTACATGGTGAAGGCAGAACAATGAGAGTCAGAGAAGGCTGAACTCTTCAGAAGACTGCAGCACAATGGAGCTTCCTAGAGTGTTTTGGTAGTCCTTCACCAGGCCAAGGAGACAGCTACAAGATTTTTCTCCAAAGTACAGATTTTCATTTAGAGTAGAAAGGATTTTTTTTTTGTGCAATTTTTGGAGTGTGAAATGTGTTTTATTCAAGAAAGGAATGCAATATGAAAATCTCAAAGAGCGTTCACAACCAAAAATGAGGAAAATAGTCAGCTCAAGTCAATTGAAATGCTTTATTTAATATCTTCAAATATTTCTTCTTTATTTGATGTGGGTTTTTAAAAAATGTTTTATTTTGTTGTTACCTAAACTTATTTTTAGTTCAGGAAAACTAATTTTAATATTTCAAAGCACCACGATGAAATGTTCTGGTATTTTCTGAACTTTTTGCATGTAATTTTACAGGTTTTCCAAGGTCAGTTATTTCCTGATTCAAATGAATAGGCATTTTCTGATGAAATATATATATAACTGAAAGATTACAATTACTACTTTTAAAAAGTTCTTTTTACAACAAGGCCAAAACTACAACTATTTGATACATATATTGCTCATATTCTAGTATCTGTAAATAAAGCAGGATATTTTTGTCATCAGTTGAATTTTGGAACCTTCTAAAGAATATATTTTCTTGCAAAGCTTAATTTTGTTATCATGTTTCTAGAAGGATTTAGTATAGGTTGTGTTTTCTGCAGACCACTAATGCAGTGGCTATGAATTTAGTGTCTATAGTATTTTCAGTATAGAATAAACGAAGCATATAATAAAAAAATCTTAAAACTGCTTAGGCAGTGTTGTTTTATTGAAGTGTTTCAGAGCCACTGATACTTGCTGATAGTTGTGCTCTTTTTTTCTTAGGAAGGAGCCACAGTTTAGTAGCAGACAAGCTGAGAGTAAATTACTCCATCATTGAAGTGTTTTAGGCATTACAGCAGCTAAATGGATCCCACTGCTGCTCTGGCATCCTGGAGCAGTTCTGCTGTGACTCACAGAGTTACTAACGAGATTACCCGGGTGCTTTGCCCATGAGTGACTGTCCCTGCGAGTCCCTGCCAGCTCCTGCCCTGCAGGATCCCAGCCCTGCAGCTCCCAAGGTGGTGTCCAGCTGAGCCAGGGTAGCTGGGGACAACACCAGTGTGAGCCAGCACTCACAGCACAGAGCCTGCAGGTTTACCTTCCTGTGTCTGAGAACAGATTTTGGCTCAGATTCCCCAGGATAGTATTTTAGGGTGAAGGCAGAGCAAAAGTGAAATGCCAGCAGAACTTGCAGAGCACTGACTTAGTCCTGGGTGCCTCACTGCACATTCAGTGATGTGGGTGGGAATATGGTATCAGAAGAGAGGGAGGAATTGGCAATGAAATATAACAGGAACAGTAAGGTAGCTCTGTTTTTTATATTCTCAGTTAATACAGAGAGTTAATGTAGCAAACTGAAGGAATTTGAGTGAAAACAACACAAGTTCATATCTCAGAGGGTTATGGTGGTATCTAACTATACAGAAGTTCTTAATAAAATAGGACAAAATGCTTCAGTTTTGAAAATCAATGAATCTTTCTGGTGAAAAAAGTCCTATTTCAGTAAAAGAAATACAGCTTGAAAGAGTGCACATATTATCATCCCTAAATACAATTTTTAATGCTCCAGTCAGCTAACAGATCTTTGTGGGATTTTTCAGGGGTAGTGTAGCAAAGGACAAGTTCTGGTAATAATCATATCATGCCCTCAAACTGAGGCTGTATTCTCAATGAGTTTAAGTGCAGGTAGCTGATAGGGTGCTGAACATGGCTTATCCTTTGCTATATCAGCTGCAGAATCAGCATTATATTTGCAACTGTTAAAAATGGAATAGGATGAAAATGTCCTGTGTAAGCAGGACTCTTGAGCTATGGTGTAAAGAAAGAGCTTTTATTACTACTTTACTGTACTCTCACACATAATGAAAAAACTGTTGCAATATCCACATTTAGATCACATTTCTAAAACAATTTTGAAAAATCATGGGAGAAATGTTAACAATTCTGCTTTTGGCTTTGCTCCTGAATGAAAGAATATATCCTATAGTGACCAAAAAATTATAACCCCTTGGTCCATTTCTTAAGCAATATTCTGTCAGATTTTCCTGTCCTGCCCATAAAGACTCAAACACATTCCTAGGGCTGAGTCTTTGGTATTCACACTTTACTAACTTCTACATGAAAAAAGTAGCTTCCACCTTCTTTGTGAATATTTAATAACACACACTATACAGCAGTTAAATTTTAGATTGTGAAGAAATAAATTGAGCCTGAAAAATATTTTAGAGACCATTTAAAGGAAGAATATTAAGGAACTAACTACCAACACAAATAAATCTGTGTTTTGGTTTGTTTTTTTTTTTCCCCTCTAAATGCTAATGAAGTGGTTTGAGAAATATTTATGCAATTTTTGAAGTATGATAAAATACTTTAAGTTGGTTCCAGGACAGTGAGCAATGGAAATTAATTAATACCAGTGAGATCTCTTCCAAATAAAATTAAAACCACTAATTTTCAGCTATGATAACAGATCATAAAATCCATAAAAATGAATATGCAGACTTGGTTTTTAAAAATACTTGGTAAGTTTTAGTGACCCAATTTCTACTGACATCAGAAAAGCCCATCAGGATGTACTTGCTTTGCAAGTTCAGAATAAACATTTCAGCCAACTAAAATCTGTTCAAAACCATAGGAATCACAGCATTAGCTCCATAATCAGAAAGCTGGCTCAGAAATTTTTCCCTTTTCTTTTTCTCACTGTCTTTAAGCTCTAGCTGTCTTTACTTTTCCTCCTCTTCTCCTCCCAAAGGGTAGAACCATATCTGCTCATTCCTTCTTATATGTGAAGACCCTCATACTGCTCCATCATCTCTCAGCAGCCTTTTTGTCTTTTTGTTTTCTGTTCCCAGTCTCAAAATAGGACTGGTCTAACTCTTCTAGTGCTGCTCTCAGTACTAAGATAACTCTACATATGACTTTTTTTTACATCTCAGCTCAAGAATTCTTTTCTACTTTGTCCATGTCTGATCTTCCAATTCTGTATTTGTGGTCTTTGTTGAGGCCCCTTTGAATAGATGCAAATAGCTGGCTATGGTTGCTCATGCTTCAAAAGCACAACAGCAGCATGAAAGCAGCTCATTTGCATGTGTACATCATTACTGACACCCCCCTATCAGTCGTGCTTTAGCCTAGAGAGGCAGTATCTTAATGTATTCTGTAATTTTCTGCTCCTCAAACAGCTATTCAGGGTCTCTCTATGGAGTTCTTTTTGTAGGGAGCTGTCAGGGTATTTTACACGTGTGTTGGGATTAGCTATGGCTCTGTGGATGTCCCACCTGATAGACACTTTTCCATGTTCCAGGGAAGAAGCATCTGTCAGAGGTCATACGTGGTGGGCTTCCTCCTTGGCCAGGGACCAGAGCAGGGCTAACCCAGCCTTCCACACTGTAACAACTAAGAAATTAGCTACTGCAGTACTTGATGTTTTGATGTTAAAGCAATTGATCCCTGCCAGTTCCCCTGAGGAGTTCAGTGCCTCATTCCTCTTCCTGGGGCCAGCCTCCTCTATAGTGCTCACGTCAGCTGCTGATGCCCTAGGCACCGCCTGATCCCTCTCATCATTTGCCCTGGAATTTGCCAAATTGCTCACACTTGTCTGTGTTCATACTGGGAGTCATATCCAGTCACTTTGAAGCCCTTAGGTACAGTCTGACTCCCATGATGTGCTGTGGTGACCCTCTTTTCTCCATCAGCACAACTCTTCTATGTTTCCACAAATGTAATCAATGTGCTGCTGCCTCACCTTCCCCCCATCTCCCCCAGCTTCCACTTAGCACCCTGAAGATTTGCAGGCAGTGAGATCTCCAAGTCAGAATAAGTGGTGAGTGTTCTGACCCCTGTGACACACTTTTAAACAGAACAGCAGGTACTCACAAGCAGGAGGAGAAAAGTTCAGAAGGAAAGTACCTGCAGCTTAGTCAGGCTGTCTGCCAATGTTAATATGCAAAAGCAAGGCTTAAACTTGCTTTTGGTCCAAGGTCCAAGGGTTGCTACTTTTCTTGTTCAAGGGTGCTATCCTTGTTCAAAATAAGATCTAAAAGTAAATTTAACCCTATTTCACACAAGTCTGTACTCCAGATAACTCCAGGTATTCAGGAGTAAGCCTTATCTAGGTGTGTGTGAACACAAAGGAGCTTTTGTGTCATTTCTCTACATCACATCATCTTTGAGGGTCTGTTCTTCCCTTACACTCAGTGTTATGACTGAAGTCTTTCCATCTTCAGCCTGATAATGCATAAGGCTTTTAGGGTTTCCATATTCTCTTTGAGATCATCTGCCAATAAGAGTGGATTTGTCAAAGCTTAGCTAAGCAATAGGGTTGATCTAGGCTAAACTCAAGTGAGAGTGAGCACCCTTCAAAACTATAGTGCTTCCAAAGCTGCATCTATCTTTGGCAGCCCCTCATCAGCACTAAGACAACTACAAGAAAAGCATGGCATTATTTCAGACGTGTTCTTGTAGCTCTAACTTTTGATGAGACTGATCCAGTGGTTTTCTGAGAGGGATCAACTGATGCTGTGAGATGGATGTGACAGGGTCTGCAGAGTTCAGGGGATACAGTATGAGGGTAGGTACTGGGTGTAAGGCAGGCTCCTGGTCAGAGGCACATCTGCTTTCCTAGGTAGTGAGCTGTGAATGAGTTAGTCAAGTGAAGATTCTCTTATAGATGGTTTTCTTGACCCTTAGAGACACCAAAGGCCTGTAATCTGGTAGTGAGTGTGTGTGTGTGTGTGTGTGTGTGTGTGTGTGTGTTTGTTGCCAGGTTTGCCACTCCCAAGTGTGGACACAAGAAAATTAGCATCCCTGAGTAAGGCTTTTCCTTCAGCCTACTATGACCAACAGAATTGATAGGAAACTTTAGTTTACTTGTTGGACCAGAGGAAAGGAAAATTATAGCAGCTCTCTACTCCTGAGCATAATGTGGCCCAGCATGGATCTTCATGTTTAGGACTAGCTTGACTCTCTGAAGAACTTGATTTGGGCTCAAAAAGAAGAATTATAAAGAAGATGAGGGGCAAGAACAGTGAGTGACTACTCTGATTCCTTCATTTAGCTCATACCCACTGCTGTTTCCAGTCCTCTGCCTCTACAGGTGCAATTGGTTGTGATAACTGGGTCAGACAATGGCTTTAAGGCTCTGCAAGTCTGTGCTTTGCTATTCTGGTTTAAAGCTTAGCAATAAATAATTCAATGTATCAATTAATTTAGTTAATTAATAAATCTACTTAATTTATCTTACTATATATTTCATAAGTATTGCTGGTTTAAAATGACTTATTTCTTAACTCTATACCTTAATCAGAAACCATATCCTTCATAAGGACTGCTCCAAAATTTTGGTTTAAGTCTCCATTTTACATGCATATTTTCAGAATTAGAAAGTAGGAATAATTTTAAGTTTGTTTTTAAAAAATATACACAACTAATTTAAGAATTATTTATAGGGTACTTTTGAATTTAATTTTGTCTCCCTTTTAAAACATTTGTCTTGAAAGAAAATAATAGGATTCTCTAAGTTTTTGTTGTTTTTTTGGGGTTTTTTTGTTTGTTTTGTGTGTGGGTGATTGACAGATACAACATTAGAAGTATCTTAGCAGTTTTATTAACTGTCAGTGTATGCCCCTGTATTGAGTATTTCACTTCAGAACATTAATTCAACAATAACTTGTGCTTTCAAGAATTAAACATCATATTCAGACTACATTTCATTAGTTTCTTATTGGTTTCCTTTGAACAAAAGGAACTGTTGTGATGATCCAAGCTCAGAGTGATAGAGACCAGAGGACATTATTTCCCTCTTTGGATTACTTTTTGACAGCCTTTCTGTTTGTTTAAGATTGTTCAATATATAATTTTTCTCACATGAGAGAAAGAAGTTATTAAGTTTTACTTGTAAGTGGTGCAGAAAATGACACAGATGTTTTGTTTAATGAGCTTTCTTAAAGTTCTTCTCAAGCATTAGATGTCCATAAAAACAGGATATTACTTTTGATTAACACCAAGAGTTAATTTTTTTCCATTAAAATGGTTCTATTTCAGGTACAAATAATTTAGAACAGTATCTTTAGTAAAATAGATGAGAGATACTATTCATCAGAGTCACATGCTTTAAGCATTCTGGTGACAGTAGGAGCCTGAGCTTGTTGCAGTCTTATTGGCAAGCTCATTTTAAAAAAGTCATTATTACAAATTGCTTCAACTAGTCAGATAATACAAAATCTACTTGTACTGTAATATTCCAGATGCTTGATTACTGTTCTTCAGTGTAGTGAGTTGCCAATTTCTTCCTCCTGAGAATGTGTGACAGATTGCAGTACAATCTGTTGATGGTCTTGATTGCAGCTAAAGTACATCATCGTCACCCATGCTAAAAAGCTGATACATTTACTGTAAATATATAATTTTGGGAAATGTATGCTAGTGTTTTGTGTTCTAGCAATTGCAAATGGTACATGACAATATACTCGATCTGGTGAGGGGAAAATCAGAGGCAGAGGGAAAAAAAAAGCAGATAATTAGAGCAGCAAAATGTAGTGGGTACACTAATTCTATGAACAATATAGGTTGAATTGTCTTTGTTGTGCATGCTGGTATTTGGGTGTTTGGGGAAAAGGAGAGAAAAAGAAAGAGGAAACTGTACTTGTGTCAGTCCTACTCTCCATTTTCTGCTCTGAAAAGTTTGGCACAACAACAATCCAAGGTTGTAAATGGTAAATGTTACAGGCAACTCAATGACTGCCAATAAATCAGGAAATATGGATTGTTTATTCCCTCTTTTCCTCTGTGGAAAAAGATCAGGGATAGAAAGGCTTTTTGTTGGGTTTTTTTTTTTTATTATTCTGCTGACATAATAATTCTCTTTCTGCATCTTGCTCTCTCAACCTCCTTTCCCAGCACTTTTTGTTGGGTTTGAAATTCTCTAAGCTTGCAGCTCAGGGAAGCCTTTAAACATTAGGCACATTCCCACTCAGCAAATGGCCTGGGTACTGCAAACACACACAACTTGGTCTGGTTCTCTCACCCTCTCACAACTACATGTGTTGTTGTTTCTTCTCCAAGCATTTAGGTCATGAGTCTGGAGACCTAGACGTGTCCCAGCTTTGACCAAAGCCATGAGATACTGACACAGTTAGTGAAGCCATTCAGTGGGAATAAGATCAACTTTTAGGTAAGCATGTTGCTCAGGTCATGTTCTCCTATCTTCTCTTGTGTTAAATGCTGGGAGGCCAAGCATTTCCATATTGTGAAACATGCAAAAGCAGTAATTGAAAGGTGGCAAACTTGGTAGGTTACTGTACTGGCAAATGTTATTCACATGATATTTTCAGTTTTAGAACTAGGAGTGCTTTTAGTTTTAGGAAGATGAGTATAACTTCCTGGCTAGTATTCTAGAATAATACATAGTTAAATTGGTGATTAAAAATATTGCCTATATTTCAGTAAATAGCTGTTTATTTACTATCAGCAAATATTCAAATTCATCAATAAATTCACCAGCTTATAGGGATTCTCCTTTTTGAACAGGACCTGAACATGAACAAGTCCTGTCTGTTGACTGATACCACAGATACCAGTACCAAGAGAAAGTATTTGCTGCAGATGAAAATTGGAAAAAGTACAGATATATGTTTTACTTTTTCTGGTACCAGATGGTAATGAAAGAAGTTGAAAGAGGGCATTATAGGAAAATGTGGAGATCAAGGAACAGATTTATGTTTAAAGATAAGTAGTGTTCAGTAACATAGACTTTTGCTTTAAGGTGACATATTGATGATAGTTTAAATTTTATTTAGTTAATATTCTGTGGTGCCCAATACTCATGCATACAGGTAGGCCTGTTGATTTCAAAAATTTTAGGTTAATCACCATTGTCTATTTTTAATTTTTGTAACATCTATTTGCTTTGTATTCCTCACAAGATGAGCTAGTGATAGTTATTAAGATTGCGCAGAATGAAAAGAGAAAGCTGAGGGACAGTCAAACTATTTTCTTCAGTGTATCCATAAGAGTTTCTCTCTCATACTCCAAGAAAATAGTGGAATAACTTTCCCTTGGATTCTTTTCAAAGCTTGGTCTGTTCTGACACCATACTTAGATCCATCTGGCTTCTATGTCTGCATTTCTGTTCAGACTGTGGGGAGTTTGGAGGCCCTGGCTGCTTTTTGTGGGGATCGTCCCCTCCTTTGGCTACATCTGCTCATGGGGTTTTTCTGTAAGAGAGCTCACACAACTCATGAATACAAAATATAATGTCAGCATGCAAAAATTTAAACATTTGAACCATCATGGGAAAATTTAAAGGGATTCTCCCAGCTGAATGCTGTTTTGCCAGGCCAGCCCGTTTCCTGGTTCCTTTTCTTGCAGATTGCTGGCCTGTGGTGGAGTGATCTCTGTAGCAATGTGGAATCAAGCCATGGAGATGGCTGCTTAGAAGTGGGGTGAACCCTAAGAATCACAGTGGCAAAACTCCCACAATGATGATAAAACATAATGCTGAATAAAGGGTGTCTGCAGTTACCCTTTATGTGGTCAAGTAATATCACTTACAGAATTGGAAAGATTGCTTCTCTTGGATGAAATATTCATTTAAAATCCCTGCATAGAAGCATTTTAGCTCTGTTATAAATTTTTCATTATTTTCAAGTAAGGAAACACAATTAATAACAGATTTTATATATCTGCATATTCATGTGTATGAAGAATTTTCTGTAACATAAACCATATTTTACTGTGTGTTAATGTATGTCATATTCTCCTATACCAAGACCATTCTTTTGTCCTCCACCAAATAGACATTTCCCTTTGAAGGTTAAGAAATGAGAACCATGGTAGCAGGTCATTGAGTAATATACACCTGCTCTCACTTGTTTAAATTACATTTCCTCTTTACACTGTGGGTCAGCAGTATCAGGAGACTGTTGTTCCCTGGGCTAATGCAATCTTTCCACGTGAAAAGCTCTTGATCTGTTTCTTTTCTACACTCCAGTTGCTGGCACCAGCGTTTCATCTGTTTGGGGCTAAAATACACAGAAAGCAAATGCACATAGTTTCAGTGCGGAGGTTTCCTTCCTCTAGAATCTTTAGCTTGGTTTATCTTGTTAAGCAAAGCTTTTCCTGTCAGCAGTATAAATGCCCTCATGTCCTTCACGTGAAAGAGAGAGAGAGTAAGAAAGGAAAAAAGAGAAAGGGTCTATGCAGATTCAAAAGCAAAAATGTTAGAAACCCTGCTGCCTTTCGAAGATCTTGAGATTTACTTAGTGCATGTAAGCACATACAAAATCGATACATCTTTACTATTGCACGTTGTTACACAGCTGCATACCCAAACATTCACTCAGTTCACTTGTGACATGACAGCTTTTAATAAAGGTGTTATTTAAAATAAATAAGAATAGAGCTGGTGCTGTTAGATGCTAAAACCCTTCTTTTGCTTTTAGCACCAATGAAAGTCTATGCTGCAAATTAGCTAACTGAATTAGCTCAATTTCTTTTTTATTCTTGAGCTTTTATGGGGTTTTTTGGATGTTAATTTTAAAAGGTACATCCACATAACAGATTAATTTCTTTTTCAGAAAAGCAATGGCTTGTCTGTTCTTATTAACCCAAACTGGTATGATTTGGGATCCAACATTTCTGAAAATCAGGTTCACATCAATTATTACACTTTAACTTGTAGCATGGCATTCTGAAGTCTGGATTACCTCTTAGATGCCACACAGGTAAACTCAAATATTATTTTATAACTATTAAAAATAAAAATATAGTAAAAATATGTATTCTATTAAAACCCAATTTGGTTATATTTAAATTATTTCTCCCAGTAAAACTCTACAAATCTCTCCACATAATAGATGATTTAAAAAATTTTAAAAATAGAGGTGATGATCTGCCACAGCACCTTAACTATGTACATACACAAACTATTCAGTTAACAGATTACCTATAGAATAGAGAACTGTAAATCATAATGTTCAAAAATTTCAGTTACTTGCCGCAAGAAATGTACTGTATCAGTCAGAACAAAAAGAATGCTAGAAGGTACTAAAAGCAATGTTCATAATTTACTGATCATGCACTAAAAAATTTAAATATTGTTGTAGCAAATTATAAGCTTTTATATGAATAATTTAATGAAAGAAAGCTGGAGCTTATAAGCTTATAATTTTAATACAATAATAGGTCTGGGTTGTCATATATCTCTTTTTATTTCAGATTCTTGTTAACGATAAATAGAAATACTTTCTAGTGCTGCCACATGTACTCGTTAATTATCAATAATTCATAATTTATCATCTTTGCATAGTACTCTGCATTGGTATTATAACTACTTGATTTTAATTAAAACTAATGCAAAATTTGGCATGTGTAAAAACCCTAGCATTATACAGAGATGATTATTTATATAAAAAGCTAAGTCTCTCCTTACTGTATGAGATAAAAGGGCCCTTAACAGTAGGAATGTTATCAGCCACTAGTGACCAACTGTCTTGTCCTCAATAATTAAAGCAGCAAGTAAATGTACCCAAATTTAGCCTTTTTAACCTCTGCAGTTACGCAGACTCTGTACTGACTGTAGACACTAGTGAGAGATATTGGCAATATGCCAGGGACATTTCTCTCAGTCTTAAATAAATACCATAGAATTGTAATCAACATATTGTGTGAAAATCCTGCTGAGCTAGATTTATTTTCATAATGAGAATTTTAAAGCATTTGAAACAGAAATCAAAATTATAAATCATTTTAATAAAGGCTCAAAACCAACTGAAATAGCCCAATATTTGCCTTTGAAGGTTTGCTTTTGTAAACAACTATGGTCAAAATGAGCTTTCAAGATAAAGTTATTAATTCTTTCATTCTGCTGAATCTTTGCAGGGTCTTGAATCAGTGGTCTAGTGACTAATGGTTCCAATTGCCTGAACTGTTTCACTGTCTCTTTTATACTAGGAGACAGTCTTTGCAGTACCAGTCCCTGGGGAATGGGCATGAACTGAGTTTTAGGCTTATTCCCTGAAGATGATTCAGATTTATTTATGCGTGGGTGGGGTTTGCATTTACAATTGCTCAGGAGCCCAGTGATGTACTAGGCTACAAGGAGGTTTGTGGGATTAAGGTACTGTAGTGACTACGTTTTTATTTTCAAAACATGTCCTGTTTGTATAATTTTTAAAAGGTTGGTGAATATGCTGAACAACTTGAAATGAGACTAACTGACCAGCTGGCCTAAAAGATTTATCACCAGGAGGTTCATTAGCATCTCCATTTCAGTATTGCATCCAGTTCCCTCATATTGTTGCAGCTACAAAAAACCCACAACCCACTTGAGACTTAATTCCTCAAACAGAGCTCTCTATGCGTGGTGTTAAGTGACCTCAGCAAGCATATAGTCCTGATTTTTAAACAAATGTATAGGTCTCAAGATAATGAAAAACTTCATGCCTTCTGGCACACATTTGCAATTATCTGTGTAAGTGCTTTGGAAAATTCTTTAAAGCATATATCTATGTTTCAAAACAACTAAATACTTCTTCACTTAAGTAAATAACTTATACCCGTATAAGCTACTATATTGCCTGAAAATCAAAGGCAAAAGAAGCATTAAGGGCATCATTTTAACATGCTGCAAATTAGAGATGCCTCTACAAATCCAAGGGATATAGAGCTGAGATACCCAGCAGAAGAGATTAGAACACAGCAGCACTTCACGTGAAGGTATAACTATGTGCTCTCATATATATATATGTGCTCTCATCAGCTCATGGCTCGCTGTTCTCCCTGGGGCAGACAGCTTGTCATCTCAATTTAGGGGACAGCAAGGTGTCAGTAAGATTTGGCTCACTGAGACTTGCCCTTGTCGATTCAGTTCTTGTGCTGGGGACTCTGTGTTTAAATGCTTATTAAGCAGATTTTATACTTTTTTTTTGTCTGCTTCAGAACTATTACAAAATTACAATAGTGTGTGGGATTTAGTTCACGAAGTTAGTTATAATTTGTGAAGCTCTCCCTTCCCCCACCCACACTTTCTTTCTACAGCTATTTAGACATGCCATTTTCCTTTGCTGGCAGCAGACATTCTAAGATCCCAAATTAATAGCATTTAAAATGTTTTGTTATCTCACATATCTCGGTGAGTTTCTTTTTGTCAGTTGGGTGTTGACAGATTTGGTTAGGATTGACTAAATCCTTGCTTCTCGGTATCATGTTTATTAGATGATAATGGTGATAGTTGGTGGTTTTGAACAAAGGCTGCTGAAGTCAGAAGAAAGAATCCAATCCCTCTTAGAAAATGAATATTTAGAAAATGAATATTTAGAAAATGGTGTCTTACCAAAGATGCATCATTAATTTGTCTGAAGTGGAGTCAACATGCATTATCTGCTGTATGTAGGCCAAAACTGCTGTTTGAAATTTACCTGAGCAACAAAGAGAAGAAAATTCAGCAAGGAAAGTAATAATTGAAAGTATTAGAGTGGTAAGATTCCTACCCCTCTAAGCTATCTAAATGTTTTTCCCTAAATAAACACATTGGAAATTTCCAGGAAAAAAAACCTGAGTAGTTATTTCAATCACAGCAAGCTATGAAAACAATCGTAAAAATATTCCACTTGCAAGTCAGCACCAGCACTTTCCTTCATTTTGGGTGACACAGTGCTACAGTTGTTGCCTGTAATAGACACTGTGCAGTGGTGGTAGTCTCCCTTCCCAGAAGGGCTGTGATGGAAATGAGTTGGGCCCTCTCTGCTGACTGACATGGTTTTATGATCCAGTTATTAATATTTTTAGAGTGATGCTTCTGCCCAAAATAAGGTGAAAATGAGACCGTATGCCAAAGTCAGTGGTATGGTTTTTGTTTAACAGTAAATGAAAGAGAGAGAGAGAAAGAAAAGGAAATAGAAAAGAGGTGAGGGGATAGAAAGAGAATAACAGAGACAGATCATGTAGAAAATATCACCACTCTGTGGATCCCAGTGGTGTCCCATGGATTCTCTGCATCTGGCCTTTTTACTGGTGAGGGTCCCCCCCCAAAAAATAGTGTCTCATGGATTAATATATGTTCAAACTAGCAACCTCCCCTGGGTTGGGAGCAAGTTTGACACAATTGACTCTTGCAAGTCTCTGCATCTGTTGCATCACTGTGCATCACATGCAGTACTCTTGTGCAAGGTCTCAGGAATGAGTCTGGGGAGTGCTTCAGGGTTCTTTGATGGTTTATGATACCCCCTCAGCTTCCCCTCACATGGATGTCCCATGGATGTGGCCTTTTGGGGGTGGGGGTTTTACAGCTGAGCCAGTTTGTGTCATGGAGGATGGGGGTTCACTGCCTCTGAGTAGAGGTTTTGCCACACACCCAAAACTCTCCTCCTTTCCCCTTGGTTGGCAGAAGAGGGAGTCTGTGCAAACCTGGCCTTAGCAGATGAGCCTGTGGGCTTTGGCCTCCCCAACCTTGAATCTATCCAAAGCTGATTTTCAGGACAGCTGTTGAGTTTGCCTTGTTTTGAGTTTGGCATTCTTTTCCCTCAGCCTTGTTTATTTTCCCCTAGAGCTGAGATGATTGAACAGTGGTGTCCCCTTTGTCTGAGGTTCCCTTTGCCTTAACTCACAGTCCAAAGCTCTGGTCAGAAGGCATCTTCAGGGAGGGGGGAGTTTTGGTGGTTGCAGCTTCTTTATATAGTTTTGCCATCATGGGCAAAAGGACCTTCATAACATTGTTTAAGTGATTAACCATAATATTTCAGTCTCTGACATGCTGACAGCAGCACCAGCCACATGTCACTGGCTCTGTTGAAGCTGGCTCTCCTTCTCCTTCGTATCTCACACCTGCCTATTTAACACATGCTCCTATCCCTACTTCCTTGATGTGCCTGGACACAGAGACAACCCTTTATGCAGGGTTGTTCCTCTCCAAATCCCTGTGGGTACTGATGGTGCAGTGGTGTGTCACTCCTCTGTGTGCCACATGCCTCTGTCCCTTCAATTAGGAGGGTGGAGAGAGGTAACTCATGGTACTTTTTGCCACTGCTGAGACACAGCAGATACTCTAAGTCCTTTGCCTTGGATGAGTTTTCAGTGGGGTTCACACTAGTCCTTTGCAAGTACAAGAGCCATTTTCTTGGGGAAAAAAGGGGTTGTGTGAGAGATGGAAGAATTTCTCAGGATGAATTTTGCTTGTAGCAACATGTTGGTTCAACCCTGCCTAAGCAAACAATAAAAATGCAGATCAAAAGGAAACCCAAAGCAATGGAACAACTTAATTCAACATCTGAAGTTCAGTCCCTATTTAAATGTAGATTCATTTTTCTTTTAAGGTGAAGATAACTGACTGTGGGATCATCTAATAAAAAAGTCACATATTCTCCATTACCTATAGTTTCAAAATCAGGATTTGATGTCTTTCTAAAAGACATTCTAGCTAAACCATAAATTACACAAACATTGCATCTATAATCCAATTTGGAAGATTATTACAAAACCTCTCTGTGGGGGTCTCAAAAACTACGAGTCTGTCATTTATGCAATGTTGCACAGACACAGTTTTGAAGGAGAGAACAAACTTCACTTTGAATACCAAGTCTGGCTGATACCCTCAGAGCTAACCTACATATCCTGATGGAATCACTTGCATTTTACAAAAGGACACCCTGAAAGAAATTACTGAAAGCACTCTTGGAGGACGAGTTCTGTAGTTATACACATACATGTACACAAAAAAGCTTTTCATTATACTGGATCTTTCCTATCCTAAAAGTACCCATTTATAACAATATGCTCTGATTTAATTTAGTAAAATAGGTCATTTATCAAAAATCCAGAAACATTTTTGTCCTTCTATGTGAAAACAACGTTAACAGCTTTTGAATTATATACAGTATATATAGCACATTCTTTAGACCTCAGGAAAGGAGCAGCAGCTATGTGTGTGGGCACAAAAGCTGACATTCCACTATTAGGTTTGCCCAAAAGTGCTAATTTCTTCTAAATGTTTAGGTTTCAGCTTGTTGAATATTATTTTGTTTTGTAAGTAATTTTTTGAAGTTATGAGAACTCTCTGAAGTGCAAATCAATATTCATTGTGAAAAGAGTGGTATACGTAGGATTTACTGTCTTCCAAAAACAAATTTTGAACTTTAGATGCCTAACCTTGATCTACCTAGCCATGATCTATCCCCAAATTTGCTAGAGCTGTAGGATTTATGCCTGTTAAATGCAGAATCTCTTAATTATCATTATTTAGTGTCAAATTTATTTCTAT
This sequence comes from Alaudala cheleensis, assembly GCA_013398995.1. NCBI lineage: Eukaryota > Metazoa > Chordata > Aves > Passeriformes > Alaudidae > Alaudala > Alaudala cheleensis. The sequence continues at coordinate 222,071 of VWYE01001872.1, read as the reverse complement.
TTTGGCATAATCAAACACCTCCATTCCATTGACTTAATTTCTCTTTCTATATAACTGGCATATTTTTCCCCCCTCAGAATACTCACTGTTTCACTTTTTCAGAAATTCCCAGGAGTAGCTGTTGAGAGTTGATATTTACACTGCTTTTCTGATCATTTTATGGTCAGTTTAATTGCTGTTGAAAACAAACCATCAGCTATATGCAGGTTGGCCAGGTCTCATATCTTTTAAAGTCTCACTTTTACTGTAGCATTTACAAATCCAGGCTACCTGTCACAGAGATGGATTTAAAGTGATTACATGTTTACTAGTTCTTCCATCATTTAACATACTAGTATTTATTTCATCTATTCATGTGATGCAGTACAACATGAATTAGTTTAACTGAGCTAATACATAATTAGTGTTTCTCTCCATCCCCAAGGTTTTTTACCTTAACCAGATGGGAATTCTGCTCATACTTTATGTTCCAGAGAAATAAGAGATAACTCACGTTTGAATTATTTTATTATTTTATGTATTCTTCAGAAATTCCACTCATTTTAAAATCAGAAGTACAGAATTCCCTTTGTTTTTTAAATAATTTAATTCTTAACTTTTCTATGCTCAAAAATATTTTCTTTTGTTTTGTATGTGTAAAATGTAATAGTCTTTCCTAAGTGTAGGATATCTTCCTGAAGCAGAACACTTTCTTTCAGTAGTTATGTGGCTTTGTGCTTCTAAGGCATTCAAGATGTGTTACTAATTCAAAGCTGGGATTTTGTCTGCCTAAGAGTTCACAAGGAGAAGAAAGCAAATGGCAGCTGTGTGACTGAATTGTGTGTGCTAAGGGGATTTTCAAAAAAGGTAAATTCATTGCAAACATGAATTTTTGCCTGGTGAACCTGCGTACTTATTCTGTGGACCAAACCACTTGCTTGTATACACACGAATTATAATCTTCCCTGTGGGAACCTGTGGTGCTATTTTATAATTTTTCAAGTGAGTCTGATACCACAAAATGCTGGTTTATTTTCAACATTTTGAAAGTTTTTAGCTTTTTAGGAAAACTGTCCTTGTACCGGCCCTGCATTCACAGCAGCTTGTTTTTTCTTAGGACAGGAGAGTGAGAGCTGGCTGTAATGACTGATCTTATTCCCTCTATTTCTTACTTCCTCTACCTCAAATGTCTAAACTGCTATCAACAATTAAAGGGACTTTGCAATTCCCTGGATAATGTAAACATTTGTAGTTAGTAATTACAGGGACTTTTCACTCTCCTAGTCCTGAAAAAATCAGCTGCTGAGAACTAATAAATACTGGTTCTAGTGCCTTATGGTATCCTTCCAACTGCCATTCCTCTTTTAACTGTTTTTCTGATGCTTCCCCACAATGACAATCTACAACAAATCAATAGTGTTAGGTGACAGTGAAGTGAGGTCTTTCTGTCAAACAAATAATTCTCTCTTAATAAACAAAAGGAGCATAATTCTCAGACCTGAGGGAGTGTGACTTCCACCAGAGAGGCGGAGAAGTATTTGCTATTCCTGCCTTGGAATCCTTCAAGGGTCATTCTAAGTCCTTGTACATCTCAGAGTATCTTGCTCTAGACAAATTACCAGTCAGTGAAAGCAGCTTCAGTGCCTGAAGTAGCAGCTGAGCAAGACAAAAGCACTGCATTGAAGCCAGAGATAGGACCCATCATTCTTGGCATTGTGTCAAAACAGAGTTCTAATTTATTCAGTGATTAATCCTCACCTCCAGGAGAAATCAAACTGCTGCAGCTGAGCATGACCACTGGTTATTAGGGCAGACCAGCACACATTTCACTTCTGAATACTCACATCCATGCCTTCAGAACCAGTTCCCCCTTGCAGGGTCACCATTAGCTTCTCAGCAGGCTTTGCAAAGTGAATTCTCCACACTTCACACAGTGTCACGTGCCACCCTTGGGAGTCCAAAGGCAAAGCTGCACTTAATTCTGACTCCAGTGCTCCTTAATCCATAGAGGTAAATAGACTGCAGAGGGCAAAGTGGAAACCTTTCAGCAGCTGACGAAAGATAGCACTTATTGATGCAATTGCTTTGGAATATTCCCAGATGGGAACATTCTCAAAGCTGCAACATGCACCTGGTAGGACTCGGGGCTAAAGCTGTGAAAGGTTCCTTGGCATCAGTAGCAGAGACTGAGTGACCACAAGGTTTCACAGGGTGTGGGAGTGAAAGACAATAATGATGATGGACAAAGGACCTGTGAGAAACCATCAAAGTCTCAACAAAGGTAAAACTGCTATTACTTTTGAATGTATGGGAAACGCTTTCTCAAGAAAGCGTTGCATTCTTGAGAGTTTGAAAAGAGCTTAAAACTGTTGTTCTTTGATGCAGATGCCTCTGAAAATCTCAAAATCTGTTATCACAGGCATCAATATTTTATTTGAAATTTAGATATATTAAGTGGCTTATTGGAATTAACTAAACAATTTATTTTCAGACTAGCTGCTGTGATTTGGGTTCTGGGATGGAGTATGCTGACTCACACCAGAGAAATAACCCTCTTTAATAAATTTTTATTTTATAATTTTTTTTCTTTAAAGTAAGCAAAATCAGCAGGTATTTATTTCAGGGAGGTGAAAAAAAAAATATGAACTGGTGTGTATTTAAGGCCTTTATTGTGGGAAGGGGGAAGTGGAACAGAATCTTTGTTAATTGCAAGGACCTGTGAGGAGTTTCAATCCCTGTTGCCTCAAAGGTAGTTCATTCAGCTGTGATTAAACATTTGTTCGTATTGAGAACATTCCTAATTCCTTATTTTGATCCCTACCTCACTGAATTTTAGGATATTTACTTTTAATTGGTTCTTTTAAGGTTTTTAGCCTCATTAGTATGAAAAACTAGTTACTAGGATGTTACCCATCATCTGTGATTACATCCATCCAAAGGTTCTGTTCTACTTGGAACTTGATTTTTAAATTTGCTATTTGATGTTGATAAACTTACTATTCTTCTGGCTTAATATAATTAATTTTGTTAGTTGTCCATTAATGCAGGTCAAGATCTCTAGGCCTATGACACAAATTTCAGTTTTAACACATAGACTCATTAGCTCACAACATTCACTGAGAACATGCTGCCCCCCTGGTATGTGTTCAGAGGTTGACCAGATACCGCACTGGAATATTGACAGCTAATTACTCATTAAATCCGAAGAAAAGGAGAGGAAGAATCTAGTGACGAAGAGAGAAAATCTTCTAAGCATGCTTGCACATATTAACTAAAAAAAAAAAAAATCTTAGTAAATCTAGCCAAATAGTAGGGCATCATGTTGAACCCCTTTTGGGGCATATGGCTTTCAAACAAGAGGCAAAATATTTGAAAGAACAATGGATTCAGACATTCTAAGATGTTGTTGGGGGTTGTGGTTGTCCCTGGCTGGACATTGGGTTCCCTCCAAACTGCACTATCACACTCCTTTTTAAATGGACAGGGGTCAGAAATATGATAGGTTCATGGGCAGGCAGGGAAACCAATTACTGTAATGGGCAGAACAGACTCAGCTTGGGGAAATTATTTGAATTTCTCACTAATAAAATCAGAGTAGAATGATAAGGAGTAAAACCAGATCTTAAAACACCTTCCCCTCACCCCTCCCTTCTTCTAAGGATATAGTTTGCTTTGGATTTCTCTACCTCATCCCAGCCAGTTGCACAGGGGAACAGTTGTAGTCACTTCATCAAACATTGTCTCTGCTGCTCCTTCCTCCTCAATTTCTTCCCCTGCAACCCCTTTGGGATTCCATCCACAGGAGACAGTCCTCCTTGACCTTTTCAACCATGAGACCTTCCTATGGGCTACAGTTCTTTATAAACTGTGATAGTAGGGGTTCATTCTATGGGGTGTAGGCCTTTACTACTGCACCAGTGTGGATCTTCTGTGGGATCACAAGTCTAGCCAGCAAACCTGCTCCAGCAGGGGCTTCTTTCTCCATGGGTCCACAGGTCCTGTCAGAATTGTGTTCCAGCTTCCCATGGTGGGGGCAGGCAGGCTTCCTGTATTTCCCAATACAGCATCACTCAGGTACATCCACCTGCTCACTATTGCAGCAGCCCTCTTGTTAGAGAGTAGAAATGACTGAGACACACACTTACTGTTTACCTCAGCATGAAAAGGGTTCTGGTTTATTCCTCTTTACAGCTCAGCCATCCTGAATCCAACTACTCACTGGCTCTGGCTGCAGCAAGCTCCTACTGTAGGTTTCCCTTGCAGCCTCTGACTGTGTGGATCAGTTTGCAGACTCTGAGTGCAGGCTTTTACCCAGCCAGACTGTGACTGCAGGTTCCAACAACAGGCTGTAACTGCAGACCCAGACTGACTTCACAGCAGTGATTCTCCTTTCCCAGGGTCCTTCTTTTTCAGGATCCTCCATGATAATTCTCCCCTCACCAGCTAACCCACTCCCTTTTATCACAGTTATCTTTACTGGCTATAGCTGTGACTCATCAGGGGTGAGGCTGAGCTGGGTAATTAACACAGCTGTTACTTATCAGGGGCAAGGTTACCTGTATTCTCTTGTCCTACAGCTCATCAGAGCAAGTCCTCTGCTGGTTGCAGGTGCTCAGCTGCTTCACCATGGTCTTCACAGTGGGCTGCAGGGGAATCTCAGCTTGGACACCTGGGCCATCTCTGTTCTGCATTGACTGCAGTGTCTGCAGGGCCCTTCCTCAGACAGGCTCTCAGTCCTTGCTGCAGCTGTGCAGTTGTTGCCCTCTCCACTGTTATCCTAGCAGCACTGCCCTCATTGCTGATGGGCTCAGCCTTGGCAGGCAGCAGATCTGTCTTGGAGGCTGGAGGCACTGACTGTTGGACAGTGGAGCAGCTTCTGGCATCTGACAGAAGCCTCCAAGCAGCACCACCTCTGCCTCCCTGGCCCCCTACCCCGCCATGCTCACCATTACCAAGACCTTGGCATGCAAGTGCAATATGTGGGGGAAGAGTCAATAACAATATTGTTTAATATATTAAATACTATTGTTTTTAATAATAGGAGTTGTTTAGCCTGTTGACTATGGAGTAATGTGGTAACTAACTTCTATATGTAAGGGCTGCTGTAAAGAAGGGGTTTTCTGTGCCCTGTCCCCATGGTGGCACAAACAAGATGAATCTCAAGCAAGAGAGGTTCAGATGGGGCATTAGAATAAATTTGCCAAGGCTCTGAAACACTAAAATGGAGAAAAGTATGAGTCTTTATCACTAGAAAATTTTAAGAGTGGGTTGGACAAACTGGTCAGGTGTGATAGATAATTGATTCTGGCTGAGGTCATAGACACTTTTTAAAGTATATGGTGTTGGCTGGAAGAGGCTGATTGCTGCTCAAGGATGGGCTGGGTCAGTGAGTGGTGGGCAACTGTGTTGTGTATCGCTTGTTTCTGTCAGAGTCTTTTGCTTTCTCTCTCCCTCTCTTTATAATTACAGTCTTACTAATTATAATATTACTGATATATTATTAATAACAATAACAGCAACATTTTGTTTCAATTAATAAAATGCTCTTATGTTAATCTATACAGTTTGCCTTTTCTTTCTCATTCTCCCCCCCATAAGGTTGGGGGAAGTAAGTGGCTGTGTGGTACTTAATTGCCTAATTTATTCCAGTGAACCTTTAGAACTAGAACTTACTTTATAGGTACTAAATGCCCAACAATTAACCTTATTGGCTTTGGTGAAAATAAAACAGGAATATTTCTTAAAGAGAAATTAATACTAATAGAATATTAGCTACAGAATCTAAGTCAAATCACAGCACTATTTGGCCTCCTAATTAATTTAACTGCCTTACAGAAGGATCATTTTTTTTCCAAGGCTCTTACATGATTCTAATTCTTATGATAAATCCTCAATTACAATTGTAATTATAGGATAATTTACATTTCACTTAAAAAAAATCATTAAGTGCAATCAATGTAAGCATAGGCAATTCAGAAGGTCAAGTAATTATTTAAGATGCCAGTGTGTTAAATAATCATTTGTCTTGATTTGGACAGTATGTCAATTAAAATGTAGCCCAAGTATTACTTAGTAAAAGTTACAGCACTGGTTTTAGTTCTGTCAGATGTGGTTAGTAAAGGGAGTAAGTTCACTTCTGCTTTAAGCTTTCAGAAACCTGAATGGCTCAGGAGTGGGGATACATGAATGTATGCTCCTAGGACTGAAAATAAAGATACCATTCTGTGCCATGACTGAGGGAAGGGGTGGCAGTGGAAATGAAATCTGTCATCACAAGGTGATTTATTTCTCAGTGGAGCAGGAGACCTTCCTGGCCCATTGAACTGCCATTTAATTTGCACCTGATTGAGCCAGCAAGGATGAAATGAGCCAAAAATCACTAAAATATGTTTGCATAAGAAAAAAAGAACTAAAAAGTGCTTCCAATACTTGAGTGAAACCTTAAAACTACCAGTAATAAGCACTGTTTGTCTATTGCCATGGTAATACAATGACATTCCCACCTCTGTGCTGTCATTTTCCATTATGGCAACTGTAATATGACTAACACCCTTTCATTTTGCAGGCAAAATAAAAAAAGAAACGGTAGTGAAACCTACAGCACTACTGTTCACATGCTTTGATGCTAAAGGGATGTGCAAAAATATGCATTGCATCTTCATTTGGGCTTTGTCAATAAACTGCAAAGCTGTTCTCTATAAATAGAAAATTTAAATAGGTGAAAAAATTATTGAAGAACAAGATATCTTGCTCCCTCAAAAAAAAAAAAAAAAAAAGAAAACAAAAAAGAAAACATTCCGCTTCCTCTTGGCTCCTGTGGCCTATTTGAAGTAGTGGAGTATAGGTTTCCTTGGAAATTCTCAGAAGTGCAGATGCTAGAGATGGAAAAGGCTTATGAGATCACCTAAAGTATTACATCACTAGCACAAAAAAGGTTTTATGTGGTCAGGATTTTTTCCTAGAGAAAGTTATGTTAATAGTTGGCTTCCTCAGGTTAGACCTAAAGTTAATCTCTAAACAGGTGTTTATTTCCTTGAAGTTGCTGTAGAGGACACCTTCTTTCCAAAGCTAAAGTGTACTCCAGACACTTCTTATAAAGATGATTTTCTGATTTCAGTACCTATATTTGAACAAAACCTCTTCTTGGGAACAGCTAGATTGTGGGGGAGAATTTTTCTTTTTTATAGACAAACTACATATAAATAAACTTTATAACTACTCATCACTTTAGCTTTTGTATAGAACAGTTGAATTCACTTATGTAAATTAATATGAGTTCACTAAACTCAGGCAATCATTTTCTATCAACAGCATTGAAATATACTGGAAACTTCCTGTTCACTAAAAAACATTCAATTAATTTTTTTTTGTTTCAGTGGTCTTCCAGCAGCTAGCCTAACAGAAAATGTATGGATGATAAGTAAGGAGGTGATGCTTCTTCTGTTCTCATCCTCAGAGAATATCTCCTTCCCAAATGTTTTTGTTTCCTGTATGTAAAATGCAGATAATGGTAATCCTTTGTAAAGAGCTTTGAAATCTGTGTTTGAAACATGCTGTTCATAACAGTAGCCTGCAGGCTTTACTACTTTCAAACAGACTGCCACCCTGATAGGGGAGAGGAGGTGGTGTTAATCCTCAACACTGTAGAGCAAAGCTTCATTCAGCCTTGGCTCCCCCAATCACCAGCCTTTCAAGAATGTGCAAAGATCATTTCTTTTTCTTTGAGAAGGCACAATTTGAGATACTGAGCAGTGAGAGGGCCAATCTGGTTCTCAGTTTAATGGTGTTAACAATAAATATTGTGATTGTTTTAAAAATAATTGTACTGACTTTTAAGAGGGCTGCCAGAATCTGGGCTGGGCTTTTTCAGTGAATGTATTCAATAAAGTACATTACAAAAAGGTTGCATTTCCTCTCTACCCACAACCTAAATATAAACTGATTATACATTAAAGACAAAATAATGTCATTTAGCATCATTGCAATCATACAATTACATTGTGCACTTGAAATGAATTTCCCCACTTTGACTGTAATTTTACTGTAATTGCCAAGAATATTCTGGCTCTTGTCTCTAAAAATCATTGTCTTTTCTTCTTTTGCTAAGGGAGCAAAAGAGTTGTTTTTGAGGGAGGAATGCAGGGGGTCCTTAAGTCTGAGCAAGATATTGATGTTATTCCATAAGCCTCTGAATAAACAGCAGTGAATTCTTTGCTGCATGAGTGTTTACAATTTTTTAATTACTTTTTTTTTCAGTGGGAAAATGATTTAATCTGTCTCTAAGTTGAACACATCTGAGATTCCAGACTCTTTGTGGTCCATTTGGATATCAGAAAAGCTGGAGGAAGAATTAAACATTCACTTGGGTGCCTTTTCTTTTGCCTCTGTTACTCCCTGAGGACTACCTACTATACTGGCTGCCTGTGAGCTGCCATTTCAGAGGGTTGTAATGGATTGAAACAGAATCACTTAGCTTTCCATAGGCTTTCTCTTTTTTTTGGGGTGATGGGATATTAGGGACAGATTGCTGAAGAAATTGCTGTTTGAGTCTTTCTGCTTTTGCTATTCCTTCCCTGCAAAGAAGAACTGTGCAGTAGCATTGCAGAGAGAGGATGGTGTCCAGTAGGCCTAATGTGAATTTGAAAGCATACATGAAAGCTTGAAGCAGATCCTTCTTCTCCTCTGCCATCTCTGTTTTAATTGTGTTTTTTAAATGTCTGGAGAACTGTTTACAGATGGAGAGGACTCTCCACATGTGCAGTGACAGATTGTGCACACAAGGGAGATGGTGCTGCTTCTCAGATTTTCTAGGTTCTCCCTGGATGCCAGCAGTCAAGGAAAACCTAATGTAATGGCAGAAAGCTGGTAGCGGTGGAATAGTATGTAATTCTAGAAAGCAGGGCTTGATTCTTATCCTGCAGTTTTTGAAAAGGCTTAAAAAACCTTCTCTAAAGCCCAGCCAAAATGTACACTAGGCAGTGTATTTCTTTTCTGAGGTCTGGACTCATGCTTTGTGACAGTTCAACGCTTCTGACTATGCAATATAATTTTTGGTCATAAAACCTGGTGGAAAACAGAAAAGGACTGCTTGCTATAAATAGCTGTGTCTCTTTCCATGTGCTGAGATGTATTGATAAAATGCAGCTTAGGCTATTTTGTTTTCTTTTATTCTCATCTCTGTGAGCCCTGTGAGTGCTATTCACTTGGTAGTTGATTGGGTTTTTTTTCCCCATCTTTCTTGTTTCTACTTCTGGCCTGCAGGTTTAGGAAAGAAGTGTTCCTTCTATTGAATTCCATACCACAGTACTTGTCACTAGTGATTTATTTGAGACCAGTTTTTCAATTAGTAGTCCATATAGGATATAAGGAAATTATGTGTACAATGGTTGTGTTTAGATAAAAACCACAAGTCCAAAAACACACTCATATAAAAAATGGAGCAGAACTCTAAAAAAATTTATCCTGAAATTTGCAGAGAGAAAAACTAGCTATGTTATTTTATGCTGAACCTACCTTGAAACATTGTTTTCCTTTACTGGGAAGCAGGACAGACAGGGTGAAAAGGTAATGTTACTTGGTTTTAATAAAAAACCATTTTTCTACTTTAAGATCAATTTCTGAATATAAACACATAGAATTGCAACAGTTCTCATATTTCTATACTAAACTGTCAGGCAACATTTATCAGAACAGAATGAAATTTTGGAACTAAGAAGTTTTTCCTTCTGCCTTCTGAGGCTGTACTTGTTTTCTGTGAAATTGTATGAAAAGAAAAATTCTTATAGAGAAATGTTCATAGTTTCAATTTTCAACATAGTATACTCAGTGGTGGTTGAGACTTTGGGCTCCAACGTAATCCTGACCTTTTCTCTGATACCTGTGAAAGTTGTAGAGTTTTGAAAGGCAAAATCTGTAAGAGTGCTGTACATTTAAAATAAAGGGACTGAAAAGATAAGGTTCCCAAACCTTTTTTTTGATATGAAGGGCCACAAAGTTGATCAGAAGGCTGGAGCCTCTGATCTTTTTTTTCCATGGAGACAGGCTGAGAGGGCTGGGATGTTCAGTCTAGAGAAGAAAAGGCTCCAGGGAGACTTCGTTACCACCTTTCAGAACAGGAAGGGGGTTATTAAAGAGAAAGAGCAATGTTTTATTTTTACATGGTCAGATGTTGGTACAACAAGGGGAATGTTTTTAAACTTAAAGAGGGTAGACTCAGGTTAGACGTGAGGTAGAAATTCTTTGCTGTCAGAGTGGTGAGGCACAGGCACAAGTTGCCCAGAGAAGCTGTGGATGCCCCACCCCTGGAATTGTTCAAAGTTTGGGCAACCTGGTAAAGTGAAAGGTGTCTGTGCCCATGATGGAGGGGTTGGAACTAGCTAATCTTTAAGGTCCCTTCCAACTCAAGCCATTCTATTTTATGAAAAAAATTAAAAAGATGGCTTTTCACTTAGCCCAAATTAATTTGTCATTCTGATCTCACATGCCCTTCTGTTAAATCAACCCACCATTTATCGAGTCAAACACCTTTGGTGTTCTAAATTATGTCCTATGGAGACCTTATTAAAATTTAGCTTACACTCTCAGTGGAGAGCCAACAGTATTTATTACAAAGTCTGAACACCAGGATGATCATTTACAGTTTGGGAGATTCTGATGTAAAATACCAGTGATTTATCTACACAGAAACAAAAGATTACTCTTTCTGTGGACCTCACAATTTTGTAACAGAATACATTACATAGAAGAAATAGAAAAAATGCATAAACTAATAGTGATTTTAATGGGCTTTACCCCAGACCTCGTGTTTGAAATTTGGACTGTTTCTGTACATACGTGTGTGCCCACATACATAAAATATTGCAAACACTTATTGTTTTAGTGTTTCCTACAGAACTTATTATGCTTTTCAAGAGCAGAATGAAACATGGAAAAACATTTGCAGAACTGAGGAAATCACTCCTAATTCTCACACCAGTTAATTGATGTAACATGACAGTAGAGAGTAGAGATGTTCTTTCCTATTAAGTAAAAATACAGTTTATGTCAATTAAATAATTGACCAGGTGCCTCCAACAAACAGGTATATATCAGGGGAAATGTCATGTCAAGAACATTCAGTTTGAATTAGTAAAAGCTTAGAAACAACTGAGGTAAACAGAAAATGCAATTATATTGAAATGAAGTTATTATAGCTCTAGAAAACACCTTTAATTGCTCAGATTCAATTTTACATTATCCAGGAGAAAAACAGAAGAGCATGTACTAATATTTATGAAGAGCTGTGAGCACTAAACTGCTCATCTTAAAATAAAGTGCATTCAGATGAAAGATGTTGCATTAGTCAACTGTAAGGAGAGGATACAACTGGAGCTTTCAGATCACAGCTCAGACTCTCTTCAAAAATGCAGTTCTTCTCTTATTCCCTCAGCCATAAGGCAGCTGTTTTTGAAACAAAGATTTGTTCTACTTCTAAATTTTATTTTTTATATTGTAGGAAAACCCTTTATGTGAAATTTTAACTAATACATTAAGGAATTGTTCTTTGTTTTCTGCTGACCCTTCTGAATCAGATTCCTATTTACTTTCCTGACTAACTCACATTAATTTTCCAGGAATACAAATATTCAACAGAAGGATGAGAAATTAACTTATATTTTTAAATAACTTATATTAACTTATATGTTTTCTCTAAACAGAGTAATATTTTAAAAATAATTGCCAGAGAGTCAATTGTTTTGAACTCGAGGCTATCCTAAGCCTGTTTAAAGATGTGGATTTTAAAATTTTAGACTTTACATTTGCATTCACATTAGATTATTGATCCTCTATCATCTGGGATGCTTTGGCTGCCACTTCAAGTATCAAACACCACTCTGCGTTGGAAGCAAGCTACTAAATGACACTTTAGAAACATTTCTCCTTCTCTTTTATCTGAAACAAAACAAAGCAAGAAACCAAAACACAACAACAGAAACAAGACAAAAACCAAACAAAAAACACCCACAAAAACCAAAAGAACCCCCAACTCCTCAAACAAACAAACCCTCAAACAAACAAAATCCCCCAAACAAACAAAGAAACAAACAAACAAATAAACAACATTGTTTTGGAAATATCCTGCAGTTCTGCTGAGACAGGCCTGGAGAGAGTATGACACAGGGAAGTACTTCATGGTTGGAACTGATTTACTGAGTTATGGTAGAGGGCAATTCATGTTCCTCCTTATTGCAGCAGCACATTTCTGTTACACATCATTCTATCTTTAGCTTAACATCTGATGACAACTGGCAACAAGGCAATTAGGAAGGAGCTACTGCTGACTTGAATTATAGTTACTCTATTAAATGCAAAAAATATTATGTTCCCCATTGAACTGTCCTGTTGCTGCATTGTGCACTCAAAGCCAGGAAATATCCAAGTTAAGTGGCCTTTACTCTGCCCTCTGGTGTATATGCATTACAATGGTCTTTAATTACCTGATTTCAACAATTTCTTGTCTAATAGAATGCAAAAAATCCCACAGTTTTGAATTTAGGTACAAAACCAAAGCATGCCGTACTCCTCTTTTTCCTTGTTCTGCAGAAATTAAATGGTCATGACATTTCTAATGCTCTAAATGCTGTTAAAAAAATTCAGTAGAAAAATATGATTAAAGCAAATATTTGTAGCAAATACCACATATATGAGTGAAATAAATGTCTCATCAGAGTGAATGATCCTTTTGTAATTTATATGTTAAACAGCTTTTATTTTATTTTTAACAAGCATGCTAAGGAATGCAATTGCTTGCTTGAAGTGTCTCTATATAAAAACATTGTAATAAAAGTACAGTGGAGGATTTTTGTGAGCTTTATTACCATTATGTTATTACTGTAATACTGCATTTCCTAATGTCAATTTTCTTTTAAATTTTGTATTCAGAACATGCATTAAACAAGGGGAGTCCTACTCTGTCGGAGTTATCTCTT
>VWYE01001872.1:133606-209091 GCA_013398995.1 Alaudala cheleensis | reverse complement strand
TCCTGCCCATCAGGAGAACCAGAGAGATACTCTGGTCTGCCACACTACTCTCCTTTTGTGAGGTGGAGAAATAAAACACAAAGGTTCATAAATGTCTTTAGTACTCACACTGCCTTCTGCACTGCTGTTGCTGACATAGCTGGAGCTCAGGAATACCTGTCCAAGCTGCCTTTGAGAACCAGACATGCTGGGCACTGGTAGTGGTGAAAGCAGCCTGGGCTGTGCAAGTTGTCAGAGGAGAATCCTCTCTCAGGTGCCAGTACACCCTGAAGTAACCACCCCTGGGCCATGCTGAGCTGGCCATGCTTTGCTCTCTGATAGCTCATGCACTCCATGCTGCTGGAGAACCACTGCAAGTGCCCGCTTTGTCTAGTGGCTTGATCACTGAGCATAGATAAATCTATTTTACCTGATGCAAGCTGTTCAAAGCTCAGCAAAATCCTAAACTTTCAGCTCCATTTGCAGTCAGTTGGTATCACTGCAGGCATCAGGAGTACAAGGTCAGTGAGTACCACTGTGGCCTCTCTTAGAAACCTCTTTCAGAACAAAATAAATATGTCTCTGGAGGTGCACACATTTTTGTGCACTGTTGGGAAGGAATCTTGATATGATATAGATTGCATACTTTGCAGCATCTGAAGTTAAACAAGATCACTCTATGTCAGAGAGTCTTGCCCAAAGTAATATTGTGAACCTATGGATGATTAGGATGCAAGACCAGGGGTATCTAATCCACACTGTTAAGATTAGCAATGGGACATTCTTCTTGCATGTGCTGAAAAGCTGAAACACTGAGCATTAAACACTAAAAAAAAAGCCTCGTCCTTTGTGGCCTACTAAAAATCCCTGAAATGGGAATTAAACAGTTTAATTCTTGTGCCCTTTTCTACTAAATAAGATATGATTTAGTAACATCCAACTGAATTACCTATGATGCTAGCCAGCATGTTTGACTGAAAGTTGTAGTGCATTGGCCAAGGATGTGGCCAATCTTATTCTCTTATTGAGAAGATGGGACTGCATAAATCTTGCCCATAGAGATGTTCAACAGCTACTAAACAAGCATGTAGTCTTTAAATGGTGAGATACCATTTTAGGGGCTACAATGGAATTTCATAGTTGAATTTCATATTTGCCATCCTTTAACTGACTGACTTTTTTATAGCTAGTAGATACTAAAATAAAAGGGTCAAAGAGTAGAAAAATTATGTAGCACTTGAAAAGAGTATGAAGTTGTTCATAAAGCTCCCACAGAATTTTTCATTCCAAAAGTCTTCTTTAAAATATTTACATGATGAGATGTCTTACTGAGGAGAACAAACTTGCTAAAGAAACTTGTATCACAGAAGTGTGTCAGAGTTGTCTTGGAGTCAAAGAGTTCTTTGGTAGTTTTATGCAATACTTTTTGATTTGCTGCCACAAAAAGTCTTGTTTGAGTACTGAAGTATTCTGCTCTGTTGAGGCAAAATTTCTTGCACTTGTGATAAGGCTTTCCTTGTCTGGTGAAACTGAATTAAAATAGAGTTAGTGTGCTTACAGCCCTTGAGAATTCAGTTTATTTTTGCTTTTGCCATCTGTATTAATCACAACAGGAAAGTCTAGCTTGTATGTTAATACAGCACACACAATGCTTTTGAATAATGATGAAGTGAAATACAAAAATATGAAAGGAACACTAATTTTACCTCTGGAAATAAAAAGACACTCTAAAGGTGAGCCATTATTCTCATCTACTTGTTCTAGTTCCATCATGCTTCTGCTAAATTAATTTCCACCTAAGAAACTTCAGTCAAGGGTCAAAATTCTAAATATAGACAAACCTCCATCTACTGCTTTTCCTAGAGAGTACTGAAAACCTCCTCCAGGCTCAATTTTGTGTTTACATCTCTTCCTGACTCTGTGGCCACATAGATATTAATGATGTGTACGCATGAAATAAATCTAGATCAACTACATATTTATCCCTTTAAAATGTTGTCTTAGTGGAATTTTTAGGCTCTGCTGAGATTGGAATTGCAGAGCCAATGGTAAACCCAACAAAATCAGTTTATTATATAAAAAAGACCCTTTACATAATTTTCATCATTGAGAACAGAAAGAAAGTAGAAAACAAACATTTGCCTTTTTTCTAATGCCACAGGTTCTCATGTATATTTGACAATACAAACCAAATATGCCATAAACATCTTGAAGTGTTGTGGCCTTTACAGTTTTCCCAGCCTGAGGTAACAAAATGAGTTATTTAATCTTCTGTCTGGATCAGACTCATTAAGAAGGACTGTGACATGTCTTCCTTATTCACAAATGGCAAGCAGAGACTTGATGTCTTGTTTCTCAAGAGCTCTGATCTGTGTGGCATATTTTTTTCTCAGAATAATTTCTGCCTTGATTACCTGTGCAATGTCAAGCTCTTTTCCTTCTGAACACATACATTATTACCTTTACTTTCACTGGCTCAAGTGTACTGGATGAAGCCACCTTTGAGGACTGCTCAGGTTCTGATTATATAAAGTCAAACTGCTTGATACAGTTTTTTGGTGACATTCTTGATTTCTTTATTGAGAGGCTTAATAACAGTTTCCTTGAAAGTAATTAAGATGTATCTTAATGGCAGGCTCTTCTCTTCAGTTTTGGATGATTAAATATAGTCAGTCATCCAATGTTCAGATCTTGAAATTATACAAAATTGTACCTTTCTCTCTGAAAAAGAATGTGAATATTAGACTTTGGTTATTATAGAATAACCAAAGAGAGAGGTTGTTATTGAACAAAGTATCAGATAAAGTATCTTAAGGAACAAAATATCACCTGTCTTTTAGAATGTGAGTTTATAACACAGATCAAATCCCTAACAGTGATAGGTCTTGACATGCCTTTCCTGCCAATTTATTATTTCAGAAAAATTGGCAACATGTGCACCTCTAAACTGATAGTATTAAGCAGAATATCACTTAACTCTTTGTATAACTGGAACACACCCTTGCACATGTGCATGCATGTGTCCATTAAACTTAATACACATTGTGAAAATGCCACAGGAAAACCTGTTTTGCTTCCCAAATTTATGATGAGTGTTAGCCAGATTTGTGGTTTGTTTTATTGGGGTAGATCATGGAGTAAATTATTACTCAGTGCGAGTAAGGATGCCAGAAGGAGCCCCATACTAATTATGTAGATGTATTACAATTAATAAATAATAACTGCAATTATTGAGGAATAGCTTAACCAATAAGGTCTTCAATAAATGTTTAATAGTTAAAATACATGATAAACAAAACCAGATGGCAATATAACATGTTGCCAAGTCTCACTTGAGCAGCACAGGGTATACTGCCTTATTAGTCTTGAAGGCCCAAGTGAAATATACCTCAAATGTAAAGAAAAAGTAATTGGAATGTATTTTCATTCTTTGTGACTTTGTAGTGACTAAGTAGTTTCCACACATCTCTAGAGCAGAAGTGGCTTTTTTTCGTGTCATTGATTTGTTTATTGAAATTATTCATATGCTTTAGTTAAGTTACTTTCCTTATTTCTTTTGCATGCTAGATTCAGAGTAAAAATTGCAAAGCAGGAGTTAATATGGTTTACCCTTATACTGAACCTTTTAATCACACGTATCTTTTAGATGAAGTCCACACCTATCCTACTACTCACTGTTCCCTACAAAATAGAAGGATCTATGTTATTTTCATTGCAGCTGGGATTAATCTGGCCCTGTGCAGTTGAGCTTGGTCTGGATTCCATGTTTTCAATGCACCACACTGAATGTGATTTGGGACATTTTCAAGTGAGATACAAACAGTCAATACTTGGATCAACTTTTGAGTCTTGTGATCCATAAATGACTGTAATTAGCAGGTGACTTTCCATTGACCAAATGTCTTTGAGGTTACCTTTCTCCCCTGAGTGAGACTTTTTGTGTTGAGGCAGCATATTATTAGAATATATATGATTTAAGGAATATATATGCATGGATTCAACTTCAGTAGCCTATTAATTGGGTCATAGGCCCAGATTTCAGTCTGACTACTGACACACTAAGCTAGATTTTGCCTTTGCTTTAAGGAAAGCAGGAAAGGGGTACCCTGAACTTGAATTCACTTTTGCCCAAGATCTGAATAAAACCAAAGCAGTCTGTCAGTATTATGTTTTAAAAACTTTGTGGTATATGCCCTTGCTTCCCTCTAGCCAGCTCACCAAATAATAGAGCTTTTGATGTTTATAGTTGAAAAATTTATCTTTCCAGCAAAAAAGAGGAATGGAGTAACTCAGTTCTGCTCTGTTTACCTCAGCAAAAGCAAGGAATTTGATGTGACTCCAGCCAAAGCACTTAAGGATCTTCTGAAGGAAGTAGCTGCTCTCACTTCAACTTCCTGTACTGGGCAACTTTTAAACCAGGGATAAAGGAACAATATCCTCCCTTTCTCCTTGTTTCCCAGCCAATTCTCTTGCTTGCACCTATTTTAGCAGTTACAACACTTTGGTGTTTCTTACAGGGCTCACGCACCTCATCTTAAGAGAAAGGCAGATCTCTCCTTAACAGCAGCAAGAGGCTCCTTCTCATCCTATGTTCTCATTTTACCTTTCTTGTCTTGGTAGTCTTGAATAAAATCCTGTCCTTCTGTCTAGCTGAAGATCGGAACCTATTCTCTTCACCTAATCCTGTATTAGCAAGCTTTAGACAGGGCCAAAAAAATAGCATTTAACTCATGGCAGTGTTCAAGTCTTCCCTGTTGTGTTTTGTTTTGGGCTAACTGGCATCTTTCTAATCAGCTCTGAGGTTTGGCTTGGGAGCAAGTACAGGCAGAGGACCATTTTTAAAAATCAGCTTTTGTGGGACCTCTGTTTAAAAATACAAGCACAAATTGTTTTGGTCTACAAGTCTGCACTGCCAGAGAATGGTTGCAAATTTGTTCAGCTTCCTGACATGATTGAGGACATAAACTTGGTTCAGCTTTTGTAAATAAAGAAAAAATACTTCCACACATAACACTTCCAGAATATTTACAGAAAATACTGTAAGGATGATGAAGCATTTATTTATGAAGCTGCCCATAGTGACACAAATATCCGGCTTAGAGACCAAAAATTATATTTATATAACAGTATGGATTAATGTTGCTATGCAGAGCATAGTATTGTAATAGAACAAAAAAGGGAACATATTCAGTAACAATAAAAAAGACTATAAAAATAAGTCTGATAGAAAATAGCTATTTGTATGGCATAAAATTAGCCCATGGAACTAATTATCAGAAGTTTAATTAAGACATTTTGCTCAGTACAATTCAAAGATTATTAAGATTTATATGAATAAATAACTAACTGGAACTAGGCTACCTTGGTTAAAATGTGGCTTTAAATCATCACAGACTTAATAAGTAAGTTTATAAATAGTCCCTAAGGGCTCCTTAAATCTTGTGCTACTGAATGTTTGCAGCTGATATGAGCATGAAGTGCCTTAGAAAGAGATGTGAACTCCCAAACTGAAAAAAACCCCAAACAAACAACAGAATATATTTTTGGATCTCTTAATCTCCGTTCTTAACAGCAGCAAAGGATGTAACCATTTCTGTGCTGTCTTGTGGAAAACTGTGGAAGGCATGAAAATGCCTAATTCTGTTTACCTTTGAGTTGCAGACAGAGTGGCTGAGAGGTGAAAAATGAAATGGGAAAAGGGTGATTTCCAAATGCAAATCCTCAGAGACCTGAGCTGCTTTGAAAATAATTTACTGAATTGCTAAATGCAGGGATTATGTACTGAATACTTATGGTAAGGACTATGTACTAAAATTAAGAGCTAATTTAGATAGAAAACTATTTTCATTTCTTTCCTAGCTAGAAATTAATTTATTTTTGTTCAAAATTTTGTATGTATTTTGCAGAAAATATTTGTGATCTGAAGGACATTTTTTTAAAGCAGAACTTTTTAGTATGATTAGTGGTACTCTATTCTTTTTTGCCAGCTTCCCAACTAAATATAAAAAAAATTTAAAATCTGAATTAACTGAAGCTGAAAGGGAATTTCTTTTCAGCAACTAGAAGTCTGGCTAAATGTTTGACTAATAGAATTAAATAGAGAGTACAGAACACATCTTCCCTTCTTTCTTAACTTGTTTTTTAATGTAATTTTTCAACTGGCTGCATTATCTTTTCCTTTTTAAAATCTCATTTTTCTCCCTCTTTTTTCATTTTTCCTCCTTTTATTTTGTCTGTCACACCTAACCCTTGCTACTCTTTTTTCCAGTCTGAATTTCTCTTTCTCTCTTTTTTTCTAAATCTTCCCACTTCCCTCACACAGAAAAAAAGTTTTTTTGTGACTCCAAAATTTTCTTGCCTGGGGAGGTGACAGTGATGTATCACAAGCAGGACTGACCTTAGTAACTGGCATTTCTTCTGAGTAATTCCAGACAGACTAATTGGGCACAGTGAGATCCCTGTGGGCTCAGAGAGAAGATAGTATCTCAGTCCACTACAGTAAGAGGATTTCAACTTGCAGAACAGATGGCAGGTACAGTGGCCTCTCTCACTTCCGTTTATGGGGCCCTGTGTGGAAATGTGTGGAAATTTTTCTTATGTTGCTTAAAATCTTGAGTGAAGTAGCAGAGTAATAAAATGCTGCCCAATACATGTATAATTCCCTCTCTGTAAAACATTTATCATTCTAATGCTTAAGAGATGATGTAACTGTAGTTCAAATACATGGAATCAAACAGCAAATGCTAATCTTACAATTAAAATGGGTTATAAATTTATTCAGATAAGTGCTCTAGAAAGGTAATTCATGCTGTAACAGCTGGATTTAAACTGTCAGTATTTGTCTGAGATTTTTACAAACTATGCTGATTTTACTAATGATGCTTACCAATTTGTACGTTTGGAATTATACCTGCACCACATAATTGTAGAAAGAACAGCAAGAAACTAAACACACAGATAGATGTATTCATTCCTTTTGCCAATGTACTCTTTGTATTACATTGTGACTTTATGGAAGGCACTCCATTTTCTGAGAGCAGTTTGTGGTCACTTTGTGACCTTATGTGAAATCAATTAGTCTTACTGTCCTCACTTTAATAATGTTGGCTATAGGATAATCCGTTCTGATAGGAGCTGAGAAATCTATGAGAATGCAAAGAGTTGTCAAAACCATTTTTATACAATTTCAGAACATATAGAATGAGAAAAAAATGCCAAAACCCCATTTAATTAAATATGGGATTCCATATTGTGGCATTAAAACATTTAAAAATAAAATTTATGTATTTTTTCAAATTTGCCCTGTTTAGAATAAGAATGAAATGTGACTTTTCAAAACTTGATCTTTATGAAATTAAAAAAACCCCAACAATTAGATGTTTATTTCATAAGAAGATATCCTACCATGGTATTGCATCAGTGGTCTATGCTAATAACAAACATCTCATGTGTTTTGCATAAAGTGTCCTAGGCATGCAAAATACTGTATAAAAAAAATCATAAACACAGGCTCTGCTCCAAATAGTTTATTCTAGTCACGACACAGCATGCCTAAAACTGGGAAAGATGATACAGAATGTAATTCTAAACCAGAGTATTATAAGTACCTTTTTTTCCTCAATCTTATTTTAAAAACCTCTAGTATAAATGAGGGGATTTCTGGAGAGGTCTGAAGAACAGATTTTGAGAATTCCAGATGTGGGAGCAGAGTGGATGGTGGGCAGAGCCAAAGGCGGTTTGGCAAGAGTCATAATGTCAAGGTGCTGCCCTCCTTCCCTGTATGCTGGAGTGTATTCCTTAACACACTCCCCTGAAACTGAAGTCACCCCTTTTCTGCACAACACTTGACTCTTTGGCTGTATCTTGATGGATGTCAAAGAGAGGCTTGAAGTAAAATCTAGTATCATACCCACACCCACACACCCCCACTACGCACACACCACACACACACACTTGTAAAAAGCAATAGAGAGGCACAAATGCCATGGAGCCATCCAAAACAGCCTCTGTGTTTCACTGTCTCTATCTTCCACAGCATTTCCAAATTAGTCTTGCTTTCAAGGTCACTGTGACATTTTTACAGCTGTCACTCAAAGAAATAACGCAGAAACTAGCTGTGGTTACAGCAGCTATGGTAGTAATTCAGTTGCTTAAAAGACCTAAAATAACCAGAAGGTTCAATTGGTGAATTTATCTTGTGATTCAGACATCATTTGAAGATAATGCTTCCTGGAATTGATGCATATCTGCGTATGTGCTGAATCCAGGAGAGACCTTTTACCTTGAGTAAGAGGGCAATCAACTGAGCACTTCACTTTCTCTGTCTGATCTGTTATCTTAGATGCTAAGAGTTGGGAATTTTTTGAGAGATAGTTTAAAAAATGCAGAACATTCTGTGGGATAAAATTCCTCATTTTCTCATTCATTTGCTTCCTGAAATCTTATGAATTAAATAGCTGACATTCCATTGCTTGTCATTTGTGAGACTTCAGTTAGTAAGGACTTCTCTGTATGATTTTACTTAGTGGAAGGTTTCTACATGCATAGTATTTAGTCACATGAATGTACATATCATTAATAAACTCAGTATCTTTGTTCTCAAAGCTGATGCAACACTTCACTGAAGTCAGTCAGTCCAGAGTAAAATGATGAAAAACTGCACATGCTACAAATACTGTCATGACACTATTTCAGATTCCCTTTATACTTCTGTGAATGACTTAATGAAGTGCAAAGAGAGAGGGGATCATTAATGAAATGGGAAATAGGTTCCCCCACCTGTAAAATGGGGATAATCATTCTTACTTTTCCTGGAGAGTATTAATAGCAGCTAGAAAGATGTGCTCTGGTTTTGTAATTATTACTGCTAGAAGACAAGCAAAATGAAATGATTTATGATATGCTTTTAAATGGATGCCCAGACTATGGAACAAATACTTTTTAGGGCTGTCTGAGCATAGTTTGCACATTAATTAGCTGGATTAGGATCTAATTTAATTAGATTCTCTTTATATGGAAAATGTCTTTTGGATGAATAATACTCTATTCATTTGTTTTTTGGTGATTTTTATTTAGTGGTTAAACAAAACTGAAAAGAGGGATACCAAATTCAAAGTAAGAATTCTTGTGGGAGGAATACATAAAGTTAAATTAAATTGGTCTCTGAACCAATACAAGCTGTAAAAATAAGGTCATCTGGATCTGTTACTCAGGTGTTATCTGAACTGTGAATGTTTATGTGTTTATTTCTACCCATGCAGAAAACAGAGTGGACTCCTCAGTCTAGGTTACTGTCAATCTCTTCCGTAAACACTGGGCTGTTAAAATAGGGAAGATTTTGAGCAGAATGAAGATCCTAATTTCAGTAAATTGTAGATGATTGTTCACATGCTGGGGAAAGCCAGAGGATCTATACATTAATCTTTATGCAATAAAATCTGCATTGGTCTACCTTGATCATGCAAATAACCTAATGTCTTTACTTGGCCTGTGCTTCAACACAGTGCACTTTGGCCTTGGAATCTGTTTAACCATAGTATCTTGATAATATGGCCAAAAGAGTAACTCCCCTGAGAGGCAGAAGGTCTCACAAAGAGCTAACGGGGACCTGCTTAGACCTGGTCTTCCGAAGAGTCTTGTGCCCAAAGCAAGAAAGAAGAGTCCTCCAGGAGACCTGGCATAATGGTCAGAGTGACTGGGCTGGCTCAGTGCAGCCACCTGCCATGGCAGCCTTCTGCTGTGAGTGGCCACATCTGTATAGGTGAGTGAAGCATAGCTGAGAACAGCCCTACCTATGGTGGCCAAGGGGAGAGGCAAAGCCTTCATCCCTGTTGATTAACGCCTCCTCGATGCCAGCTGGGAATGGCTCTGGGAAAGCTCTGCTTCTTGAACTGTGCTGAGGAATTGTCTGGGAAATTGGCAAAGAAGTAGTATGCCAAGGACATTTAGTAGTATTTATTTGCAATTTATTAGCACATGTAATTGTGTTCCCATGACTGGGAAATGATCTGGATTTCAGATGAGCTGACTAATATAGGCACAGTTTATTTTCTTAGCAAAGGTGCTGCTTCCCAGCAATTGCTAAGTAGAGAAAAGGAGATGCTTTTGCTCATTTTATGTTCCTGCACCTCAAATACAAAGTAGATCATGAATATGTTTAATTAAGCTTTTGAGAACACTGTTGGAAACATAATTCAATTCTCATTCAAAACCAGTGCAGGCATAGTTACTGAGCCACTGGATCCAGGTTAATAAATTCTGCTTATTGGGAGGAATGTCTATAAAACATGGAGATGTTGAGGTAAAGAGCATTACTGAAATGGTCTGATGCTCATGGCAAAATTTTGCTCCCTCTGAAGCCATTTTAACTCCAATGGCAGTGGGGTTTGCGCCTGCCTCAACTTACTGTGATTAAACCTCTAATCTTCACCTGAAAGTGGTTGAAGACAAAGGTTTTAATGTAAAGTGATGTTTTTTGGGGTTTTTTTGGTAACTGTATTTTATTGCTGTGAGGGTTCTACAATTTAATTTTAGCATGAACTACCTCAACCCTTTCTGAAGTAGCAGTTTGTCTGCAGTTTAGCTCGGGAATACCTGTAGATAAGGCTCCCATGAGAAAAGGCCTGAAATATCTTGAGGAATGATTAAAAGCTTCAGTAATGTTCCATTAAACCTCGCTGCTTTTAAAATAAATGGACACTTCATTGCTGTAAGACATTTTACCTGTAGACATTCATTTGGTGTCTCATGTTTTTAAATGACTTTGCCCCCATATTGCAGTCAAACCTCAAGATATTACAGGAAAGAAGAATTAAGGAGAAATACCTATAATGACTGGTAGATTAGTAATGATAAGCAGAATGACTCAAGCTCAAATTTTAATTTCATATGATGCTTGATGTGGTTTCAGGATGTTATTGTTGCTGCTCGTAGTATCAATTCATTAAAATAAGTAAATGTGGCCTGGAAACGAAAAAGATCCCACCTATGTCTTTCAGAGATGGTCAGATTAAAGTATGTGGTTTTTTTAATAAGCACAAATGGATATGTGCTAAGTATTTTAATGGAAACCTGAAACCACAAACCTTTTTCCTGCCTGTATGTTTTATAAGCAAACTGGAAGTTAGAATAGATTTAAAACTCTCAGATCTTTTGTTCTAACTTGATTGCCATTTTAAATTAATATAGGGCTTTGACCTAGGAATAAATCTGCTACTGTAACTCACATTTTCATCAATATTTGTGATAATTATTAACAGCGTGTACCTGTACAAGAAAGGATGGGAGCTGTACTCCACAAAATGTAAAAGTATGTTGGTTTAGCAGTTTTAGTAGCATGAAAAATTAGTTATTTCTGTAAGTTAGGGAGAATGAATTGCACTTCAGCTCTTGCTCTGAAGATTTGGACTCATATGATCCTGAGACTGAGAAACAGAGGTGATTGAAATCACAACAGAACTTTACAGATTATTATAGTGTTCACATGTATTAATGAATGATTAAGCTCTCTTACAATGGCTTGTATATCCGTGCCACTCAGAGAATATTCAGGAGTAATATTTTTTCCTCTCTCCATATTGCTGTTTCCACAGACAGTGATCAGTTATTTTTTTAAGTTTAATGTAACTTATTTTGGGAAATGTGGAAGGGATTATTATTTCTAATAATAAAAGCAGGTAAGGTTCTGTGTCTGCTTTATTTTTCTGTAGAAATTATTTCTAAAGTCTTATCTGGAATTCAAAAAATTCTTATCATCATTGTGGCAATTTTGTTCCTGTCAAAGACTGAGTTTGGCTTCCAGTGGGAAGAAGCAGCTACAGAAATCAGGAGTCATGGACAGAGAGGTGATCTGGGATTCTAAAAGTCAGTCCTGTGACAGAGTCCAATTAATGGGATGGCACCATTGCCTGTTTTTAGTGGGGAATTAGTGCAGAGATTGGAGCCATGCTGTGATATTCTCATGGTGCCTGAGCCGGTGGGAAGCTGCACTTGCATCAAATTGAGGTTTCTCAGGACGCACAATTTCTTCCTTTGCTTACATATTGCAGTAATTCAACACAAGAATCAAGTACTGGCCATTCACATCAGTCAAACTACTTCTAAAACTGACCAGCAAAGAGCTTTGGTCAGCCCACAAATGGGAAAGAGCCATGTGTTTGGATATCCAGTTACAAATGGACCTGAAAAGCTTTTAGGAGAAGCTCCTATAGAAAGGGGCATTGTGGAGAAGGTAGATGGAACCAGGTGTTTTTCACTATTTTTATTCCCCTTGCCATTCCAGCTGCTGACTCCTGCTAGGTACTGAGCAACCTGAGAGATGGTTCTGCTTGAATGTGATAAGAAAGCTGCTGTCCACAGGTGGGTATGGACACTCACTGATAAGAGAAAAAAGTATTTCTGCTAGTCAAGAAGAACCTACCTCCAGATATGTGGTGAAAGTTCAGATGTGAATAACTGGTCTGATAAAACCTAAATAGGAATAACTGATGGAGTCTGGCAGAGTTCTGTGGATAGGTGATGTATCTAAAATTTTACACATATCTGCACTAATTTTCATTTTTATTTTATTTTATTTTATTTTATTTTTGAGTTTTATCGTTATTTTTATCTTTATTTTTATCCATTTTTAATGTTTTATTTAGACTAGGGATGTAAAATGGACTCATAATAACCTTTCCAAAGTCAGCCTTGCATCTGGCCTTTCATTTTCCTATGTTTTTCTTTTCTCCTGAAACTAAGACAAAATGTCGGAAGTGGTAATATTTATGAGAGCCATTTAGAAATATAAAAGAATTCAGCTGAAATGAGTTGTGATTGAATAGTCTTCACAATTGTTGTAGCAGGGAAACTTAATATAGAGTTGCCATGGAGACTGGTTCTTTGGCCACTGGTCTAACACATTACAGCCTTTTAGTTCAGCAATATGCTATTTGCAGTTGATGCCATACATGATATTAACAAGTGGTTTGCCTCCATTAGCAGGAAGACAGCTCTAAAATTACTGCACTTCTCATTAAAACAGAAATATGCAAATCACCCTGAAGTTATTTGAATAACTAATGATGTGCATGATAGCAGTTCATATAAAAGCGAAACATGTTTATTGCATCAAAACTTGGGCAGACATTGTAGTCAGACCTATTGAAATGTGATTTTGAATGGAAGCTGTCGAGGTGAAAGAGGCAAACCAACTTCCTCCTAGTTTACACTTTGGTCAGTTTTGGGGTTGAGGTTACCTTTTCTCCCATTAGCCTTTTTCAAAGTAAGTGTCTTGAGTGCAGGGGTGTTTTGGCTACCAGACTTGCACTGTACCATGAAGACACCAGCTCCTTTTCCCTTGAAAGATTTATATTTATTACTATTTAATGACATCATGTTTTGGTAAATGGCATGCTGTATTTTTACTATGTGGCCATTGCACTGAGTTCGGTAGAGTACATTAAATGGAATAAACATTAAACAGAATGCAGAAACTCAAGCAGAAGTAAACCACTTAATAGCAATGCCTGTAATGAATTTCCTAACTAACTGGCCCACTTCATAAACTGATAACATAGACAGAGACTTAGCTTTAAAGTCCCTTGATCAAGCAATGGACAGAAACAAAATGAGAGACAGAGCTGTAGCTATCAAAATACATTCTGGTCAGGCAAGAGCCTGGGGCACTCCCTGTAATGGTCTGTTTGCTGGCCAAGTCAATATTTCATATCTGCAGTCCAGCTGGAATGCAATACTAAAATACTGAGTTCCTCAGTCCATCACTGCTGTGTCAAATAGAGCCTAAATAACATTGGGGTCCTATAATACTAGCAGAGATTCAGCTTTCTGTAGAACAACTGTCAGGCACAGAGGTGACCCTGAGAGGCCAGAGGCTGGATCAGGACACAATGTTGTGACACTATGCCATCATTTCACTGCTATCTTGTACTAGCCATTTCTGACAGAGTGCAACAGCATCCACACATCACACATAGCTTGTAATTTTTTTGTGTTACAGCCATGTTTGTTTGTAATTTTTTGGGAAAGATGATTTATCCTCCTTGCAGAAATTACATGTCCAAATGCTACTATTTTGCTTTTTTTTAGAAATTTCCTGTGGTTCCCAGCACAGATTTTGTGTTCAAGATTTTGAGAAAACGTGTCAGTATCAGTATGAAATTCATGTATATTCCAGTATCCACAGACCTTGTCACTGTTACAGGACAGAATTCATAATGCAGTAGATGATCCAGCTTTATGCTATGGTTTGATCAGCCAGTTTGTTAGGCTTGTGTTTGGCACAAGAAATCTTTGGATTAAGGATGTACAGAAATGCCTTTGGAACTTCTCTTTGCAGAAAGACATCATCTTCCCTCTCTGGGAGAAATGTGAATCACCTCATTCTTCTTCCCACTATGCAGAGTGCCCCATTTTAGTTTCCATTATTTTGTATTTTTCTGGAGTTCCATTAAAACTCAGCAAAACGATAAATCAAAATGTTAATTTCAATTGGTCCTGCATTGCACTGATTAATAGAATTAGTTGATACATTTTCAGTTTACAGAATATGTAATTTTTCTGAAGTCAAACAAGTATGGGAGTCAGACTTCCCTGCATGAGGATTAAAAAATTATTAATGTGAGACAGCTGTACTCAAATCTAGATGTCAGGAGTGATGTGGGTTGTAACATTCTGATACAAACTAAACATTGCATCTATGGGTGATTTTTAAATAAATGTGAAAAATAGATTTTTTCCAGAAATTATTTTTTCTTACTATTGTCTGTTTTTGAAGAAAGGAAAACTTTCAAAATCTTTAAATCTGGGAAAAAACCCCAGAGCTCTCACATTCTACTCCTCTCTGGTGATCAAATATAAATTCCTTTGTCCTACTCATTTTTATTTTCCTGGTTGCATGAACTTTGAAATTCTCAGAAATTTTCCTCTAAAGTCCATAACATGAACATAATTTGTATCTACAGGGATATATTCTCAGTAAGCGAAATATGCTGCTACTCTGGGCCTTAAGTGGGGCCTCAAAATGTGGACCTGAAAATTTTTTTTCAGTGACTACTGCTCCTAAAATCTTTCCAGAAAAATTGTCTTTACTGCTATTGTGAGACACAGAAAAAAAAAAGACACTTTTCCTCAGATATCCTGGTTCTTGTCTGAAGTCTTTGTTTCTAATAAAGGTGATATACTCATACTCAGTTAAATATTACTGCATTAGAGAAAATTTCTTAAAAAGAGATTATACTTTGTATTTGTTGGCCTGTTAGGGCTGTGCCCCAAAGCTTGTTGGATCAGCAAAGATTTTAGTAACATGTGAAGATAAATGAAGTTTGTGGTTGTAATTTGGCATGAAGTGATGGAAAAAATCCCTGGATGGTGGGAGGGCAAGGTGAGAGTAAGATCAGAGGTGATGTGTTGCTGGTCCTGGAGAAGGGTAGGGAGACTCTGCCCTGACAGCAGAATTGCCCCAGATATTCCCAGGGCCTGAGGGGAGAGAAGTCTTATTACTGAACACATGCAAACAGCAAAGGGAACTTCTGCTTCCCAGTGACACCTGAAAATGAGGGTGGGCTTTAAAACTGGTAATTAGCTTTGGCTGCTTTTTACACAGCACTTCTGCCAGTATCTCTGACAGCCAGGAGGGACATCTCTGGTATCTTAATCAAAGAGATGCAACACAAGCACCGACCCTTTGGATATTTGGGCTCAATCCTGAAAATTGCTGTGCCCTTCCTTGGAGGCACTCAGCACTTCCCTAGCAACTGGCATCAATGACAGTCAGAATAGGTGGACCTCAGGGACCCAAAGGACCTTAGAAGGCCCAGGAGGTGCCAAGCTTCTGGCTGCATGGCTCCCTCTGTCTGCACATCCAAGAGGGCATCAAACAGTTCAAACTATTGCAGGGAAGAACAAAACCTTCAGACAGAGTAGAAGAAATTATTCATCTGCGTAGGAAAAAAGACAACCTTGAATGATTAAGAACCGTTTGAGAGATATTAATAATCACATGACTGAGCATAGTGTGCAATACAATACATAATTCATGAACTCATAGCAAAGAATGATTCACATCGCCTTGAAAATTAATTAAGAAAGATGCCTGGTAATGCTAAGGATTCACCAAAGTCCATAATTCTGAAAAATAATGAAAACAGGCCTGTGTTAGTATTCTACTAAAGCATTACAAAATTCTGATATAAAAGGGAATGAAACATGATATTTCAAATTATTATCAGACTTCTATATAATCACCAGAAAATCAGTTTCCAAAAAGTCTGAAATAAGCATCAAGAGAAATAATACAGCCATAAAGCAACACAGAAATCAGACAAGAAAAAATCATCAAATTTTCATGAAATTAAACTTAGAATTTTTGTTTTTAAAAAGGAGCTTCAGAGTTTCCATTTCCTGTCAGGAATCATTGGCTAGTTCTGTGTTCTTTGTACTGAATCACTTTGCCTCTTCTCTGAAAGACAAGAAGCTCGTTTCCTTAATAGGTTATAAAACAATACTGGAAAATTTGCAATTGTAATTAGTGGTGGCTGAGGTCAGCAGTGTGAAAAACTAACTTTGTGAGGTATGGGAAGCATTTTGCGATTCACTTGCCCCAATTTATTTTGTTTTTTTCTCTACAAAATCTGGGAAAAATCTCTCCAGGTGCTGAATGAAATAACTAATTTGAATGGAAGGGATAAACCCCACCATTTTTCTTGCTAGCTAAAACATTTCTTCTGTCCTGAATTTCAGTGTAAAGCACACACTATTTCATAATGCAAAACATACCAGTGCAATTCCATGGTGTTTGCAAGGGCCACACAAAAGAGAATTGTGCAGAGGAGTCTTCATCTCCTTTCTTTGTAAACCATAATTGCTACCAGTGGGAATTCTGTGGCATTTTGCACCTGGTCAGGATTGTGTTACTTGGAAAACAGGGACTGTCTGTGCACCTCAGTCAGGGCATTTTGAGTGGGACTGTGCTGGCAGTGCAGTAGTCATCATCTGTAGGATGATGTTCTGAGAGATGCCTTTAAAGGCATGTGTAAGGTGATTAAGTTACCGTGTGGGGGAAGTCCTTCCACAGCCATTGAGATGTCTCCCTACAGCTCTAGAGGCACACTTATTACGTGGCAAGAAAAACTTCCAGGTAATTAGCTCTTTTCTCACCAGTTGCCATCACAGGGGACAGGAGATTAAATGCAGTGTATTCTTCGGGTAAGGAAGAGAATAATTTTTCTTGCATGAAATTAAAATTTCCCAGGGATCTTCTCTTTTTTTTGCTAATATTTGTTGCATATAAGATTGTATGATTTTGTGCATATGTGTTACTATTATTTCACAATAATCGTTGAGACTTGGTGATAGCACTCACCCAATCTATTTCATATGATAGCAGACTAAATAATGGTTTCATTAAGAATCAACAGATGAAGATCCCCTTATCAATATAATGCAGATGAGATATTTAGGTGCATATAGATAATACTCATGGAAGCATTATGTTAAAAGGCAGGTGTTTTTCTTCAGATTTATGGTTAATGAGAGACATCAAACATGATATTTGCCTTGCTAAGCACTGTTTGCCAAGAAAGAAAAGGTCTCTTAAGCATTCACACATGCTCTAGCCTATCTGTGTGAACACACAGAAGTCAAGATTGTTGTCTTAACAAAAGAGCACATCTCTTCTGAAGAGCAAAGACCAGCTTTAGTATTGTTGTATTTTTTTCTGATAATGGTAATTACTTTGCTTTGTCTGCCTTGCATTGCTTTTATGAATTAACTAGATGAAAGCCTCTAGCCAGTAAGCTTTCCTTTGGATCTCTGCCAGCAACCTATAATTAAAGTGTTTTCTTGAGAGAAGACCACTGTATAGTACCTATTGTGCATGATGTCCTTGGAACTTGACTGCAGTAATTGAAAAAACAAATCTCTAATTTATATCATGGCACATTTGCATGGCACACGGAAAAGAAAGAACTGATTGGTGATGGTCAACATGGCTTCACTGAGGGCAAATTGTGCCTGACAAATTTGGTGACCTTCTATGATGATGTTACAGCATTGCTATAACAAGAGAAGAGAGACTGATGGCATCTACTGGACTTGTGCAAAGCATTTGACACTGTTCTAAAAGGCATCCTTCTCTCTAAACCAGAGAGACATGGATCTGATGGATGGACCTCTCGCTGCATAAGGAATTGGCTGGATGTTTGCACTCAGAAGAATTGTGGTCAGTGCTCAATATCCAAGTAGAGCCCAGTGACAAGTAGAATTCCTCTGGGTTTGGTATTGGAAGGCACCACTCAACACCGTTGTTGGTGACATGGGCAGTGGGACTGAGTGCAGTCCTGGCAAGAGATGATGACACTGAGCTGAGCAGTGCTGCAGGGAATTGATGCCTTCCACAGGGCCCTTGGTGGGCTTAAGAGCTGGTCCCATGTGAACCTCATGAAATCCAACAAGGCCAAGTGCAGGGTCCTGCACCTGAGTCAGGGCACTCCCAAGCATAAATAGGCTGGGCAGAGAATGCACTGAGAGCAGCCTGGGGAAGAAGGACTTGGGGATGTTGGTTGACAACAAGTTCTATATGACCTGGCAATGTGCACTTGCAGCCCAGAAAGACAACCATGACCTGGGCTGCATCAAAAGCAGAGTGGCCAGCAGGTTAAGGGAGGAGATTCTTCCCCTCTGCTCTGGTGAGACCCCACCTGGAGTGCTGTTTCTGACTTTGGGACCCCAACACAAAAAAACATGGACCTGTTAGAATGAGTCCAGGGAAGGGTCATGAAGATGGTCAGAGGGATGGAGCACCTCTCCTATGAAGAGAGGCTGAGAGAGTTGTGGCTGTTCAGCCTGGAAAAGAAAAGGTTCTGGGGAGGCCTTATAACAGCCTTCCAGTAAGCTAAAGTGGGATTCCAAAAAAGGCTAGAAAATGGCTTTTTACAGGGGTCTATTGTGACAGGACAGGAGGTAAGGGTTTTAAAAAGACAGAGGATACGTTTAGATTAGAATTTGTAAATAAATTCTTTTCTGTGAGGGTGGTGAGACACTGGAAGAGGTTGATCAGAGAAGTTGTGGATTCCCCATTTCTGGAAGTGTTCAAGTGAGCTGGAACTATAATAACCTTAATGTCCCTTGGGTTGTATGACCATATTACGTCTTTCTATAATATGCAACATCAGGAGACTGTTGCAAGTGAAACTGTATTTAATGGGAATGTAAAAACCATAGAATCACAGAGTGATATGGACGTATTAAAAATGGATAAAATAAAATATCTTACAGTGAATTAAGCTAATTAGAATGCTGGGACTGGTCAGAGAAGATTAATGTTTGTGGACAGAAATATCAGGAGTGCCTACTGAATTTAAGTATACACCAACACTACTCTTTTAAATTTTCTGGCATAGACAAGATCTAAACATTCAAATCTTGTTTACCACATAAGCTAATATTGCTAAACAAAAGGATTTTGTAGTGGCTTCAGCCAGAGACCTTTGAGAAGCTGCTTTATGTGCTTAGAGCTGTCAGGCAGATGGAATGGCTTTTGTTTATTGAGAGATGAACCAGAAGAAACCATTATCCAAAGCCTGAACCATCATGATAAAGATGGAAAGGCTTCCATGGCTGACACTGTGGTTTTTGATGACCTCTATCTTCTGCCTAAATGAGATAATAACTGGAAATCAAGAGCCAAACAGCAGAAATCATTATTATTTGCTAAGAACAAAACCAGTGCTTCTCAGGTACACTGGTTACAAAAAAAGTCAAGACTATGAAAAAGAAAGTTGTCTTTTACATCACCAGTTTTACTGTTGGTATTTTAAATTCTGCATATATGAAACAATGTGCTTTATGTAATTTAAGGGTACATGGATTGGTTTGCACTACTTGTGCCAAAGAAGTACCTGGGCTATTTATTACAACAGTCAAGTTATGATCCCTACTTGAAAAATTTTCAGCAAGTTCTAAACATTCTCTAAATTGCTGAGGTAAAGGGCCAAAAATATCTACAGAATACTGCTTCACACTTGGTATGCCTCAGTAAACATGCAACTATTATTAACTGCTACTGAAGCAGAAAGTTTTAAGTATTCCTGATTTAGTTCTTTTCCTAATAAAAGCTGGGAAATTTGATGATGACTTTGTTAAAAGGTTTCAATTGTTGTTTTTGTTGTTTGTTTTTTATTTAAAGGAAGACACTTAAAACAAATATGTCAAGTTACAGGATGTGTGCTTTAGATTTATGTTCATATTATGTCAGTCAAATATCTATGGTAAAACAGGTTAAACATCTTGTTTCTGGTGGATTTCTGATCTTCTTCATATCAAAGGCACCTGCAGAAATATGAAGTCAGACTATCCTTCAGGAACTGCAAGGAAACAAATTACTTTTTAAATAGACAGAAGTATTCAGAAGCTTTCTAAACATTTTTGAAAGTCAGCAAGATTTTGAAAGAAGCACATTTTGATAATGTTCTTGGAAACAATCTGGCTCAATTTGGATTAACAAAGTTCAGCTTTTTATGTGGAATTTAAAAACTGTTCCTTGCACTGTGTCTTGCAATGTTGTTACTGAAAAGAACCTCATATACTGACCACCTACATAAAGTTTATACAATTAGTTTTTAAAAAATTTCTTAATATATACATAGAAACTGTGCTGTGAATACTGTGCTTATCTTAATTTGCTTTAGTTTCTTCATTGTGTTGCATTAAAATTCCAAATGATGGTGAACTCTGGGGACCTTTTATTCACATGGAAGCTGCTTTAAGAATTGATTATTCTCTTGAGTAAATCAGGATTTCAAGTGTCATTGTGCTGGAAACATCTGTTTATATATGGGATCTGCCAACATCCCATTTCTTTCCAGCAGCAATGCCAAACAATCATAAATAATGGCAGAACTCTTCAGTTTATAAAGAAAAAAGTATCCAGAAATTAGTTTAAGAGCAATGTAATTAATATCTCCTGCATAATCCTCAGTAGGATATTGTGCATTCCAGATTATGTGGTGATCTAAGGAATTTCTAGATCCAATAGTCTGGTTCCTTTGCCCAGAAGAAAAATGGATCCAGGAAACTAAAATCTTGGAAGGAAAGCAGGAGACGAAAGACATTTTGGAATCTGTTTTTAAAACCCCCAAACACAAAAAACTTCAGTTGTTTATACAATTTGGAGTACATTATGAACTTATTCCTTCCATGTACCCAAACATATGGTAGATAACTTGCAGACAGCTAAAGTCCTTGGGTATTTGAGGCCTCTAAGATCAGTGAATTTAGTTTAATACGAGAGTTTTCCTTGAGATTCTCCCCTTTGTCAATTAGAAATTCTGCAAGGCCAGCCTGTTGAATACACCACAATCAGATGACCTCACTGTCTTAACTTCCAACACTGTCCAAAAAACAGCAGACTACTGCCAGGCACAGGCAGGTCTAAAAAAATTTTGCTCCATAGGCAGGACAGGGGCCTCCTGGATGGTTTCTTTAAGTATAGATATTCATCTTCTTATCAAGTGCTATCCATGGTATTATTTCTGGTACAATTGGTGAGAAGACCAGAGATGTTCTGCCTCAACTGTAGATGAGTGGTTTAGGTTGAGAGGACTCTCCCACCTCTTTGAAGACTGAAAAGTGGTGCCTTTCTCACTGGCTAGCTAAAGCAACTCAAGTTTGTATTTTATCCAGCTGCTTATAGATTTCTGTTGTGGTTATCAATTTTAGACTTCTATATTATAGTAACATAGAAGCTATTTCAGACAGGTTTTTTTGTGCACTTTTTCCAGCTAATACCTACCTGTGTCTGTTCCTTATTCGCTTTTTCCCAGTGTTTGTTTTACAGTTCATTCAATTGATTTTTTTCCTATGGTCCACAGTCAGATGCAGTTTGGAATTCTTAACTAGGTTTTGCCTTCAGGAAAAAAAGGTCCAAACAATTTCCTGGCAATCAAATGTCAATACAAAGGTTTCTTTAACCCAGAGATATTAAGGGTACATGAGTTAAAATAAGCAAGTTTGGAAGTCTAAGATTCCTTATGGAGATTACTATTTCAAAATTTTTCTAACTTCGTATTAGTGATCCATTGGAATTAGGAATTGAAGTTTGTAAATTCTTTAATTGTCGATTCAAATGAAAGTAATACAGGAATGAGATGACATTTGCAAAATCTAATTATGATCCAGTTCCAAGCAGAAGATTTTGTGCTACAGATGTGCCTCAATACTAATTGATTATCTCTTTAGCAGAAAAGCTATTTAGAAGTGTTCCAAGACACAAAACTGACTGCAACTGGCTCTATGGCTGCAAGTTATACTGTTTTTGCTTCTTTAATCTTCCTAAAATTGAATATGGCCAGAAGCTTCACTGAATCTTATGCTAATGCTTTCCCAGAAAATGTTTTCTTTTCTCCCTAAATTATTCATTGAGCTATTAGAGGTCTGAAATAAAACTTTAATTAGTTGTTAGAGGCTTCACAAAGTATGACCTGCTGGAACGTATGAATGGAGTTGAAAGAGAGCCATCTGACTACAGGAACTGCAGCCAGTGGAACAGGACATGGGCAGAAACTTAACATCTGTTGCAGATTTCTAGTGTTTTGGGCAATGTGATTTTTAGCTGAAAGCTGAATGATGGCTTTCAGTTGACTGCATTAAGGAGTACAATGAAATATAAAAAATGCTGTCTTCAATCATGTGTACTGTCATTTTCAGCTGGTAATTTCACACGGGGATGTACTTGCCTGTCCACAAGCTAAAATTTGTCAGTCTAAGAGCATATATCATGTTAAACAATGCCCAGCACTGTCTGCTCCTGAGACTGTTATTTTCAGATACCCTCCAGTCTGTATTATGTAGCTTTTTGCTTGAGATAGAGAGAAAAGTAGACTGGGGTATTAACAGCAACAGAAGGAACTTATGTACCTACCTGTCACTAAAAACACCCCTGTAATGTGCTCGAAATAGAAAGAAAATAGAAAAATAATTCAATGATCTCTCTTCTTGGCTGTCTGCTTAGACAGAAACATCTCTTTGCCTTTATCTTATTTAAGTTTGTCACAGTTGCACACCCATCTCAGGCTGCACATTGTTCTGGGGACTTCATTTCAGGATAAAATCATGGACTTAAGTATCAGTATAAATGGATTTGCAAAGTTTAAGAAGGTTTATTAGCAATTCTCGAGTCAGAGATATTGTCATATCTAAAACATCCCCCACATTATTATTGCCATTGGGAGATAATAGGTAGGAACAGGGATTAAAAAAAAACAAACGTGGGAAATGCTGAGAGCCCAAAATCCTGTGTAATAGCAGTAAACTTTATGACAAGTGAGTAAGGGCTTCTGTGACACTTCATTAAAGGGTGGTCTGGGCTGCTTTGCTCTGCAGGGAAAGGATGACAGATAAAAACAGAACAATACTCACTAATGACCTTGCAGTCCTCTTCTGCCCAGTGAAGGTGAGGTTAATTTATAAGATACATGACATCAACAAAGAATAAGGGCAGGAGGGAGTGGTTAAGGGCTTAGGAAACTGCCTAATACAAAACTTCAAGAGCATTGAGAGGCAGGGGAAAGTCTTGTTGAATGAAACAGGAAGACTCAAAGGAGACAAAGAATAAAAATCAGACTATGGTGTCACCAAAATGTTTGGAAAAAAGCAGTTCTCCACAGCTCTAAGACTGGCTGAATAACTGGCTTCACAGTTCAGAGATTTGTAGATGTTTTTCTTTTTAATTTGGCTTAGTTTCAAATTGGAACAAGTCCATTTTTTTAAGAAAAATTTCTTCAGAAAAAAAAAAATTCCAGGAAAATGTTTTGGAAACACTGGCATACTGTGTTTCCAAAACCACACATTTCCCCCTGACCCTACAGCTGCCTAATGGAACTGGCACTCAGAGCAGCTCCATGGGAAGGCGAGGTCTGTGGCTTGACTTTGGGCTTTCTGTTTTTAGGTCAGCCACCATAGGCAGGCAACAAGTACTGGGTTTAAACTGAACTATGAGATGATTTTTTAAAAATTGTTTTATGTATTTCACATGTGTTTATATAGCTATTGCATATATATGATGTTTTCTATTTTTCTATAAAAGTGTCCAGAAGAAATTGTGGAACTGCTTGTAAATGGTTTGTATATGGTTTTTGACCTTTTCACATCCCTACATAGAAAATCTAAGTATAATAACAGCTGATTTACATTTCTTTTCCATTTTCATTTTCTTCTTTTGCTTTTCACAATCCATTTTAAAAGAAATCCATAGGTGATCAAACATTTTCAATCCTAAGATTAATAGAAATGAAGTATATAATGAAGATCTGCAATGTCTTCTATTCATATTTATTACAATTATTTGAACTGCATGAGATGTGCCAATGTAACCTGGAAAGATAACAGTTAATTTTCTTTGTAATGTTCCCTGTATCCTAATTTTTTCCCCAATCTTTCTCTAAACATTTCCTCTTTCAAAATATCTAACTTCTTCAAGCCAGTTCATTTTTATAATTTTAAGATCCAAGAATAGAAACAAAAGCCTTTTTCTTTCTTTCCTGTGGCATAGCAACACAGTTTGGATTTTGAAATGTTAAGTGTCCAGTGCTCACATTTTTGTGATCTACTTGTATAGAGAAAAAATCCCTGAAAACCAAAAAATGCAACTTGCAAAAACATGGTTACTTTAAAATGACAAATAAATTACAATATATTAGCGCATACCAGCATGCAGCAGAAATATGAATAACTCATGTCATTTGCAATGACTCATCCACTCAAACTAACAGTGAGGGAAAAAAAAGAAGCAAAAGAATTGAGTGAGGAAACCACAGAAATTAGTGAAAATACAGAAGGCCTGGATTCTTGTCTAGATATGAAATTGTTTTGAGCTCATATATATAAGCATGCTTATTTTCCATCAAAAAATGTCCTGTAACTTGCTATCTGAAAAACTATCTGAATGTCTTTTACTTTAGCTAGCAAAGATCTTGTCACAAAAAAGTTGCAGTTCTTAGCTGATCTTAGTTTCCAGAACATATTTTAACACTTTCATATCATGTCCACAGTATTTGTTTTGTGATCTGAAGTCTGAACTGTTAAAATTATTGGGAATTATAAGAAGTTGAAATTCTGATCCAACTTGGTGTATTTAGCACTTTACTAATTTTGCTGATGTTTTCTATGATTAATAAGGTTCTTTCTGAATACTCTTTCTGAGTATTTCACTGATTAGATGAGGTAAATGAAAGAAGTTAATATCAGCTTTTCCAATGAGTTAGCTGTAACATACACTCTTGATAGTGACTGAGATGTGTTTCCCCTGACCAGTGATGTCTTTGCTGGCAGTGGAGGCACAAATGCAAATAAAAGGTGCTTCACAGTTCTCTCTGAAATGGGACAAAATTTTTTTAATTAAAGAATTACCACATGATGATGAATTCCAAATTATTACATTTAAAAATTTGAAAAATTTTTGAATGTACAGTTGAACCCACATTTTGGATGCTTTCATTTAGGTATTTTAGTTGTCTTTTTAAGAAGGAGAACTTATTTTAATAGAAATTTTCTAGATTTAAATGTTCCTGCAGAAAAAATTCTGATGTGAACAAGTATGCCATCACACACATAGGATCCAATGTCCCATTTAAAAAAATTTGTGAGCAGTCATTATTTGTAATTGTGTTTATATATATATATATAAAGAACACAATTACAAACAATGACTCTCACAGTTTCAATAGGTATGACTTACTGCTTGAAATTCAAAGTATGTTTTTTCATTACAGGATTGGTCATGACAGTCACAATTTATTTCTTTTGATTTCTAAAGAGAGAAATAGGTGAGATAGATGTAAGTCTTATAGTCCAATTTATGCTGAGACTGTTCATAGGAAACGAACAGTACATTTATTTTACACCTTTGTGAATGCATTGAACGAAAATTCACTATTCTTGAGCATTTATACTGAGAACTCATAAAAATTTTTGAAAGCAAACCCATAAGAAATTAAAATGTATTTGAGACAAATAATCTAAGACATCAGTTAAAAGATTCCTTTGCTTTTACCAGCAAGTTGGTAACATAACTGGGAGCAGAACTCTGGTGATTCAGCAAGTTTATGACAAGTTTAAATGACATTTAAATGAATACCTGATACCAACTACCAAATATAATTGTATTCAAATGAGCAGATACAAGATTTCTTGTATTTCTGTGCATCTATAAAAATATGTAAATATATGTCAAGGAACTCAATACAGATTAGTTTCCAGTGTTTGATTCTACTTTTAACTCACCTTCATGTTCACTTATAATGATTCTTCTCTATTTCGGGAACTCAAGTTATTGAAACTCAATACAATTTCAAGGTTTACAAACTCTTATTATCATAGACTCATAGAATAATTTGGGTTGGAAGAGACCTTAAAAATCATCTCATTGCAACCCTCCTGACAAGAGCAAGAGCACCTTTCACAAGGCCAGGTTGCACAGAGCTACATTCCAGCTTGAACACTTCCAGGGGCTTCCACAACATCTCTGGACAACCTGTTCCAGGGCCCTTACCATGCTCACAGTAAAAAATTTTACCTAATATCTAATCAAAATCTACTCTCTTTCAGTTTGAAGCCATTTCCCCTTGTCACTGTAGGCTCTTGTAAATGCTCTTCTAGAACCCACTTTGCTCTGTATTCTGAGAGACATTTTCAGCAGTTGGCCCTTTGCAGTCTTTGCTTACTGAAATATAAAACTGAACAGTTAATCTTGCATAAATATTTGTAGATAATAGAACTGGCATATAATTTGATACTTTTCTCAATTTAAAGGAAAACGTTTGAACCCTTGGTTTTATTAATTATGAGTAACCTGGAAGTGTTCCCACTTTTTAAGGTGTCAGTTTACAGCTGCATTGTAACATAATCTTATCTGAACCCCGTACAATCTGTTCCAATGCTAGGGACATTTAAAAAACTGAAAAAAGAAGAGGACAAATGTGTTTTTAATCAATAGCTAATATATGTGTGCAAGAGAGATTATTTTAGTTTTAAATGTGTGTTGTTATATTTGGAAATACTCAGCTTAAAATGAAATTTTAGAGTGTAAGAACATGCAAAGGTATTTCATTTTCTTAAACAGAAATACTGTTCAAAGATGCAATTTTCAGTGGCTTTTTTATATTTTCTCTCATCTTGTTTTTAAAAGTCCCTTGCTAGTACCTATTGTAATAAGAGATTTTTGAGAATTCAGGATATTCTGATTGGGCTATTTTACCCTAATACCCCAAAATACTATGTAGTATAATAAATACCAGTGTGATTAGGAGGTGGTTGTAGGGTTTGAGCTGCTGTAATGCAGCTTAACTGTAGTCTTACTGCTTTCTCCCTCCTCAGAGATCCATGGTCTGGGACACAGTGATTAAAACCAGGGAAGAGCCTTCAACTTCAAATAATGGTTGAAATTTTGGGATACTTAATACACAAACACAAAAAATCTTTGTTCTTTAATTTAGTTTTCTTAGTTTTATTTTTAGGATGTCTTATCTAGATGCCTGCACATTTTCAAATATTTTATTTTCATTTAAGTGCCGTCTTAATTTTACCAGATTTTCCTGGTACCAGCAAAATGTGGGGAAACAAGCTTCCATTTTATAGAGATGGAAAAATCAAGTTGCATCTCAAGTTTTGTACTGCTTGGGTCTCAAAATAGTAATCTCTTTTAAAATCAATATTGAGTTGGTAATGTTAATGAAATGTAATTATTTTTATGCCCTTTTGAATTCCTACTTTTGTATACAGCTTTACAGTAGTAGCTCTACCAAACCTATAACAGACCGTGTTAAAACAAATACCAAGTGCTAACCTTCCTTTACCCTCTCAGCTCCTCCCAAGGCTTCAGGTAGCTAGCAGCTGATAAATCTAGTTTCTAGGTTACCAGTGAACCTGATGGCAACACAGAGAAAAAAACAAACAAACAAAAAAAACCCCATGTTTTTTTTCTCCACTTATTTAACTATGTTTTCATATAGTTCATTAGCTAAGTTAACTTGTGCTAAAAACACATTTTGTTCCAGGAAAAAGACACTGCTTTTCAAAATGTGACTAAAATAACTAAGAGTTTTGAGTTGTAAGTTCCTAACTGTTAAAACGTGCTGTCATGCAATATAACAACATTTAATACATCCTACCATGTAATTATGCATAATAACTAGTGATCATTGTGTATGCTGATAGGAAGGATAAAGAGGGGGGGCTGTTGTGTATTTAGCTGGTCCTCTGCACCTGCAGAAAGCAGACAACTCTTCTTACTGTGGAGGAAACAAAATAATGACAGCATGATATTAAATGCAAACATTAATTTTTTGCAATAAAATCCTAGGAAGAAGTCTATCAATTAAGGTTTGTTACTGGGAACAGCAAAATTATGTTGTTTGTCAGCTTAAAGACAAATAAGACTTGTGGAAAGAAATCCTTAATTCTGTTTACCACATAGCTGCTGAATCCATTATTACTATTTTGAAGAAGATTTATATTGGCTGTTTAAGCTTCTGTTTGGGATAAACTCTCCCTATACATATTAAACTCTACTTCAGTTCCGAAGTGAATAATGAAATCGTCAGCCCATGTGATCTGATATTTTACTAAAAGAAAAACAAGCTGCTGTGAAAACATAATTGTACTAATATTGGGGCTCTCAGCAGGCCTTATTAGCTCAAGCATAGTCCTGCATTAATGTAGCTAATGGCTTTTGGACAGGCTGTGGCTCACTTCCAGATGATTCGGAGTGCGGGTGTGGGGCCAGCCCACGGCTTTCTGCATCCAACAGCATAAGCACACACTGAGCTGATCAGTTATTTATAAAAAGCAACTTAATGTGTTTGGGAAAGATTAAATTCTGCTGAAATATTTGTGCTAGCATAGGAACGTGGCTACCTGCCATCTGGGGCTGATGAAAGGGTGTAAAACTTCTCCTGGAGGTAAAACCCAGTGCTTTCAGAGAGTGAAGCACCCCATAATGCTGAAGCTGTCAAGAAACCAGTATGTGTTCTCATGTTTTCTCCATGACTTTCTGCAAGAAAGGTCTTTGGAAGAAGAGCATTTGGAAACATTTTCTCATTAACAAGATTTATCAGATCTTTAAATTATTAAGAGTATTGTGTACATCCTTAATATTCTGAGCCTTGGAGCAGAAATGATTCAACACCATTGGTGGGTAGGTTCCTTGTGGCATCTAGAGGCCACTTCTGTTGACTTCATAAGTAGAACTATCACATGGTGATATTAATACACAGCAGGTGCAAACATGAGATGGAGAAAGCCAGTCCTCCTAGTTATACTTCAGTCAGTCATGATGGCTAATCTTTCCTGTTGGAGGGGAACATCTATCCAGTATTTGCTAAGAAATTAAGTGCTCTTTGGCTTCCTTGTACTCCAAAATTGTTTTTAAAGTAAAATAGACCTTGCACTGCAGCACTGGCAATGCATAGTGTTAACAAGTATTTGCAGTGGGTGGTATGAGCACTGTCACCTGGCAGTCACAGAAACTATCTGAATAGTCTTTCATTCTGGCACAATACAGATAAGGAGACAATGAACTTAAGTGCACAGGTTAAATACATATTTTGAATGTAAGGTCAGATGAAACTGGCTCCAGAAAAACATTGATATGTTGGATTGGAGCAGAAGGTTTTACTGTAGTTACTGTTTAACTTTTAGTCTGCTGAATTTATACCAATAAGGGCATCATTAAGGTTAATTACTTATTTGCTCTTCAGTTCTTGGAACATTCTTGCAAATCCAGAATTCCCCCACTGCAGCCAGCTAAATTAGATTTGATTTAAATCAGTAACTGTGTGCAGAGCTTCAACAATGCAATCCTAGCTCCTTGTCATAGTCTGGATGGCAGTGACACAGTGCAGACTGTGCAGGAACTCAGTACAGAGATGCTTCTATGGAAAAGCCCATCTGCTTCTAGTAAGGAATACACTAACAATAATTAAATATGGTAGAATCAAGAGGGAGAACACAACTCATTCATGTCCTACTAGAACATTACTATGTACTTCGTGCTAATGTGCAATAATCACATTCACAAACTGACAATTCCAGTCAGCACAGTAGAGCTATACAATTAAAGCAGCAGCATAATTAACAGCAAAGCTTTCTGATAGCCCACATTACTAACAAATTACTATAAATTTGAATAATGTTCTCATCATGAAATTGGCCATTAATCAGATCATAATCAGCATTATTGCCAATCATTAAAAAATGGATTATCTGGTTTAAGAACAAGACAGTGCCCTTCAGCTAATCTACAGTTCCAGGTGGCATATATGTGCCACGTATTTTATCTTGAAATCGTTGTTTTCTGAGCTTCTGATTTCCTCTGTCTACAGTTTTTGTGAGTCTTGTGTGCAGTTTGGGTAATACATGTCAGAATGGATAAATGGAATTGGGAAACAAGTCAGCCACCCTGAATTAATCAAAATGAAGAAAATGTAAAGAAGTAAAAATGAAGGCTATTGACAGTGCTTATTTTTTTCCCTTTGGGAAAGCTGTATTCAGCTGTGCAGATTTCCATTAGCATAAACAGAGTTATCTGTGAGATCAAAAGCAAGTTTATTTTTAACAGAATATATTCAAAAATATCTTGAGAGACATAAATCATGCAGCTATTGAAATTCAGTCTCAAGCACTTAAAGAACAAAGATGTATTCAAAAAACTCAACACAGATTTACCAGGGCTGATTGTCTTCTCCCTTGATATCACTGGTTCTTTGCATGAGAGTGGAGTGGTGGATGTGATGCAGTCTGACTTTCATGAGGTTTTTGACACCATGTCCCCCAGCATTTTTCTTTGTAAGCTGAGAAGTGTGGTCTCAATAATAGGACTTTTAGAAGAATATTGGCTGGACCAACAAGTTTGAAGTACAATAATCCATGGTTTGAGATCTAGTGGGTAGTCAGCAATGACTGTGATACCCTGGACTTGATATCAGACTCATGTTGTTCAATTACTTCAGTGGTGCTACAAATGATGACACAGAGTGTACCCCCAGTATATCAGTAATGGGAAAGCAGCTGGCCTTAGTCTGGAGACATTGAATAAATCTGAGGATTGTGCCTGCAGAAATCTTGTGAGGTTCAACATGGAAAAGTGGGAAGTTCTTTTTTCCTATCAGAATTACCTGGTGCAGACTGGGAAGTGACTGGTTGAGAGATCTGCAGAATAGTGCTGTGACGTTACAGATGATGTCAGGCTGAACAAGCAAACATGCTCTCACTGGGAATAAATTGTGCAGTTCACCAGGCTGAATTTTGAGGAGAGGGACCCCAGTCCAAAAAACTTGCTATCCTCTTTACTTGTCACTGGCAAGGCCATTCAGAAAAAGTTCATTCAGTCTGGGGTCCTGATATTGGAAACATACATAAAGAAAGAGGAGAGGATCCATCTGGGCTGGCAGGATGCTCTGGTGCCTTGCAGAACATCTCCAAAGAGAAGCTAAAGGATCTGGGCTTGTTACTCTGGTGGAAAGGAGAATAAAAGCAGATCTAACATCTGCTTATGACTGTTTCAAGGGTAGCTGTGAAGATGACAGGGCCAGGCCCTTCTTGGTAGGACAGATTATATAGCAAGGGCAATGGCCACATGCATTTCAGACATTATGAAGTTTTCACTAGCAGAGAGATGTAGGACTGGAACGTGTTTACCAGACCAGTTATGGGACCTCCATCTCTGGATATATTTGAAGTTTGGCTACACCAAGCCTTGGCCTACCTGATCAAGTGCTAGCTGTACTTCTGCTTGAAGCT
Source organism: Alaudala cheleensis (assembly GCA_013398995.1). Lineage (NCBI taxonomy): Eukaryota > Metazoa > Chordata > Aves > Passeriformes > Alaudidae > Alaudala > Alaudala cheleensis. The sequence goes on along the minus strand of VWYE01001872.1, from coordinate 177,324 downwards.
GGATGTTGTATTAGATGATAATCAGGGTTCCTACCCACCAAGACAGTTCTCTGTTTCTCAGCTTTGAAGGTTGGTACTTCTATTTCACACTTAAAGAAAGGAGTCATGAGCTGTAAAACTTGTTTCTTAACCAGTCAGGTGAGCAATGTAACATACCAATTTCGCAGTCTTTCCTTTAGTGACAAAGCTTAACTTGTGCCTGCTCTCATCAGTACCACGTAGCACTCTTCCAACAGTTTTATTTTTGATTACTGTCTTCTTTTGGACCTCAAGTCAGGCAGACTTTGTAAATGGATATAAAACTCCAGTGGTTTCCTCTGGTGGTTTATTCAGTTGCTTCTGGTTTATCTTGATGTAGATTATAACAGTGGAGATTTGTCCCATGTTGATGAGAACTCAGTGCACCAGTACTAATGTGTCAACTGCTGCAAAGATTTCATGATCATGCTTTCTAGGATTACATAGGATTGCATGGTTATCATGAGGTCAGAATTCAAGATTTTTGCTTTTTATACTCTTGTGATAAAGACCAACAGCTATTTTAGGAATGCTGGTGGAAATAGTTTCCCCATGTAAGCAATAGTTGTATTTCTTCTTAAATTTGGACAGTCAACACACATTTAGAACTCTTGTTTGAAAGAGAAGATGAGCTCTCACCCTGTGCATTGTTCTACTGAATATTTGCTCTGAATTAAAATGTTTCGTAGAGACTGTATGTCATACACATGAGACATAATGTATGTTACATTCAACAGGCAATCATTGTAAGTGACAGAAATAACACAAGGATGTATCTCATGAAAAGAGAAAAGAGTATTTGAATGATCTCTTCTGTAAACTTTTGTTTAAAAAAGATATATTTAATATAATTGTGGAAAACAACGAACTTCCTTCCTAGTTAGTTGTGTACTTCTACAGCAATAAAAAGAAGCATAATAAGAACATATGGAACATGGACTTTCAAAAAGAAACAGTTGGTGAAGCTGTGCTTCAGATTGCTGTCAGAATATCAGCCTTTCAGCAAGCTTGGAGTAGAACAGATGGGAAAAGTCAAAACTGGTAATAGTTTTCCACAGTTAAGACAGGAGAGCAAGTTAGCAGTCTAATTCGTCATTGGCATAATATAATTGTCTTTTCATCTTTTATTTTAATGGTATTTATGCCTAGGGTCTTATTCTCTCTATTTCTATGCTAAGGCCAGAGGGTGACTATAGAATACAGACAAACACATGTGCTGGGGCTGATGCACAAGATTGTGATGACTGAGGGAGGACCTGAGGTTAACGTGTCACTGGAGCACTGGGCTCCATTTCATCCACACTGCCTGAAATGAAAAGCCATGTGATGAATGGGAATGGGATGAATGGCTATGCCAGGTCCTGTTTCCACAGGGTGCCTAGCTGTGACAGGCAATTATAGCAATCTGGATTTCAGAAGGCTTTTTTCTCAGAACTTCAGTGAGACTTCCAATGGACTTTAAGATTGTGCACATGCTTCAGTTCCTTGAGGCTTGTGCATTGCTGGTATAATGATGCATCTCTGTGTTGAAGTGACTTTACAGGCTTTCAGCACTCTACGAATACAACTTGAATAGATTTAACCTTAAAAATGGTAATAATAATAGTTTTTACTTGCTGAGATATAGTTAATATCATCCCTTATGTATGTAGGACTAAGTTCTTGGTTTTTGGAATAGGGGAAGAATCTATTTTTTTGCACACATTAAATGCTAAAAGAAAGATCCACCTTTGCTGTGATGAAGCTTGGGATAGTAAATATTATATAAAATTCTTGAATAAACAGTGGACTAGGCTATGTATTTAGGTCTATGTATTTTTCAGAGTAATTTCTGCTGAATAGATTGAATTTTAAAAATGGCATTTAAGAGGTAAATATCAGAAGATATTATGAGAAATCTGTGATTTAAAAAAAAGGGAATAATTGTCATGTCATCACAAATAAATAAGGCCATGTGGCAACGTGTGAATTGAAGAATAAATCTCAGAAAATGATAGCTTTGCGAAATAACTAAGAACATATTACAACATGCTCTTAGGAAGGGTTCACAATCTGAGCTTCACCTTGAAAAAATTAATTCAAATTATTTCAACATTTGTAAAAGATATAAAAGGAAATCACAGATCAATAAAAGCCAAAATAGGCTTCAATATCTAAGTTTCTAATGCTATATTTATATGATATTTTAATAATTCTTGGTTCTTTTGTTTCTCAGCACCTTAGTTTACTGTTCTATTGCTATGTAAACTATTTAAAAAATAATTTATTTAACTGAGAATCTCTTACAAAGCACATGAGGAATGATTTGCTAGATAGTCCCAGAAAAATAATTCTCAAAATATTTCAGTGTCCAAAGTGCTGTTGCCGAAATGGATGTAGGAACAAATGTAATTCTCTGATTTTAGACATCAAAGTCAGACTTGAGGTGTGGAAAAAAAATCTAGATACTCTGCATGACTACTTAAATGATAGGAACTGTTTTTCCTTTTGCAGTCTGAAGATAAAAATACCTTAAATTTATATGAAGCAACCATAATAACAACTGTGCACATAGTCTGGTTCATACATTTATACCTTCCTGTTACATTTCAAACTCTTGTATTTTAACTGAGTTTCTTGAACAAATTGAAATGAACAGATCTCAAAGGAAATGAAATATGAGTGGAAAAAGTAGATCCCTGCCAAAAATGGTCGAACTGCAAAATGGGCTCAAGCAATGATCTGGAATGGCCAGCTGAGTGCAGACATTGGAATTGGGAGCTTTCTGTCTCTGCTGTAAAGCAGTTTAGGGTAGCTTCTTAATTTTTATTTTTTTGAGGCAAAAAGCCTGATGGGAAAAGGTGATGAGAGCAAGGAGCGTAATGACACTATAAGGAGAGTCTGAAATGAGAGCAAGCCTGAAAATCAATTAGCTGCCAGTGTGGGACTGGGGGCTGGAACAGTCAGGGGAGAAGAGAGAGTGACATGCTTTTCTGGTCCCCACAGCGTGGTGTGCTGAGGAAGGACTAGGGAGGAATAATACATTATCAACTACTTAAAACTCTCTATTAATGCCTATTGAAAAGGGAGGTTTGAAATGATTTTTTTCAGATTAATCTAATTCTGCAATTTCTAGTTGTTTGCTCAATGCCACAGCTTTGTTTTTCTTCCAACATATTTTATATGCATGTCTCAAGTTCATTTTTTTTCAATAGGTAGAAAGGTTATTTTAAATTGTTTTAAATTCAAATTACACCAGAGTTGGGTTGACTGTCTGGTTTCAATTGAAGGGAAGTAAAAGATAGTAAACAGATCAAATTTAGATATACATTTTAGTGGAATAGCTTTTCTAGTAAGGTTTATTTCACACATTACCATTCCCCTGAACTTTTTAAAATAGTATAAACAGACAAGCCACACAGTAAGGGAATTTTGCCCTTAAAAATAAGCAAAAAATCGTTTCTCAGCAGGCTTGCAAAAATGATATTTAAAAACCTCACTTCTTCCCTGTTATTTTAAAGGCTAACACACCAGGCATGGATCTGATTCTGATCATTTATGAGCTAATTACTGCACTTTGTACTGAAATAACTCTCTGGGATTAAAATTTCTGGTTGCAGCTGTGGAAAGAGAAATTCAGAATATTAATGAAGTAAAGATTTTTGTTATACTGAGCATTTTTATTGAGTTTTTTGTATTCTATCCTTTTCCAGTATAAACTGCAAAAGAAATAAAAAAAGACAACAAAAATGGAGAACTTCTATTTGATTATTTTTTAAACTTTCTTAGCACAAACAGAGCAAAAAAATTTATACATTACTATTATTATTGCACAGTAAATGCAACTTAACCAGTTTAATATATTTGAAATAATTGGAAGATTTGAGTGGGGAACAGAAGAGAAAAGCTCTGCAAAGCTGAGATCAACTTTTCATAAGGGGTATTTTGTCCTTTTTAAGTACAATACGCAATTCAAATAAAGCCAATTATTTGGAAAGATATGCAAAAAGTGTTCAGTTAATTTCCTTTTGTCCTGCAAAGTATTTCTTGGTTCTAAAATCTCTGGACTCTGTGTGGTGTCTGTGTGTGTGTGTGGGTGCCTGAGCAGGAACTGCAGGCTTCCAGTGCTAGACTTCAGCCTCAGCGGCCATCCATGTGCATACCAGCCCTCTGCCTTCAACTGGAAATAATGCTCTGCTGCTAAGGACATTTTGATTAAAACTGGTGGAAACTGGCTAAGCTGCCTTGCAAGAAGAAGAAAATCTCTGAAATCTAGTATTTCCTCTTAACCTTATTCCTGTGACAGAGGAAGCTCTCCCTCTCAGCACCATGACTTGTCCTGGAGGCATTTGATTTACAGCTGATTTATGAATCGGAAGATTATTTCATGTGCAGTCTGATCAGCCACTTCTCCACGGTTCTCCTCACATCCATGCAGGAGCAGATTCTCCCACCAGTGACAAAATGTTTTTCTGGGGCCTCCTCAGATCAGGGCAGGAGCAGGCTCTGGCATGACAGACCTTGCTATGCTGCATCTTGCTGACAACATCCGACTCCCTAAAACATTGTTCCCTTAAAAGTGGAATGAAATTGCCACTGGGATGCTTTTTATTTCTGTCATTTGACTTTAAAAAAAGCTTTCTAAAAACATACTTTTCAAAGGATAAAAATGAAAAGGAACATTATTTCAAATTTGTGACTGTCATCAGTGGGAGATTTCTACTGTCAATAACTACCCTGAAAAATTCTGCATGTGGTGATAGTTGACAGAGCTATAAAATATTCCATGAGTAAGTAAACATATCTGAAAGACATTTTTTTTTTCCTCTTCAATTTTGTCTTAAAAAGAAAATGAAGAAATACCTAAGTGACATTAACCATAACAGTTTTGCTTGGGAATCACAGCTTTTCCTGTAGGAAGAGGCTTCCATGAGGCACAGTGATTTGTCTGCTGAATTGCAGGTCATTTCTCTGGATCTCTTTGGGTATTAAATATTAACAGAAACAAATTTGGCTGAGCCAAGGCTGTGTAATGGAATAGAACAGAATATCATGACTAGCTCACAAGAAGTGTAGTGGGCAGCTGGACCACACTCTTGCAGAAAGCTTCCTCATTGTGCACCAGTGAGTGCTGTACACCATAAGTTATAAAATAGAGGCCTTGTCACAGAAACAGTGTAACCAAAGAACTTGGTTCATGAATTAAGCAAAATGGTTTGAATCTACTTTGGAATGCCATTTTTCTGTAGTTAAGCACTTTTTGCATACATATAATTTTACTATGAATTCTTCCATTGATTCCAATGGGACTCTCAGATGCAAAAGCTTGTAAAATTTTGCAAGATTAGCCTTTTCCCAGTAGAATTATTTTTGGCTCAATAAGGATGGGAGTGGGTCTAATTTATCCAAGAAGTATTTATCAGATATAAGAAATATATAGAATATTTCTAAACATACTGTTCTGAGACTCTAAACTTCAGCCTAAATTTGGAATAGGTGTGTGCCACACTATACCTCAAAGCCTCCACAAGTTTGGTTGTCTGAATGTGTTATAATGATCCACATCCTAAATGACTTAAGATGTAATGATGTTTGCCTTGGAAACAATGCACTTTTAGGGAAGATCTGCCTCTCTACATCATATCAGTGTGTGTATATGCATGGGATCTCTCTGCCTCTATATAAATATAGATTAATAGATGCATGGATTCATGGTTTGTTTTTTTTTTTTTTTTGATTCAGTGAATATCTCTCTCTCTACAAACAGCTCTACTGGCACAACACAGATGTGCTATGGTGGGAGCTCCTTAAGGCAGAAGTGCAGCCACAGCTTCTCCATTACCAAAACACTGCTTTAGTTTCACCATGCCTACCTTTAAGGGGCCTGAGCCCAGGGGTGATACGCTGATATCTAGTGAAGAGCCTCAAGCCTTGCAAAGGTGAAAGAGTGGGATGGTTAGAACTGTTATGTCTAACACCTACTGATGACATCAGATCATACCAAGGTCACCCGCTGGGAAATGGAAAGCAGTAGAGTTTCTACATTTTTTTGTTGGAGGCAATTTTTAAATGAAACAATAGTAGCAGAACATGCAATGCTAAAAGAGAAAATAAATTGGTTCAGGGCAAAATTATTAATATCTGAACCCAGAGCAGGTTATCAAGTAATAACAAATTATTTTTTACTTTTAGTAAATAACTTTAAAATATAAATAAGTAGAAAAGGAAAAGTGAATGTGATTTCAGCTGTTTTATGGAAATACACTAAAGGATATTAGACAGAAAATGAACAAGCAGAAGAAAAAAGTTCCCACACACTGGAACTGGTTTTTAAGAAGATAAGCAAAAGTGTCTTGGCAGTAGCTAAAATATATTGTATCATCTTTCTCTGTAAAGCATTATCTTGAGTTGGTGAAAGTCAGTTACAGGGATCAGTGACAATTTGCAACTAACTTTTGAGGAACAAAGAATATCCATTTAAATATTCCATTGCTGCTGATAAAAATCAGATAAGGGGATCCCTGGAAATTAGTACCTGTTCTCTTTCCTTGCAGACAGAGAGGCAGAATTTCTCATACCTCTGTGCTGTCAGTTTGATTGATATAACTGTAGAGAGGGAGTTCATGCTTAGTTTGCTTAGCAGTTGTTGTTTATCTAGAATTGATAATGGTAGTCTATGACAGGTCTAACTCTATTGTGGTAGCTGTAATTCTTTCCAAAAAGCTGACATCTAAGAAGTAAGAAATAACTAAAAACAATCAACAACTATTGTATGGCAGAAACCTTAAGAATATTTATTGTTTTCTTCTTCCCTGGAATGTCTTGGTTCTTTTGTGCTTGTGACTCTCCCAGGTATGACATTTTGCACTTATTTCAAAGAAACTGTTTCAAGACAGCAACTGCTTGAAAGCCATTGTACTAATAACTTAGGAAATTGCATCTTCAAAATATTATTAAACTGCTGTTTTCAGTAGTTGACTTAGCTTAGTTCTGTCTTTAGCTTGCTGTTATGAAGAACTTAGAATCACAAAAGACAGTGTTTGGCAAAAAATGACAGCCTGAGCAGATTTCTCAATGGCATTATTTTTCTGTTGCTAACCTAAATTAAAAAAACTGTAAGCTGAAAAATAAAACAAAAGGAATCAAATATCCTAAAATGTATTTTAATTTAAAGCATAAACATTAAATGAAAGGATAACAAACAGCAAATATCTATTCCCTATTGAATACGTAACAAATCCAGCATGGAGAAATGACTGATCATACTCTCACACACGCTTTCACTCTCACACATACTTGTTTGCATTATAAATTAATGTGGAAGCCTTTCATTGGTGAAATGGGAGAGCCAGTTGTTTCCAAGCACACGCACTAGTGAAAGCATGGGTGTAACTGATTATGCAGTCACTTGTGTCTCGGATGCAGAACTGATTAACTCTCCGTGTGCCGCCTTTTTCCTCTCTAGTAGGGTCAACTAGCACTTTAGGGCACATAATAAAATATTTTAAATTAGAAATGTGAAAGAAAAGGCCTACGAAATGTTATTTTTAATGTGGTTACTGAATGAATGGATTTCTTTGTTGTAAATTGAAGCAATCAGCTGGATTAGATTAATGCAAAAAGAAGCATTTTAGAATGCTTTGTAAATATCAGAGGAGTTATATGTATTTGTATGATTGTAAACTTGATCTTGGAAATGTTGTTCATGTAGCTTGTTGTATGTGGTTTCCTAGCAATGTATAAACACTACAAATGAAAATCTGAGCTCTCTTTTCTTCTTTCAGTGTGACTTCAGTTTCGGAATGAGTAGAAAACACCCTTTCACTGTGTGGGATTTTTTTTCATATTTAGTAAGGCTTTATTTAATACGCAGTTATATTTTAATTTAAATAGTAATTTGTTTTAAATATAAGTTCAACCATCATTGAATTTGCTTCAATATACCTTAATTTCTTTGTATATTATAATAATATTTATATAAAGGAATACATAATGAAATTATCTTGTGCAAGTAATTAAATGTAGTGATTTTTTGTCTATGTAGCAGATTTTCTGTGAAATTATTGTATTCAAATCAGACAATTTCTATTTATTTGAATGGTCATGACTTAAAAAAAGCACACTTACGCTTTTGTACATTTAAATAAAGAGACTGGAATTTTTTTTGTATCAAATGTTATGTTTGGCAAAATGTAATAGGTTTTTAGTTAAACTGCTGAGAAAAACAAACAAAAAATTAAACTCCAGTTAACACAGATTATATTGGTTACTCCCATTTAGCATCTCCATGAATTTGAGAAATTAAATGTAAACTGGAAGGGAATTTGAATGTGCTTTCTCATGGAAGTGTTGTAGTTGCTGGGCTACAGTAAATTAACAGTGTGATTCCTCAAGCCTCTCCTGTGTGGTACTTCATTGTTTTGCACACAATATTTTCATGTTCATTAAAACAGACAGTGTGAGATGTGGATAACACTTCAGCCTGTGGGTTCCAGTCCCTGGTATGGAAGATGCTTGGTAACTTCTGCAAAAGGAACAGTTGCTAAAGGAAATACTGAGGAAGATCACTGAAGGGGCTTTGCAGCTTCTGGTTCCACAGTGAACAGATATCTTTGTGTGGACATTTGTCTGGCAGCTGTAAATACAACTTGCTCCTGAAAATCAGGTCCCCAGAGCTATGAGAAATTCATACATAGTTACTGAAGCTCTTCAGTCTTGATCTAAGAGGAGCAAAGTGTTTATGCTGCTTATGCTTATGCACTATGTGAGATAACTGTCCTCTCTCTGGTGGGTGTTTTGAGGTTGGTTTTGTTTTTTTGGTTTTTTTTTCCCCATAATAAAGGCAAGAGGAGTAAGAGATACTTACTCTAAAGTTATCCGAAGCAGATGCACTGATTTTTCTCATTGGATCTACCTGCCTTTCTTAAATATCAATTTGATTGTTGGGAATCTGTGCCTCAAGTTAGGCAGTATGACTATCCCTGCTATTGTGGCAACCAGCCTTTCCAATACACAGCTGTAGGGTGGGAAGGGGTTGCATATTTAGTTCCCTAAGAACTGAGCAGAATAAATGCCCAATGGGCACATACAGTATGTACAGCATGCTTCCACACTTTTGGAAAGTATCTCCTATTGAGCTCTTTTTCCCACCCTTGCCTTAAGAAAACCTTTAACTTCTCTTTGCATGAATACTTGAAAAAACTCCTGACACCAAAAAAACCAACCAACCAACCAAAACAAACCCAAAAAACAAAACAAAACAAAACAAAACAAAACAACAACAACAAAAAAACCAAAACCCAGCCAGCAACAACAACGACAGGGAGAAAAAAAAAAAGCAAAAAGCAAAAAGCAAAAAACCCAAACAAAACCAAACACCTCCCCCTCCCCCCAAAAACAACAACACCAGCAACAACACGAGAGAGAGAGAGAGAGAGCGAGAGAGAGAGAAAAGAAGGAGGGAGAGAGCGAGAGAGATATCACCTTTCTGTATTCCTGAGTCTGCCTGTACTGGAAATCCACAGAGCTATTTACTGACAACTTTGACCTCTTGGTTACATTAAAATCTTTCTGGTATTTTTATTTCCAAGGTCTTTGTAAAACTACATTCTGTGACTGAACTTTTCAGAGAAATCATGAACATAAGACTGAAAAAGAGCAGTAAGAACACGGGAGAGGACAAAACTTGTTCACGGTGGGCATGTTTCTCTGACGTTACTTTTGAAGTATTTAGGGAAAGGCTTTCCTTTTTAACTACTTACCTCCTATAATGAACTGTGATAAAGTGCTAAGAGAGATACCAAAGCATGTTTAGGGGGTTAGAACAAGGCAGAGATTGTATGAATATCATCACTTCCCGTACCCGTTCCCTCCGAGGAAGCCGGCAGCTCTCGAATACAATCACTTTGGCCTCGCTGAAGAGTTTCAGGAAAAGTGGGAAAACACCGCAATCTTGTGGCCGACGGGCGAACAACAACAGGAAAAGGCTCATTTCCTCACCTGCCTGTTAGGTCAGGCTGTGCATTAAAAATACTTGTAAAAATATCTTGCGAGGGAGAGAGCATCTTAAAAGAATGGTATCTAAAGAGATCCCATTCGACCTGGGATGACTGAAGAACTTCTCCAGATAAACTGAGTTTTTCTCTGGGTGTGGCTTTTATGTTGCAATCCTGAATTCAAAGTATCACTGTCAACTTTTTGAATTTGGAGTTTTAAACACCTATCTGGCTTCATACAGTTTGAGCATGCTGATTGGACACAAGCAATGCCACTGGGGCATGTTATTTGGAATTTTCTGAGAATATTTGTGAATGCTACTTCATTTCAGGTGTTAGATTAAACAAACAGGCCCTTTAGGTTTTTAGAAGTTCTTTGTACTTTATTTTGGAAAGTTCAGGTCTTCACTGCCAGATTTCTAAGATTATCTTCTTTGGTCTTAGCTAACAACTTTTATCTCTCATACATCCTGTGGTCTCCTGCATACTGATCTTGAAAATATAACTTCAACTGACTGTAATAATATGTGGCTGAGGTCTTTGTGATGCATTTCAACTGGCTTCAGTGGAATCCCGTGCAATTTGGTATAATCCAATGATAAAGGTGTTAATTTTGTTTGTTAGTTATCAGAATAATCTCCTATTGAGGAAAAATGTGCAATCAATTTTTATCTATTCTATCTGGTGTTAGCTATGAATTTTATTTCATGAAATCCTGGAATGGTTTGGGTTGGGAGGGACCTTACAGGTCATCTAGTTTCCAACTTTCCTGCTGTGGGCTGAGATCTCTTTCACCAGACCACTTTCCCCAGAGTTTCATCCAACCTGGCCTTGAATACTTCCAGGGTTGGGACAACCTGTTCTAGTGCCTCATCACCCTAATAGTAAAGAATTTACCTGAGGTAAGGAATTTCTTCCTAAGGGACAACTTATTCTGTTGTAATTATACATATGGTTTCTCCCTGTAATATCTGTCCTCTGTGACTGATAATCTGTACTCTGAATCCCAGTAAAGCCTTCAATCCACAAAATTACTTGGTTAGTTCATTAACACCTTGATCTTAAGAGAAAAATAGAGATTTTGGGGACAGTGATATCTTTCAAAATAAGGTATTCTATTTTACTAGTACCATAATTTTTTTGGGAGTACTCTCTCTGTCATGTTGCAGTATCCAACATTTAAAGATATTTATTTTTTCCTTCTCATATATCTGACATACTTTCACCCCCCCGCCTTAGATATAAAAATTCTCAAATCAAATAAGGTAACTTTTGATTAATTCCTTATGCTGGCCACACTAACCCACGAAATACAGCATTAATGAGACAAGAATTCAAGTCATTAAGGATTAAAACTTTTAAGTCATAGAACACAGATCAAACTTTAAAGCTCCAACACAAAATTTAAAATATTATTCTCAGAATGTTGATAATATCAAGTCAAAAAGATTCAAGGACTGCATAGCCAGAAAGGACATGGCATACCAGGGAGTAAGGAGTGCCTGCTTTGCATGAAATCCTTCAGCATAGGATGATTGGGAGAACTTGTGATGGCAAGGTTAATTGCATGAGATTCTTAGTGTTGTATGGCTGAAAAATTGCTGTGATCCTTAAATACAGATGGAAGGAAAACCTGATAGAAGAAATCAATTTGGCCATGTGCTACACTGTTACAGGAGACAAGACAGGAGTTCTGGCAACTGAATTTTGCTTATAAATAGCTCAGGAGTGGATTGGAAGTCTCTTAGATGAGGCTGAAGAACCCCTTCTATTCATATACATTTCTTCACTTTGATTCCCCCCAGCTTCACATTTTGTCATTTCATAATTTGACACCTGTGTTAGCAATGAATGGTATTCTCTCCCTAAAAACCAGAACTGATTGCATTTTTTTTAGCTGCAACTATTCTTGGTCTATGCTGGAGAGCACCCTAGGCCCTTAGGTCTGGCTGTGCACATCCTGTACTCCAGTACTCCACTGCAGAGCTCTTGGTTAAAGTTTGTGTGCTTATCTAAAAGTCATCTAACTGCTCTGCTGTCTTCCTCATTCCCCAGTATCTAAAATATACTAAACCTTGCCTGCCGATCTTAATTTCATTCATATCCCTTAATTCTTAGCATCTTTTCAAAGCACTTGTCATCCTGGCTGCTGGACATTGTGATGTGGCCGATTCAACAGTGGGGCTCTAGTCAGTCATGAGCAAAATGAGTTAATGGCCAAGGTTAGTGTACTTGGGGTGTGGATTTGATTTAGTGGTGAACAGGGCAGTGCTGGGTTAACAGTTGGACCTGATGACCTTAGGGGTGTTTTCCACCCTTAATTATTCTATGCTTATGAACCATGCAATATATCACAATGGGTACAAACATCCTTTCCTGACAGAAGTGTTAGCAGTTCTTATTAATTATCCTTGTACTCTATTTAAATGGAAGTCATATAAAATAGGACTTACTAAGGGTTGAATTTGCCCTTTAAAATAGTCCCAACATATTCTCTTGGCCTGTTTAATCTTTGAAAAGTAGATGAATAATATATTAATTTTTGTCTCTGGACTCAGTTAGAAAGTTTTTATTTCAGGCCTCTATCTTCTGAAGCTTAGCTGCCTCAATGTACTGCATTTCAGATTAGGTCTTCTTGTCTGTCCAAAGGAGCAAACCTAAAGTACCAAGTCACTGGTACAATTCTTCATAAAAATGTAAGAGATTTCTGGGTAGAATTTACTGCCTGTGGTACAGTTTCTATGGTAGCAGCCTCTTGGCTGTTCCATTGCTGCTTTCCAGACTAGATCTGTCCCTAGCAGATGGCAAGTGGGTTGACATTTCAGTTTGAGTCATGCCAATTGAAATTGACAACCTCATGTTAAGTATGCTAATCCTTAATTGGAGAATATATCCCATTTGGACCACTGAATTTGCTGAGCTTTCATTGAAGAAGACTCTGCAAATCTGTTGTAGTCTGTTAGGATAAAGCCGACTACAGAAGCAAGGCAAATTTTCTCTTGAAAAATATTCTTTGGGAGGAACTGCTATGATACTTAAGATCAGAAAGGAGTTGTTTTTTGTTTTGTTGGGTGGTATTTGTTGTGTGGACTTCGTTTGTTTTGTGAGGATTTTTAAATTATTATTTTTTGTTAATTTTTGTTTTGGTGTTGTTTTAAAGAAGAATCTCTTTTTGGGCTTGAGGACAGTGTTTAATGAGGCCATAGGCATGCTGGATGAACTTCAAAATCCTGAAAGTTTTGCTTATGTGGACACCTTGGGTTTTTGAAAGTGGGCTCAAGGCCATACATCCAGAAGGCCAAGGAATCCTATAGAGGCTAGTGTTGTTTCTGAGAGAACTGGTAATTCTAAATAGTATGCTACATCCTATCTTCACATATTGTCAGTAAGGAAAATTAATACTTGTTTACATTGAAGACACTGAATCCTATGCTTAATAGCTGTTGGAAGAAAAAAATATACAGCAAGATTTTTTCCCCTTTTTTTTCCTATGAAGACTCTTGAAAGACAGATAGGATAAATTGACTCCAATGTTTGGGAAAGGGTGGAAAAATGCATTGTAATGAAATTTCTTTTTTGCAGTTTGAATGGGAAATTGAAAAACAAGTTGAAGTGTTTTTTTCTTTTTTTAAGAACTAACCTTAAAGGATTAGGTGATCTTCTGCAGTTTAATCTTCTTAAGTTCTTCTTTACTCCTAACACTTAGCATCTTGTCCAAATGAGAGGCTGGAGAAGATAAAGGAATGTTTTCAAAGCATTTGAATTTTCTCATTTGAAAGGAAATATTTAATTTGAAAGCTCTATGAATTTCATAAGGAATATGGTAAAATCCAGGAGTTTAAATCTCTGAAATAATTCATAGGGGCAGGATAGGAATGCTGGAAACAATCCAAGCCATGGTTTGGCTAAAGATGGGATAAGGTCTTTATTGAAGAAGTTTTGCGTTATTCTAGGAGCTTTGTAAAATCAACATACAGTTTTCTACATATCTCTGCTAACCCAGCTACAGAGAGAGGGTGGCATGTTACTGACATGCCTGAGGCATAAAAAACTCTCTGTTAAAATACTGTGGCAAAATTTGACTTGTTGCTTGTGCAGACTTAGCAAAAGATTTAAAAGGTCTACCACTCTCCACTTACACTTTCTGTTCTGGAGTGTGTATTTTCTGATTTTTGTGATGCTGTGATTGCTGCATGTCTAGCAAATTTTTCTCATCCATACTTTGGCTGTCTCCATGCTGGCTCTGCATAGTGTTTCTCTTCTCTGTGGCTAGAATAAGCCATATGGATTAAAGTCTGTGGTTTGGCAGATAAAACTTAGGAAAACCTATGCCTTTTGCCAATGCAATATAATACACCTATTAAATAGTCCTGGTGTTAGATAAAAGGACATTGTAATATCCCTTTAATCTCAGACTGTGTAATGAAGGAACACTTCAAGTTTTCTCTGGTTCCTGTAACTGCTGCATGGAAACCAGGAGTCAGAGAAGTCATGATGTCACACAGGGGCCATTTGAATTCCCATTTTTCAGGCAGTCCAACAGCTGATGGATCTATAGATGAAATGTTAGAAGGGTTAGATGCCTCTTGCCATTTATTCTATGGTGTCTGCAACTGTAGGTAGCCTTGCACATCATGACCAGATTATTTAAGGGTCTCAGCCTGCCATAGTCTGGCTAACAAACACGAGTGTATGAGTGTGGACAGGGACAGCTGGTAGTTTAATGAGGAACCCCAAAGATCCAAATCAAAAGACATGCATTTTTTATTCAGCAAATGAAGCTTGGGCCTCTGTTACCTTTCTTGAGTTCAATCTCTACATTTGACCATCCAAAAAAGAGAATCAAATTACATGTATGCTATGCATAACTTACAGATGAGCAGAATGAGTCCTATACAGAAGTATTTACCATTGTGACTGCAGCTGCAGAACTGGGCACATTTTCAGCTGTCAGATGAGAAGAAACATGACTGGAAAAATAAATGAAACCTGGCTGAAGCCCTTTGCAGAGGAACTTATCTGTAAGCTGGGTTGGTTTATATTTTTTCTGCTTTATTCTACTCCAGACACTTGCTGGAGAAGAACTTAACAATTCCATGTTCATAGAGAGATTTGGTGTCATATTTCAGTCTGTTTTGATTGTTTTGAGTGCAATCTTTTTCTACAGGTGCTACAGAAATGATAGATAAGCAGTAAACACTATTAAGAAAGTCCCTGAAAATGGTGAACTCTTACTTAATCTTGTTGCATAACAGAGAATTAAATTATTTAAATACTTAAATTGATACAGATTAATAGACCAGACAAGATTTAAGTTTTTAGAGAATTTCTATTTTTGATGAATCATTATTATATGCTAAACTAGTTCTGAATACAAATTATTTTATTCACATAAAAATGTAGTAGCTACATAATTTGTAGCTTGTGGAAGTGTTAGGGATCTAAAGGAATAATGGAATCTTAGGGAATCTCATTAGTATTTTGAATTTCATCCCCACCTTTGATCATATTTTTAATCTCGTAATTGCTACTTAGGTTATAGTCCAGTTGATTCTAAGCAATATTCAGTGGGTTAACTATTCTGTAGGTGCATAATTTTACCTCCCCAGAACAAGTTTTGAAACAGAACAATTACTTCCATGCTGTAAAGACCTGGAATTTGAAGTTATCATTTGCACCTGCTAGCAAAAGCATAAAAGACTTCATCAGCACATGTCAAATTATTGTAAAACCCTGTATATATATACATACAGACATACATACATATATATATATATATATATGATCTGGTTTACCCATACCTATTTTGTTCATTTAGCATTTAGGGTTATTGTTACATTTTAAAATCTTCAGTAAATGCATTTTTGATATACCCTAAGGTGAAATTTAGAAATTAAGGCACACATCTTAGTTCAGAGGTGCAAGTCCATAAAGACCTTAGTGTATGGAAGCTGCACCTAGAGCATGACAAGTGCCCAGTGCATGTGATTACAGATTTGTATAAAGAACAGCCAAAACTATAGAGGTGACAAGAACAAAAGTTCAAGGATTGCTTTGAACTTCTTAACACTTTGGACATAAAGGAACTGATTCTTTGTGGCCTCTGAAGAGACCAATGCTCTCAGCACATGGACTGATGAGATTCTGTTACTAGCAGATCACTGTTCAGAATTCCCCAGCTGCATATATACTCAGCAAAGCTCATCTCTTAGTAGACAACTTACATTTGTCTTTCTTGCTGAATATTCATTTGTCCAGTATCCTGATGTAGGACTTTGGCACTAGCCAGAAGTCTGTTCCAGTTTTAATTTATGTTAAAAGATACCAATTACAGGTGTCTGAACTTCAAGGGGGAAATATCTTATATGAAAGACAGATAGGAAAATTTTAAAATGAAGATTTTGAAAACAGATCCCTTCTCTGCTCTGCTCACCTCTGGTAGAGTATTTTTTCCCCTCATGTCTGAATTCATAAGTGAGGTACTTTGTCTGACTTCTGTGGTTGCAGGAAACTACAGAGAGGCCTGTCTCTGATCTTGGGAAAATGTCCTTTTTTCTGCCTTCTTTTGACTCTGGGTTTCCTCTCTTTACAAGCAAGTTCCCTGATTCACCCAGAGAAATGACAAGTTTTGCTGTCAGACTTTTTTCTGTCTGCCAGCAGAGAAGTTTCTCTCACCTTTAGGGTGTTTAGTGGTTTGTGGGGCTAGACCCCTCTCGAGGGTCTGCCTGACTTAGATGAAGTGATCAGAGTAACTTCTTCCTTGCTGTCCTATTGTACCTTTTAGACAAAGCATAAAATATGAATTTCAAATAAACTAAGACACCAGGTTTTGCACCCCTCAATATTTACTGCCAGACACACAGATTTGAACTGAGGGACAACTGGTATCACTCAGTCAAGTTCCAGTCAGGGACTATGTGTTTCCTCCTTGCACAGTGTTGTTTAATTAGAAATGCAAATATATTTATAACTTTTGAACAACTGTAACCTCTGAAAAACCATTTTTGTGTCAGTCTGCTCAACAACAGCACCTGGACTTCAATCACTCAGTCGTGCATGCTTGCCACTGTTACACTCTCGTGTAATCCTGCTGAGGAGGGGTATGTCTCTCCAGAGGTGTACTGTGGCTGAGAGGGAAAGTAAGGTGTTATTTAGAAAACTTTAGTTTAGTATATTTCAAAACACTGACATGGTTCTTGGTTTCACATGTTGTCCTGCACTTCAAAAACTGGCATGTTTTTGTAGATGTAGATTCTCTGCAATTCCTCACCAGGACTTTCCACAGTCTGCCCATGGCCCAGAATTCCTTTTCAATCGCCTGAATCTGACAGTCCCTGCCCCAGTGACACTACAAGAGGGTTGGTCTCCAGCCCCCCAGCCCTGCCTGCCCATGAGTCCTGCTGAATCCAGGTGCCATCTCCATGGGCTTGTCCAAGGGCTGGGTCACAGCCTCCAGGCTGCCCAGCTTCCTGCTGGTATTGTGGGATAGGCGCTGGGGAGGAAAATTCCAGCTTGACAAGCATACTGTGGATTGATTTGCAGAGTTTGTGTAAGTTATTTAATGTGTTTAATGACTAGGCCTAAGTTTTGTGAAAGTGCACAAGAATTATTCACAAAATAATGATATTTTGACTATATTATTTTGTATGAGCTTTTGTATGTGCATATGTACAAAATACACAACATTTTTAGACATTTTGTAGTGGTCATTATATCTTTAACCAACTAATTTGTAAGGGACACAATTAACAGTAAACCCTACTATAGGATATTAACGGATGCTGTTTCCACATGCAGCTCAAATACTGGGACATAATTCCATGCTTTGGGTATTCCTGTGTGTCAGCACGTGGAACAGTACTCCTAAGAATATTTATTGTCTTGTCAAAAGCTGCAGTTAAAACAACTAAAACTGAGCAGCAATCAAGACAATTTATTCTGGTGGTGGAAACATTTCGCAAATGCTTCTTAATACTTTGTTCCTGCCATGTAGAAATTGGATAGCTCCACCAGAAATGTACTGGAGTTAAAATCTGTATGGAATCTGTATTGCCTTGTATGGGAAAAAGAATTCTGATGGGGAAAAATACCCCATTGTTTTTTTCCTAGCCAGGAAGTAGGTTTCATACTAGGGAGATTCTATGTGTGCCAATTTAAAAAATGTGTGAAGTCTCCTGCTGCTTCATTGTCATTCTTGGATTTGATTAAACTTATGCAAATAAAGGCACCATGGATTAAAATATTAGCTGCAAAACAATACAGTAATGTCAAAGATCTTTTGTCACAGTGGAAAGGATGGAAATCAAAGAGAGCATGAAACAGAACATGAATTGGGGAGAAAGTCATAATAGAAATTGCAGAACATATATGAGGAACCTAAATGGAATAAAAGCTTGTCACCAGGAATAAATGCTCACCATAACAAACTTTTTCTATGGCTGTTCAGGCTTTCAAGGTTATTTCCTTAGTCCATTGTTCAGGTTTGTGTCAGTAAACATTATTTACTTTCATATCCATTTATCTTTAACTTCTGAAGAAAGGTTTATTTAAATAACAGGCCTACTATTGAAATTTTATGGGTATGTATGCTTCATTTAGAAGGTATGGAAGAAGATGACCCCTGATCTTTCAAATGTTTTATTTCCATAAGCTTTCAGGCAGAATATGGGAGAAAGGAAGGGGAAGATGATTAGATTGAAAAATTTACTTAGAATTGAAAATACAATTCAGAGTAAAATATATTGCAGTACATTTGGCTTCATCTTTGACTAAGATAATAAATCTAAGAAACTTCAGGGCAGAGCTTTCAAATTCTGAGTATCTTTAAGACCGATGTTTTAGTTTCAATTTCTTCCATTATTAAAGTTGACTGATGACAAAGCCAAGCATTGCTGCAAAATAGATTTGCCATTTTGGATGAACTATTTCCTTAAAAAACCCCAAACTCTGATTGTCCCCTAAAACTTGTACTGCCATTAGTGCGAATACTCTCTCTTGACTGTACTTTATCATAATAAGGCTTAAACTCTGCAGTTAGTGAAACAATGAAACATCCATGGCAGATTTATAGAGGACTTCCTCTTTAATCCCCTGTGTCTTTCAGGCAAAGTTTTCAGGAGAAAGTGGGGGTATTTTTACATGTTTTTTGAGGTGTCTGTGTTCGAGTATATGGGTAGAGTTTATGAATATGAATTGTTTGGACTATATCTAGGATTGAATCTTCACCTAAAAGGAGATTTGGCCCCTAGTGAAGCAGTTGTGTTCACTGTCAGTATAAAGTACTTCAGTTTCCTCTTACATTGAGTTTTCGGAATTTTTAATAGGGAAAAGCATTCTCATTCTAAGCTAAGCTTGTACACAAATGAAAATTATGTATCATTATCTATTTGACTTTGCTGGCATTTTTAGTGGCAGTAATGTCCATTGTAAGTAATAGCTATTCAACATAAACTTGAAGAGTGAGGGTTGCCCAGCAGTATCGGAATAATCTTTGTTCTCCACCCAGGTATACGGATGCTTCTCATAGGATACGCTTCTGCAGGAAATCAGTAGTTTGGTTTTCAGATTACCTCCACTGAGATTTTGGAATTTGAAATGGTTCTTCAGGTCCCACTGTGGCTCAGTCTTCATTTGGCAACTACCAAGGCTTTGTCCATGTAGAGTTCAGGAGCTGTAGTGGCGTTTCCCCTGCACCCCAGCCTGAGCAGTTAGTGGCCAGCATGCACCACTTGTCTCATGATGCCATGGAGTGAAAATAGCTCCAAGCTGTTGAGGACCCCTCTTGCCTGTCCACATCCAAGCCATCTGGCTAGGTAAAAGTGAAAGATCAGGAGGTCAGCAAAGATCTTCAAATTACCCTTAAAGAGTCTTTGGAGTCTCTCAGGTCCCAGCTGTCTGGGATCTCAGCCAGTGCAGAACCCCTATGGGAATTTTCTGCCCAATGTAAAAGCCAAAGGTACAACATTTTGTGTCCTGACTGATCTCCTGATAATTCAAAAGGTAGATGAAAACACCAAATCACTTATATATGTATTTAAAAGAAAAAAAGCACTGTTTTCTAGATTAGTCATTGCTCATGGGAGGTCTGACTCATGAACACTTAAGGTTTGGGGATGGTAATACGACAGTGTGTTTCCTATTTCATACATAAAACTTGTATTCATGCAAAGTAATCATTGAAAATTATCCAGCTTGAAGTCCAAACTCAGAGTCACAGTTGAAAACTCAGATTGAACATTGGCAATTGTGTTATGCCTTTAAATGAAGTGTTAGATGTTGCAGGGTAACACAAACTCTGCTATTTCCCTGGTCAGAACATGACAATCTGGTTAATCTCTGTAGTTCCCATCTAAGTGGATGTCAGACTGGGGTGCTAAATGGGGTGCTGTGAGACTGCAAAAGGGAGTGGCTGTCACATGCAGTGAATGGACCAGAGGGATATGAGCCAACACTGTAATGCCAGGTGTTATGTAGTGCTGTTAAACCTGCATAGACCCTGTTTGTGTGACTTTGAGCTGCCAAAAACTGACTCTCAGCCCCCTTGCCACACTCCCCCTTCTGTATTACTTGTGTGACCCTCACAGTGCTCACCATACCCACAACTGTCCTCCATTGCACAGTACTGGTGTACAAGACTCTTCCCTCCAAAGATGCTACTGAAATTTTCCTGTGTGAGGATGTGTGGAAAGAACTGAATGATCAGACACCAGTTTTCCTGATTTTAACATCTTTCAGTCTCCTCTTGAGTTTGCAATACGGTGCCATTTAAACACAAAGTTGTCTCAGAACACCTGAAGTCTGGAACAGTGAGAGGCTGACCATTTGGAGGAGCTCTCCATGGGAGTCTGAGAGAACTGCTCTGATGATGCATTTCACCATTTCCAAACCCATTCCCATCTTTACAGCTGGACATGGGAGCTTGATGTTTTGCCATGTCTATTGTTGCTCTTCATCCTTTTGGCTCTAAGTGATAGAGCACTGGAGTTTAAGACAACATGACTTCTGGTTGTCAGCCTGTTCAAGGAGAATTGCCCCATCTATGCTCTTAAATATACTCAAAGGTATTTGACTATAGTGTTTATGAATTTACTCAATTAAAAACATGCATGCACAAAAATTGGTGTATCTTTAACACTTTTCTTGGTATGAGACAGAGTGTCTTTTAGAAGCACCCACCTGTCTTTATTAACTTCAGAGGTAAGATTATTAGCTGTGAGTAACTGTCTCAAATTTGGTACAAAAGCTGAAATCAGACCTGATATGGGGGATGAAAAACAGTGAAAGCATGTGATATTTCTAGAATACAAAAAAATCCCAGGCTGCACAAACAAACAAAAAACCAACCACACAAAAAAACCCCAAAAAACACCCCCCCCAAACAACAAAAAACTAAAACCACACACACACACACACACACCCCCCCAACGAAAAAACCCAAAAAACCAACAACAAAAAAGCCCCCCAGAAAACAAACCAAAAGCAAAAAAAACCCCAAACCAACCAACCAAATTTCCTCACATTTCAGCAGTAAGCTAAAGAGTGCAAAACTGTGAATGATCCCCACAGCAGATTGTTTTATGGCTATGTAGATCATCAAAGTGGTATTGAACTGCTAGAAGAGGTAGGCAAATGAACAAATGACAGCTTGGATGTCCAGTAAGCCTAGTGGAATGTCTTTTGTTTTGTCTTGGTTTGGGGTTTTTTAGCTCTTGTGTTCCTCTTCTCTTCATGGGTAGAGACAGCAAGTCTATGAACAATCTGCAAGCATGAAAACAAAAAGGTAAACGAGTGGTGCAGGAGAGCATGAACAATTGATCCATGTAGGTCATTAGTCTTGACATTTGTCTGATCTNGCGGGAACACAAACCCCAACACACTACAACTTGAAGAAAAATTGCTTATAAAGAAGTTATTCAGGAAGGCAGAAACCTATCTGAACTATATGTGATACTGCAATATGCCTAGTTACTTAAGCTGTTGTTTCTTACAAAAAAAAGAATCCCCAGATATTTATAATCATTAGGACACTACCATTGTTAGTTTAATATCTGGTGGGTTATTTTTCTGTTTTTCTCTCTCTTTCTTTTTATTTCCATTTATTTAGTGATGTGAAAATAATTAAGGACCTGTATTATCTCTGTACTAAATATTTGAGCTAGAGAAAAGACTAATGCTAACCTTTAAGCTTTAACCATTTTTATCTTTAATTAATGGCTTTGTTTTCTAATGCTTGTAAATTTTATTCTATTGTTGAAAAAAGAGAGCACTGTATTTTGGATACAATACATTGCTATTTTTAAATAAATCCCAAAGACTGAATTTCTGCTTTAGTTGCTGAATGGAATTTTAATTTGACTGGGAGCTCCAAAGCACAGCTAGTGTTCGAAGAAGAAATGAAACAGTAGATGGCGCTCAATAATCTGCAGGATTTTTAAATCACTTTTCAGAAACTGTGAAACCTGTTCTCTTGAAATCAAAATAAGGGTACATTTAGTGGCATCAGTGCTATAAATGACATCATTCTAATATTCAGTGACAGAGTCTGCTACTACACAAGTAGCAGGCTGATTAGAGATTAGGAGCCCACTCAAACTGTTAATTTTTCTTTTTTTGCAGTGCAAATGCTGTTGAAAATGACATCAGTTTACTGTAAAACATCCTCATTTATGCTCTTGTTTATGAATTTGCTCAGCTTTGGAATGACTTCTTGCTGTTTGCTTTTGTTTTCAACAACCATAATAGTCTCAACTACTAAATTTTTCTAAAGAGGTAAAATATTTGGCTTGACTACAAAGTGGTATCTATTTTTGACTTACTGTTTTAATGTGGATTTAAAAAAAATTTTCTTGCTAAAAAGTTTCTGCTGGTCAATCCATAATATGGGCTGTTTCTATAAAATGAAATTAGGGGAGATGAAATCCATCTCTCTCAGTATTTTCCAGTAACAAAAGAATTCCCATCTATAGTCTAATGTGGTCCTGTAGAGAAATTCCCTTTTGTAAGCAGGAATATTAGGAGCTATTCTGCTTTACAATTCTTAATATAAAATTCTGATCCTAAAGTAATGTCTTAAGAGGTAAGATGGATAGAAGTTAAGGATTCTAGCCTGCACTTCCGAAGTTCAAGTTCAGTTCCCTTCTGCCCTTGAAGATGTCTTTAACTGTGGCCAGTGAATGCAGTGCCAATGGCCAGATGTCTCAGCCTGTACTGAAGATATGCACCTCAATCCCTCTGTGCCCAAATCCTCCATTTGTGCAATGGAAAAACTAAGACAGCTCTGCTTGCAAGGGTAAGTGGTACGTAGTACAGTTGTTACTGGACTGAGGAGTAGGAGGCAGAGCAAAGTACCTGAAATTGATATTTAACTCAGTCCATTTGGGGGACTGGTGATGGAGGGCAACTCTGCAGAGCATGATTGCACTTCTTTGTGTATTCTGATCAATCTCCCTAAAATACAAAAAATATGGACAGAAATGCTGAGTTTTTCTCTTCTGTAAAGGTTTTTTAAAAGAGACTACACAGAGACATAGCTTACTGGAATTCAGTGGGAACTAAATTCTGCTACTCTCCTTTGAAAAGTCTCTGAATATATAAAGAATCAGCAAAAACCTGGTAATCAGAATTTGATTTTATACATTCCTGTATCTTTATTTTTTCAAAAACTTATTTATTATAATCAGTGAAAAGAAATCTTGATGAAATCTGCATTGGAATGCTGATGGCTACTTACACAGCTGTGCCTCCAGTCCAGACTTACAATAGCTTTTCTGGCTGTCCTAATTTCTACTTAAGACTATCCCATTTCCCTTTCCCTTTTCATATTCCACACAATCTTCAGCTTCATTGAACAATTTTAGATGGCTACCAAATTTGGAATGATTTAACCTTATGCAGGGGTAATGCCAGTTCCTCCTCTGAGATACCATGAATCAACACGTTCCGTAATGGTGTCATTTTCTGGGTTATTTCTCATGCGAGGTGTTTGGTTTCCAGGTTCCTGTTAATGGCCAAGAAGTCTGTTTTCTTTCTTCAATCAATGTTTTCATTGCAAAAACATCTGGGCTGGCCCACTGGGTTAGCTTCTAGCTAGAAGCACTGGAAACATGACTGTCAGACCTGTCATAAACTGGAAATGCTCCTGTCTTTATGTTGACATTGGCACTGAAACTGCTGCACTGAAACAATAAAAACTGGACCCAAAGGAAACAGGAAGTAAAGTCGAGTTTTAGAGCAAAATGAGAAAAACTTGTTTCTAAGAAACAGGGAATTTGTAATAAAATGTCTACAGTTGTGACTTTTTGGGGGGAAGAAAGCCTTGTATGAAACTGTTCTCTTGGTGGAAAGCCTTGCCAACCTTGGCAGAGAACAGAATATCAAAATGTGTGGAGAGTTTCCCTTCTCTAAAAGTCAAACCACTGCATTTCTAGACACTGAATTACCACAACAGGCCCTGTCACGTCCGGACTGCCCTGTACCTCCTTTTTTTACCTCAGGTTTGTCTTGTCTTTTTTAGATTAGGCAGTATCTTTTCTTTTTTTACATTTCTGATGCCCAGCTTCTTCTGGGTAGTATTGGAAACCAACAGCAAAAAATGTTGTGACATAAAAAAAGGGAAAATTCTGCTGTTGTAGCAGCAGTATCAGTTTAGGAATGTTAAGTGGTACTCCCTTGGTGCAACTAAGTAAAATAAAACAAGTAATGTTTTGACAAATACACAGAAGCAAGTTTGGACAGTTTTCCTTGTAGCTCTGAGGGTATATTTTGCAGAAAAAACAAGACAAGCATGGCTGAAATATTTTCAAATCTATTCATAGGGGAATATTAATCTCCAGGAAGCACAATAAACACAGACTTTGATTTCCTTTTCCTTCCTTTTATAGACAACCCAAGAAATGCTGCAGAAAATGAGGAAACCAGAAGCCAGACAGGAAGCAATATACAGAAACTGAAGCTCTGCAGGTCTTGTTAGCATTAGATAACCATATGGCTCTACAGAAACCATAGAATAACAGCCATCCTAATTATAGATAAGTGATGAAAGGAAGCTTAATATTAACCCCATTAAAACAGAGCTGGGGCAATCTCATCACAGTAGTAAAATGCAGCAGGAGTGGAAAGGATGTCCTAGGAATTACACCTAAAGACTGTGGAGATCTGTATTTCGTCTTACAATTGTTGTGCTAGTTTGATTTGATTTTGATGTACACTAGCTTTGTTGCAACTCTTGTCATAATAATG
The DNA here is from genome assembly GCA_013398995.1 of Alaudala cheleensis. Lineage (NCBI taxonomy): Eukaryota > Metazoa > Chordata > Aves > Passeriformes > Alaudidae > Alaudala > Alaudala cheleensis. Next base: position 152,095 of record VWYE01001872.1, on the reverse strand, counting down.
AGATCCTAATTCCTTATCATGGATAGTATTTTTCAAACAGCTGCAAGTTTTGCTACTTGCTGTTCATTTCTGATGATATGTGCTCTGTTTGGGGTTTTTCTGAAATGATGACATTAGTCAGCCTATTGAAATGCTAGGTATTTCAATTTTAAGCTGTGCATACTTTCACATGGGAGGCAGTTCCTTTCCCTGGGGCTAGGCACCATTTCAGGGTCTGCAGTAACCAAACTCCTGATGTCTTCTCTGCTGACAGTATTCTGATATTGCATCCTATCATGGCTTCACAGGGCTGACAATCTTTTGTTTCACAGTAGCTGGGGAAAGGTACTGGTAGAAACTATTAAGTGCTTTCAGTGCCTTCCATGTCTTGACTTTGTACCTTTACTAATCTCTTCTGCATTGACTTTATCTAAGGGAAAAACCTCTGGCCCACAATACAGACTAAAGTTACACTAGAAATTTCTGGCATATAATTTTTACTGGTAGAAGAGGCTTGAAATCTTAGCCAAGAAGTAATAACTCCTGATGATTTTGTTTCTTTGCTGCTATAAAACTGGAAAATGGATGAATTTGCCCACTAGTATACATCTATTGTGTGAAGATCCATATGGTTACCCCAGTCTATATTCATAAAAAATGGACACTAACAAAGAATTACAATAACTAACTCTATCTCTGACTGTTTATAAATGTAACTTGTGTTTTGCCAACACTTCTATGATATTCCTTATATCTCTTTTCATATTTTTTGTTATGAGTAAGCAGCAAAGAAATGACCAGCTATCCCATGTTTTACCATGCTCTTAATTTGTTTATTTTTCTAAAAAAGCATGATCCTTTCTTATCTAATTTTTGTCAGTACTCAACAGACCATCCAGTTATGTTGTTGAAATACAACTGGAGTTGCTCTGATGAGATTTTGTTTGGATCTAGATCAGGTCAGCAATAAATTGTTATTCATGCTATATTAGAAAATGAGTCAGTATTCCAGATTTGACAGGATTAATCCCCTAAGGAGTTTTAGATTTTGGCTGTAAAATACCTAGAAAGAAAAATCTTTTGTGAATACTGTCTAGCTTCAGTGGTCATGAAATACATAGATTCACTTGTCATGACGTTTAAAAAAAAAAGAGATTGTAAGCAATTCCATTTCTCCTCTAATCAAATACTGTCATGAAATATCTTCAAGTTTTGAAAAAGTTTCAAGCTTGATTAGCTAATGACATTTTCAGTTGGCTTGATGGAAAAGGAAGTGGGTCAGAGTATCTGGGTGATGTCATAACAGATTTCTGATTTCAGTGAGATACATTGGGCCTTGTAAACTGGGTTATCATGCTTATGTGAGCTAATTCCTAAAGTCACACTTAAATGGGTATTTCAGTACTTCAGGGAATTACTACAGTGTTTAGATCTGTGCCAGGAGTACAGAGACTAGCCAACTACTCTGGTGCAAGAATTATCTCAAAGAAATATTCCAGTCTATATTTGTGTGCCAAAATGTAAAATAATGAGCCAGTTCCCAGGAACTAAGGAAATTACTGAAGGTAATTCAGTATTAGATTGCTGCCTGCTGGAATATAACAGAGGTGGAATCTTGCACAGGTTTTTCCTCCAGGAATTTTCCATTCAATGTAGCTACCAAAAGAATCCTCACTTTGAGAGAACTCAAGAAAATAGCTCCTTCAGCATTCTTATGCCCCTTGCAGTCATACAAAAGAAAGTAACCAAAATGAATGGGTTAATACATTCTGATCAACATCACGAGAGGACACAATGCATTTCAGCAGAATCACACTTGACCTTTCAATAATTCTATAAACAGTGCCTGTATAATGTTAGCAGATGTTCTGTAACAGAAAAAGCAAAGTTCATTAAAGGTTTGTACAAACAGTTTGGACATATAAAGCAACTGAGAAACTGCTTGGTTGTGGTCATCTGAATCTGAATCTGTCTGGTTTTCACAGACCTTGGTAACATTGAGTGGATTGTTCATTCTGCTTTTTTTTTTGTTTGTTTGGGTTTTTTTTGTTTTTTTTAAAGGGATTTCTATAGTCAAATTGATATTGTGAGGCTGAATGACATGTAGTTGTTGTGAATACCCTGACGGTACTAATGGTCGTTGTGGCCCTACCACCTGCACATGAGATCTCTATCCACACCCACTGCTTTGGGCCCAGGGACTCCTTTACAACTCCACCTTTGCTGAGAGGAAATTAGACATTTGTTTTTGGGAGGACTTAATCTTTTACATGAAGTAAAACTAAGTTAAATTAAAATATCCATCAAGCTTCAAAACAATCTTCTTTGATTAACATTTGGGAACTTGAGAACCTTTTGATGATTCCAGGTTCATAGACTACCTCAAGTTGGAAGGGGCCCATAAGAATTATGGAGTTCAACTCCTTTCTCCTTGCATGACTCCCTAAAGCATAGAATACAGCTTTAGTATATGCTCAGCTCTGCTGCTGCAATTCAGACACTACAGCTATATCAGATTCCTTTTCCAATGTTCTTAGCTCATTTATACATGACCTGTGTTTCTGGTCAGATAATCATGACTTTTCTCAGCTGAGCCATGAAAGTAGTTTGGAAGATATCATGAAGTGTTACCTGAATTTTACTGGAAGTTTTTCATTAAGTACTCCAACACAGAAAAAAGCAATGATGTCATCACTACTGCCAAAATTTTCTCCATGAAAATCTTGCTTTCTGTTATTCAGAAGTCTTCACAACTTTCATACAAAGCATTTTGGAGTACTTAATAAATATTAATTATTCTTTGGATACCTTATTTCATTATCCATACCAAGACTCAAGGCAAAACTTAGGAACAGTGTCCCACAACAACTGCATACAAAGGAGAAGCCCATGTGTTTCCACAACTAATGAGTAAGCAGCAAGATATAAGAAATTTGCACTGGATTTGTCTGGAGTTATGTGTTGGGAACTTTTAAAAACATCAGTATAGGTTGGCTTGCGTCAGGTGTCCTCAACATGAGAACAAGGTGTAAGTATCCTGCTCCTGCTATGTTTTCTCACTGCTATATGTGACACTTTCTCTGGAGATTTTCCTCCTGAAATAAAACTCAAAGTTATTTCAATATTTCCAGATATACCCAAGAGCTTTTACTCAAACTCTTTATAAGAGTGCAAGAGATCCCTCCCCCTCCCCCATTCATTGTTCCATTGCCATTTTGTCATTCAGCATCGTTACAAGTCATTGGTTCAATTACAATGTATATTTCCAATTTGCTTCATACAGTTGTCATCAGGACACCTTTACCTAGATTGTGAGGATGGGCTGCACAAACACTTTCACAGTCCAAACTGGTTCATTAAGTGTAGTTAGATACTTTTACAGTTCTATCTTCACTAAAGTTCCATCTTCACTAATCTGGCTAAAATTGGACTTGCCTTAAGTTATAATGGTTATAAGGTTCTAAAGAGTTCTAAAACTTTATTTTCATCCCAAATAGGGACTGTGAGTTGAAATTTTGACATATATAGGAGTTATTTAGCAAAAGCAATACACAAAAGTCACAGTAAATCCTTAAGAAGTAGGAAGGTACAAAAGTATTATGTAAAGGAATTATTTATATGCCCCTGGTTATGTGTCAGGTACAGCTCTTCTCTCTGCAGCCCTTTTTCATAGTATTATATTTTCCTATCCCATTAAGGACTATTTTCTTTACTATGCCACTATATTGAGTGCTTTTTGGCATATGGATTTTGATTTGTCATTTAAATGTTACTACATTTTGTTCATTATACTGCTAATATTATGAAACACATCATTATACTCATACATAGTGTCACAGCTCCAGGAGATCAAATCTCACCAGTCTTGTGTCTGAAAATCAGCTCTGAATGAAGCAACACAAAGAGTATTTCTCCTACTGCCCTGCCCTTCCCCTGACTGCCACAGAAGATGTTAATAATGATTCTGCTCCTTTTTCCATTCTTTCATCCATGGGACAACTTTGAAATTTGGGTTCTACTTTTGTCTGCTGGATTCTTTTGTGTGGCATGCAGCTCAGGAAATGCCACTTCCATCCCTCTCTGGATTCTTGTCTGAAAAGCAAACAAACAAACCCAAACTTCCTCATCTTCACAATTGCTAAATTTCAGCTCAATACAAGATTTTCCTTAATTGACACAAAAATATTTATGTATAATTTTAATGAATACTGAAGTGAACACTTACACTTTTCATAGTATTGCTGTAAAGGAAAATTGTGCTACACAGTGTTTTTTTTTCTATTGAACACACTTGTAGGATTTATGATTATTATTCTACTTTAATAGTTTTTCAAAATTGTGCCCTTAAAACTCCTTAACATTGTACCTATTCTGTGTTTGTATTGTCCCTCCAAAACACAGTCATGCTGCCAGTGAGTTATGAGAATTGCTATTGATGATACTTATGTACTATGTAAGTACTTATTTACTTACTATGTCAGTAGCACTATGTTGTCAACACACTGCTACTTCTTTAGAGACAAGTTGGTGCTCCCATAGTATCTCATTTTACCTGATAGAATGAGCTGGTGGAATGAATGACAGTGCAGAAAGAGTGGAACCTCCTGTGCTGGCCATCAGACAGACTGAGAAACCTTAGGAAGCTTCCTTTGGAACTGTTTCCCAGATGCTTAGCCCAGTCTACAGGAAGAATGCAAATGCTGGAAGAGAAAGGTAGGAATTAACCTTCTCTGTGTACAGTGTGTTAGGGTGGACCTTGTCTTGGGCATACAAGCTGGAGAACTGAGAAACAAGACTTTTATATGTAGCAACTGTTTTAAATTGTCTTTATAGATCCATATGTAAAGATTACTTATCATGAGAACACATAGTATTTCAAAAGTGATTTGTGAAAAATGTTGCAATTGAGTTTATTTTGGTATTTCTGACATTCTTGCAAGCAATATTGAATAAGTCCTTGTGCAGGCAAGTCTAGAGAAAATATGTGGTCTAACCGAAACAGACTCTCCTGCAAACAACTCCATGAGTTGACTTGCTGTGCTTCAGCTTTCAGTAAGCTGAAACTGCTTAACCCTACTCAGGGTTATGGTCAATAACTGAAGGATAATCATGTGAAGGTGCATATCACTATATCCATCTCATAATTAACAACATTCAGATGACCTCAGTTGCTTCTTTTAATGAATGATTTTACATCCCAAGCACTCTCAACTATTTAGCATTTGAAATATGTTAGTGTTATGAACATTTGATGGTAGAAGAACATTTGAATAATTTACCATAAATATTTTTCAAACATTTTATTGTTGTTACCAAACCAGGCATGGCCCGTTTTCTGCATCATATTGCCTAAAACTGCAGCTGCATATCACAAACAAAAGAGGATTAAAGCCAGGGTAGCACATTTCTGGATTTGCATATAATCTGTTTTACTTGCTGTCAGACACCAAGCAGCTGGTTTGTCTTTTGGGAAAGGTGTACAGTTTCCTTTTAAACAAACATGCAGACTAAAGTTCTAGAAGTTATTTATTTAGCAATTTACATCAGTACCTCAACACTGCAGTACTTTATGTCTGAAAAACAAACCATGAACAAACTACTGATTAAACCTGCTTGTTAAGTATCATTTCCAGTTTCCCGTGAGTGCAAAGATAAGTTAAAAATGCTTCAGATTAGATGGTTGTGTACCATTTATCATGATGCTCTGATGGACTGCTGGCAGAAGCCTTGGCCAGCCACAAAAAATCTGCCATGAAAAATACTTGGTCAAAAACCTGGAAAATTCAAGCCTTGTGTCAGAAGAGTGACATGGTAGAACTAAATCCTACTATAGGAGGTAGAAGAGGTAGTGAGCTCTCACATAAATGAATTTTTTTCAGCAACTGAAAGAGTGAGAAATTATACATCTACAGTATGGGGAAATAGTTGCAGTCTTCAGGCACACAAAATGGAAGATATCTCCACACCTTCTGGCACTCTGAGGGCAGTGTGTTACTTACGCAGTGTATTTAATACTGCAAAATTACAGCAAGAGAAAATGGGGGAAGTTTTTTTCTTAAGTGATTCCTTACAGTTATTGAATTCATTCACTAAACATCTATAGCTCCTCAAAGAAAGGAAAACAAGTCTGTCATAGAATGATAGACTAAGAACCATATAATGTCTTGGATTGAAAGAGACCTTAAAGATCATCTAGTTTCAACCTCCATGCTGTGGGCAAGGACACACTAGACTAGATTGCCCAGAGCCTCATCCAACATGTTCTTGAACACTGACAGGGATGGGGAATCCAGAGCTTCTCTGGGTGACCTTTTTTCCAGTGCCTTGCCACCCTCACAGTAAAAAAATTTCTTCCTGATATCTAATCTAAACCAACTCTCTTTCACTTTAAATCCATTTCCCCTTGTCCTGTCATTACATACTCTTTTAAAATGTCTCTCCCATCTTTCTTAAAGTCTCCCTCCAGGTACTGGCAGGCCACATTTAGGCCACCCCAAGTCCTTTACTTCTCCAGGCTGAACAATTCCAATTCTCCCAGCCTTTCCTCATAGGAGAGATCCTCCATCCCTCTGATCATCTTCATGGTCATCTTCTGAAGTCACTCCAACAGGTCTGTATCCTTCTTGTGCTGGAGACCTCAGAGCTGGATGCAGCCCAGCAGAGGTCCTTAAAGAAAGAAAAACAATGTAGAAATTTATATTCTGGGGAAAGCTGAACCTAAGCATGTTTTGGTAGAATAATAGTGCAGCTTCTTTTGGGGAAAATTTATGCCACAGATTCCATTTTGTGTGCCAAAAGATTTCTGTTTTAAATGATACACGGGTGCTTAAAATTGAGAATAGACTGATCAATGATGATCTGTATTGGGAAAATTAAGTGTTTTAATGTGCTCTCTTAATTTTCCTGAATTTCTGTGTATACCAGGCTGCATTTATCTCATGAATGGGTTTATGACAGAGTACTGGAGAGAGGAAGGGAGGCAGTGCAAATCTGTATAATTTCTGAATGCTTTAGAGCCCTTTTATTTATTCTGTCAGTCCTGTTACATAGCAGGCCATACATTCATTGTTTGGTCCAAAATGTGAAGTGAATGAGAATATTTTTTTTGATTCTTGATACTTTTCAGAATGGAATCCTACTGTTGTTGAAAATCCTAACCAATAGCAGATTTTTTGCAGTCAGTTGATAATCTTTTCCAGGATCAAAATTGGAAATTTTCAAATCTTTTGATTTTAACTAATAATTGAAATATTTTTTGTTGTTTGGCCAATTCAAGTGTCCTCATATATTAATATGATCAACATGCCAAGTATCCCATGATAAAGGCATCTTTCCCTAAAGACTTTCCCTGATAAAGCAGGATGTGTTCTAATGTGGTTTCATACATAATAGAGTAGTGTAACAATGTTTGAAGATGAAAAAAAAAAGAATCTGTGTCTCCTGCCACTTCATCCCATTCTAGATGGTGATATGATAACAAGAACCAGAATCTTACCTCTTTAAGGAGGCAGTGGATTTTAAGGACTTGGCTCATACAAAATGCAGCCTTGTTTCTCTACAATTTTGACAGTATAGGTGTGATTTATGTATTTTTGCTGATGGATGAACATATAGGCCTATGACACTTTACAAGTTTGCTGATTGTCCACACAAAATAAGCATACTTTTGCTAATAGAGTTGAAATTGAGTGTCAGAATCTGGCAGGGAATTAAGACATTGTGGATTGAAAATAAAGGCTTCATGATTTTCTGTTTAGGTGAGTCTGTGAAGAAAGAGCTTTACTTTGGCACAAAAACCCCACCAAAACCATCTAGCCAACCAACCAACCAAAAACTCCTACCAAAACAAGACAACCCAGAAAATTTGGTGTTTTGTTTATAGTACTTGCCTGACATTTCCTTTCTGATTCATAAAACCAAGCTAACTATAATCAAACAAATTCGGGTGCTCTACTACAATGAAATAAGATTCAAAGCCTGAAAGTGAGATTTAAGATTTCTGTATTTCTAACAGACTCTGTCTTACAAATGAGTAAAACAGATTTGTTCTCATTTAGAGCCATTTTCTTTTTCTACTTTTTTGATCTTGTGTCATATTCATGTGTACCCTAAAAAACTCTTACAGAAAAAAAGGCAATTAATATTCTATCATCAGATGGCTGCTCTCTGAATATAAAACATCGCACAGAAGACAAGTAAACTAGATAAGAAACAGAAACTGTTTCTCTTCATAATGTTATATGAATTGAATGAGAAGTCTAACTACATGATTATATTCAGATGGTAAGCAAACAGACTTGAAGTCCTTTGTATTGCGTTTGAAAACTCCCTAAACTTGTTTCCCAGATCCCGAGGCAAAGACGTATGTTATATATCCAACAGTGTGATTTTGCTGGCAATAAAAGTACTAATACTGAAGTTCCTGCACATGGTGAATCCAAGATCACTAGAGATGCTTTCAGCCTTCTTTTCTGTGTGCTGAAGATGTGTAATGAAACACACAGAGAAAATAATCCCCCTTTAATCACTGAATTTCAACTACCCATATGAAAAGTGCCAAATGTTTTCACCCCTGGAGAATGTCTTTTATTTGTCTGCTGGATAATGTAGATTTAGCAGTGTCAACTCACTACTTTAAACAGCAAATGTACTTGGATCTGACCACCCGGAACATTTCTTTGGGAAGGAATATCTATTTGGCTCTTGCACTTCTCAGACCCTTGTTACAAATCTATATTTGATTTATAGACTATAGATGTTCTACTCTGAAGCATACATTTCTTCAAAATCTTAAATAATATCAGCTTGAAAAAATAAGGGAAATCCATGATTAAGGCTGTCATCTCATCCTTGTGTTATACTCTGCAGAAGGATAAGTAAGGTTTGAGAGGAATGTCTATATATGATACTAAGCATATCCTGTGAGATATATCCTGCAGAAATATTCCTGAAAGCCAAGAACACTCCCCAGGAAATTTGGTTGTGCATTTGCAGTAGACTCAAGGCCCTCCAAAGGCTCCATGTTTTGACTTATGAGGGGGCAGTTTCTGAAATACTTGAATGTGACATGAGTCAAATATTTAGTTGTGGGGTTAGTCACACATGCATTGGAAACGGAGGATGGCCAATAGATCTCCCTTTTTCTATTAGTAATTGCTTTAAATGGTAATTCAGGATTAAAACAAACAAGTAGAAAATAGCTCAGCCTGCACTAGCAAATTACCTTGTTGACAGGCTATGTATGAACATGTTGTGATCTGACCCCACCATTTGCCCCATTTACTGGTTTCACTATGTCCAAAATGTCGGGGAAATATTTCCTCTGAACAGTTGTTTTGTTTTCTTATGTGTGTGTATTAAGAGCAGTTCTTGAGACAGAAAGTGATCTTAAGGAATTATTATCAACGGGTACTTCAGAATTTCTGGTTGTGGTAGTGGTTCTAGATAAATGAAGCAGCAACTTTCAGTTGTCATCTGCATTTGCTTGGGAAAAAAAGTTTATTTTCAAGTTGAGAATTTTCATGTTGGTTTTCTGGTTGAAAGAAAATTTTTTGAAAGTCTGATGTTTCATAAATTTACATGATATGCCATCTACCATTATATTTTGTGCTGGTAAACGTTTCCCATTGCTTTTTTTGTTCAGCCAGAAAGCTGCATTTCTTCATCCATCATGAGGGCAGAGTTGAGGTTAGGTCAAGCAGTGCGTGCAAAGTGCTTTTCAGCTGTTGTTTAAGCAAGTTTTAGCTATTTCTGCAGCTGATTTAGAGTTCTTTGATCTGTCTCATTCACTATAAATATAGAGAAGATGTAACCATGATCAAGGCTGCAAACAAAATATGCTGACCTTAGTTACCTCTGGGCTAAAATAATGATGGGAGGCAGGAAAGGAAAGAAAGCAGGAACAATGAATTAAAGTATAAAGAATCTGACTCTTCACTTACTTATTTATACAAGCTTGTTCCAGTGAATTCCACCTAATTCAGTGAATTTACTTCTGATTTACAGTGGTGTGTGAGAAAGTAAAAGCAAGCTTTATATAATTGCAAAGAAAACTAAAAGGAAACATGACTGATGTTCTGCATTTCTCTTGTACCACAAATAATTCAGATTAAATACATTAAAATAGATTGGACCAAGGAAACATTTGGATAAAAGGCTTCTTCATGAAACCTAGGGTCTATATAACAGTGTGTGATTTAGGGAAAAATACTCTTGTGTGAACACTGAGCCCGTTCATTGTCCTCATTGCCTTTCACTGTCAGACAGAGAATGATCCAGCACCATGATAAAATTTTGACATGACAATTTTGCTTTCTTCTATTTCTCCATGTGGTTTTTCATTCCTGAAGCTAATTCACTAATGTTACTCTGTTTCACCAAAGAGGCAAAATTTTCATTGGTTGGAAAAGTACTTTTCATAGCTTTGGGGTGTCTTGCAAGAAACATTGGGAAAGAAGTTGGATTAAAGACCCCAATAAGTAAAGGCTGACAAGATCAGAATCACATTTGAAATTCAGCAGGCTCTATTAGTATAGAAATCAATGATCTGAAATCAAGTGTCTTCCAATGCAGCTGACTTTTGCTACACTGTACATGACCAATTCTGATCTTTGGGAAGGTGCAAGGCTCAGAACGTGCTATTCAGTTGATTTCATGCTGTCCAGTCACTTTTGCTCTCATTCTTTTGGTTTCCTTCCCCTTGTATCTCATTCTAGATGAGGCACATTCCTTTTCCTTGAATGCTGACAGCCTTTTCTAAAACTGTTTTGCCTTCTTGTTGAAGACTTTCTCCTTTATGTTCACATGACTGCTCCACTCTGCTGTAGTGTGTTCTGTCTTGAGTCCTGTGTGCAGTTTGGGGCACGATGATATCAGCAGGATATAAACCTATTAGAGATTGCCCAAAGGAGGATCTCAGGGATGGTGAAGGCTCTGGAGGGGAAGCCATCTGAGGAGCAACTGAGGTCACCTGATCTGCGCATCCTGGAGAAGAGGAGACTGAGGGGAGACCTCACTGCCATTACAACTTCCTTGTGGTGGTCAGTGACAGGACCTGAGGGAATAACCTGAAGTTTTGCAGGGGAGGTTTAGGTTGGATATTAAGAAAAGGTTTTTCATCAGGTGGGTGGTTGGGTGCTGGAACAGGCACCCAAGGGAAAGGATCACAGCAACCAGGACTGACAGAGCTCAAGAAGCTTTTGAACAATGCTCTCAGGCACATGGTGTGACTCTTGGAACTGTCCTGTGCCGGACCAAGGGCTGGAGCTGGAGTTCCTGGATATCTTGGGTCTGTTGGGGTCAGGTGCCCTGGCTGTGTCCCCTCCCAACTCATTGTGCAACCCCAGACTCCTCACTGGTGAGGCTGGAACAGAAAATATGTAGGACTGTGAGATGATGTTTATAATCTGATTCATAACAACACTGTGCTAAGCATCCCCAAGATGCGTTTCAACTATGATGGGAAACCACATTAACAAACTAAAATGCAGTAAGTGGAAAGGGGAGTGGAAAAGTTTGTGGTGTAGATATTTCCTGAGGACATTTTTCTCTCCACGTGCAGGCTCAAAATATGTAAGTAGCAGAGAAGAATCTTGAATGTGCCACATATACCTTGAGCAATAATCACAACAGCTTGGTTTGTTAAGTGTGGTGTTCAAAAAGAGAATTTTTATCTCAGTTAGTTAATAGCTCTTTCAGGTTCCAAAAAAGCACAATGTTTAAGAGATGCTTGTATAGTCAAAGTTCTTGGACTACATTGCATTCTGCTGTTAAATGCCATGGAAAGAAAAGGAAATGAGAGAAACTGAATTTTTGACCATGATCACTGCTGAGTGTACACAGTTCTTAGAGACATTCTTCATATCATTATAAACCTGGAGCCAAAGAGGCTTGTGCAGTAACACTGCCTTGATGTGGTGTTACTCAGATGAGAAACTCACCCATAGTAAACATCAAATGCAAACTATATCAGCTTATCTTTGGGAAAGATATTTATAATTGAGAAAAGGCTGTCAGGTGATTAAGAAATTATCACTTTCGTATGCAACCTATTCCAAAGGATAAATACCACTGGGAATTTAAAAAAAAGAAGCACTTAACTTTAACATAAACTTCCAATATACCTTGTCCTGCAAGATCAAAGCTGGTTGCTGTGATCTCCTGGTACATATGCTTGGGAATTCTTTGCAAAGCTTTGCAAATTTGAGTGGAGATAAAAGAATAATGTTTATTTTCAGAAAGTGCTGATATTGGCTCTGTCTAGACTGTCAAGCAAGTACTTTCTGCACTTAGGCTATGTTCCAAATACAGAGAGGAAAGTTGGGTGTATAGCCAAAGAGAAATCTACAGTGTGCTTCAATACATCCTCCAGACTGGATCAATCAAAACTGAGACTTTTGGGCACACTGAACAGTATACTTGCCCTGTGGAATGTTAGGAATCAATAAATCCTGAACATTGTATTTTGCATTCACTGGGGAGGAATGATTTAAGAACACTAATTTGTTTCTTCATGGGATATTAGATGTGCATGATGAAAAAAACCACTAGGATGTTTACTTCTGGAATCTATCAACTTTGTTTCAGTTGAAATGCTGATGCTTTTGTTTTCCTTATTGAAGTGTTCCAGTTTATAAGTACTATGTACCTATCAAACTTAGTTTCTGAACAGTTGATGTCTACTTATTATATTCCATATCTCTTATCTTATGAAGGCAGATTTACATCCTTAAAGAATTTGTACATTCAGCTCTAAGTTCTCTAGCTATATCTGTCTGGGGAAGATTTTGATATGTCATTGTAATTTTAAGGGTCTTGATGCCAATCAGTCCTGAAGATACATGGAAAAAAAAATCCTGAAATAAATGATAAAGATTAAATATTTTATGAGAGGCAATACAGCTTTAAGATATAGACAGATGAAACAATTGTTTTGCCTGAAGATTGGAAGAGAAATATAAATCAAAAGATCTGGAAGTCTGAACACAGTCTCATTCCATATAGCCTCTTAAAAGCTGATTTTCTGTGAAAGTTACAGAATATTTTTAGAAGTCCAGAACAAGTACATACCCTTCAGGTTTTCTGAAAAGAAGACCATCACTTCATATTTGGGTTAGTTTATTGTTTGGTTGTTTTTGTTAATCTTAGAAGTTTTTGGTTTCCTGAGGCAATTATAATGCTGTAAGCCTGAGCATTCACCACCTTATGTGGCATGAAGGCTGAATTCTGAGCTGACAACCAGAGCATTTGTTTGACAGCTCCTGGGGATGACAATGGTCTAAAACATTCACCTTTTTATGAATCAATAGTAATTTAAAAGGTTATTAGAAAAAATAAAAAGCTCTTCTAGTAAGAGGGTACACAAACAAATCTAAGGTTAGTTGCCAATGACTTTCAGGACAGACTTACAGTCTAAGCTGCTTCTTTCTTGATTCTTCTCTGGTGGAAAAGCAAGAAAAAAACCCACTTATCAGCTTCCCTTTATCCTTCAACATGGTTGCTTGAACCCAGGAATGTCCCATGGCTATAATATGAATGATATTTCTTTTTCATCTTGTGCTCCAAAAGCACAAATATATTCAAAATGTTCATATTCTTAAGCCCAATTGACCATTATTTCTTTTCAATATCTGCACAGTTTTCTGGGGGTAAATAAGTTTGGATAGTACTGCTAACTAGTTATTTCCCTGCAAGTAGCTTTTTAATTTTACCTGAGTAAATGTTAAGTGTAGCATTTGTTAATAGATGTAACAGCAGTGATACAATTTATAGATGAAATGTTTTTATCTTAGGCAAAATATAGCCATGGGCAACAACATAGATGGTTGGAAGTAGTTAAAAAGAGGAAATAATTGTATTTGAATTTGGCCAGGAACAGGGACTATTGCAGTATGTTTGTGAGGAGAGGTATTAGAAAACAAAATGCCTCTAAATATTCCTGGCCTCAGTTAAATATTGCATCGAAAGATGGCAGACAGTGGCTAATTTACTTAACCAGAAATACTACAGACATTGCCAAAGCTAAAACAAATTTAGTTCTTCCCAACTCATTTACTAAGTGAAAAGCATGTGACTTTGATGCTAATGCAGTGCAATAAAAATCAAATCTGTGATAACTTCCTGCTGCCAATGGACTCCTCCACAAACAATATGGAACCATCTACCAGGGTAAGAAAAAAACCCCCCAGTTTCTTAGCTTTAATAAAAATACATTGACCTTGTTGATTCTTTGTAACAATTAAAGGATGCAAATAAATGTTTATAGTGTGGAGACAGAATATGCACAATGCTTTCGCCTGTTATTTGTGGAAATATTGTCCTCAAAAGTGGCGAGAAAACCTATCAAGAATGGAAATGGAGGGATGGGCAATATGTATGAGGAAATTGGATTGGAAATAGTATAAAACTCTTTTACTTCTATTTTATTTCCTACTACCCAGAGTCCCTAGACACCTCAACAAGATTATATAATAAGTTTGAAGGGGAATTAAAAAGGCTTTGAAAAACCTTGCTGAAGTAAACAAGGATACCACTGTGTTTAACATCTGCTGAAATCCTGATTAATATAGTAATAGAAATCTCTCTTTTAAAAGAAAATATTATCAAATTAAAATATTTGCCTATATTTTGTATAGGACTAGGAGACATCAAGAAAACCCATGCAGACTTCAGGAAAGGTGAGTTCCAGGTAGGGAACTGTTTTGGATGCTTTGAAGCAGCAAGAGTAGGGAATCAGACAGAAATAGGTAGGAGTAACCTGCTAGGTGTATATGTGGCCCCACACAGAGATGGACTTGGAAGGCAGGAATAATCATCTGGAAAGATAATTAGAAAACAAGGAATCAGATAGAAACAAGGAAAAAACCCCATAGCAAATCAGGACGAGGGCCTTGATCCGGCAATATTATGTGCATGTTTAACTATACCCTTGGGACTTGTTGGATTTATAGGAAGTATTCACATAAATAAGGTGAACCGTCTGCAAAGTTGAGGCAAAGGGCCAAAGCATCTGTCCTCAATCTTATAATACAGTGATGCAAAATAAATTACCTGAAAAATAATGGAACCTTTAATTCCAGTACTCTGAGCCTTTAATTCCTCAGTGTATTATATGTGGATTCATTACAGTATATGCACTGAGTCTATTTAAACAGCTAATACAGCATGTAAAATAAACTTTTCTGATGTAGGAAATACATTCTCATCTAAGTGAAAGCTGAACTCATTTTATTTTATAATCTGGTTTATGTCTTCCACATGACCCAAGTGATTAAGGCCAAGTGGAATATATCTTTTAATAATACTTGCTGTAATAGTCATGGGTTTAGTTTGTATAAACCCGAAATGCCATTACTAATGAAGTAAAAGGATTTTGTTTTTAAGCAGAAATTGTCCTTTTAAGTTAAGGGTGAAGAAACAGTAACAATTCTTGCATGATGATAGCAACTAATCTTGGTTTTTCTTGTTGGCCAGTATGTTTCATACATAAAACATTAGGGATCATATCTATGGCTGAGAAAGATGATGTAATTTATTACAGTTTATTAGCCTAGAGATAATATCTAGTATAAGGTGCAAATCTACTCAAAGGTCAAACCAGGAACAAAATTTGAAGGAAGCTACCAGTGAAAAATCCATCAGTTAGCTTTTGATTAGTTATTTAGGAAGGATTTAAAACACGTTTCCTGGAAAAAAGCAAAGTTGAATTCTAGACAGATATCTCAGGTACTTACATTAATGCATACTGTGACTGACTTTCTCAATGAAGCTGAGAATTATAGAAGTCAGAACAACGGTCAGAAAAATGATATTCTTTTTCCTGGAACAGCAGCTGCAAAAGGGGCTTGAGTTGCCTGGATTTAAAGTGGGCTAAACTCCAAATTTTAGCCAGAAGGGGTTTGAAAAATCAGAAGATAATTCCAGTGTATGTGCCATTCCATTGTTGTTAATTACAATGGAAAATTCTAGCCCAGAGAGAAAGTGGGACATAATAGACTGAGTTTAATAGTATTTGTTTATATTAAATCATGCATTTTAAGCAGGATTTGACAGTGCTGAGAATGTAGTCTTCAATGTCCAGACTTGAACCCTTTCAATAGAATCAGAGATACAAGTATGTTCATTCCCGTTGTCTACTTTTTGCAGTTTCTGGACATCTGAGGCTTCCATTTTCTGCTGGCTTCTTTATTTTTATTGCTTTATAAAGTGTGTATTAGGCTAGAGTCATTGCTGGTTCACTCTCTCACCTCATTGCTCACCTAAGGCCTTTGTAATCCTTAGAGTCTTTTAAAATTTTATTTCTATTTTCAGCAGGTGCTGACTCTTCTCCGTACTCTGACTCTTTACTGTTCAGGGATGCATACTGTGAGCCAACTTAATAGTTTCTGCCACAACCTGGTATTCAGAGCTTGCAAGGACATGAACTGTTTACATTAATTTTTAGCAAATATATACTTTTCTGTTAAATGGTGAGAAAGTTAAGGTTCCATTTCCTTCCTCATTTTTATCTTGAATCCCAAAGGCTCTGATTTATGTTCTGGGCTAATAGCCTTTCAAAATTTTGATTTGGAAATCACCTGGGCATTTGGACAGAAAGCTGGTATAGTTCATTCTAAGGTGGCATGTCCCATGCAGTGAAATACCTGCCCTAGAAATTCCTGCTCAGGAACAGCTAAAACATCTATGTTATGCAATCCAAACCATAAACCTGTATGAGTTACTGTGAAGAAAACTACCTCTGACCCAGCCAAGACCAGTACAACGTATTATTAGAAGACTTAACATGAATTTCAAATTAATTAGATGGTGCATGTGGCTATGATCTCTGATAGCTTCACAACCATTTACTTGACACACATCAGCCTTGTAAGAGACAAACTGCTGCTTTCCTTATTTAACGTACTAAGAACAGAAACACCAGTTAGAGCTCACTCTGACATGAAGTTTGTAGCCAGCTTTGGGCAAGTTACTAATGTTTTATTCTGAAAGGCACATTCAGAAGTGTTTTTTCCTCACTTAGGGATCAGAGGCAGAGGGCTGATTTCACTGTGGGGTTGTGCCCCAGGGAGTTCAATCTCATTTGGCTTGAGCTTGTTCTTTCTGAGAGGTTTTGATATGCAAACAAATCCCAGACTTTTGACCAATGTCATTCATCAATTCTCTGACAAATCAAAACTTAATTCTAAGCTACATCATTCCACTCACTGAAAAAAACAACACTGTGTTCTCTTATTTGAATAGTTCACAAATTAAGTGCAATGTGGTTTTTTTTTCCCTTCCTAATAAGGCTAAGAGGAAAAGAGGATATTATCTCATTATGAGGTGTTAGGCTTTTAATTTTGCACTACGAAAAGATATGTCTGTGAGATATTCTTTTATAAAATTCTGGAAGCTCTGATAGACCCTGAAAATTAACATCTGAATTCCAGTAAACTTGACTACTACTGTCAAGCAGTTTAAAAACACTGTTGATACAGAGGCTTATTAATTACTAGTATAGTGTTTGTAATTGCCTAGCCTAGAAATTGATGAACAAAGTCATTCCAGAAAGCAATCAATTTGGAATCTAATTTGTTGGTGAAATGAACCATATAAACAAAATGCCACTTGCAGTTTGACTAAAATGAGATGTGCTTAACGAGCCTATCATCATCTGTAATATTCATCACGATGGGTCACAGTTACATGAAATGTCATAAATCTCAACCAATGCACATAAAGCTGAAATATAAAATTGTATTCTGAAGAGGATAAAACATAAAACAGATGGCTGCCCCATGGAAACATCCTTAAATTTCACATGTTCTATTCATTGACTTTGGGAAAATCAAGTAAAACTCTGTGTGTGTGTGGGGCAGGGGGGAAAGCAGGTATCTTTTTCAGAGAGCATTTTACCTTATTATCCATATTGGAAGTTGAGACTGACTGGGGAGACAGAGGTTCTAGATTTGAGTGACCAAATATAAGCCCTTTTGGAATAAAGTGATCAGTAACTTTTCTATCTTTATTTTGAACTGCACCAGAGCAAACTATTCCAGGCAAAGAATAGACTATTGAAGGCAGCATGGTGAAAGCTTGAGGACTCGACAGAACATGTTGGATTTTTATAAATTTAAATACTTTCCCCCAAAACAATCTCTATCTAAAATCCCCACAACCAAACACAAAAAAACCCCAAACAACAAACAAACCAAAACATTGATACTTCATATTGATACCTAAGTTTAACTTTTACACAGAATGCATACTTCAAGGAAAAAACCCTGTTATGAATATATTCATATTGCTTAATTTAGTTTTTCACCATAAAGGAGATATACAAGGAAGTAGAAATACTCTATGTTAAAAGTTGACAAATAACTGCAGAGGACTAATCAAAAATGTGTTTCTCATAAACACACAAAATGCATATTGGAAACAAAAATTAATAGCAAGTGGGCAATATGTGTACCCCACGATTGTTCTTGAAACTAAGAAACCACAATATACATACTTTGAAATACCTGAGATTGT
>VWYE01001872.1:0-133563 GCA_013398995.1 Alaudala cheleensis | reverse complement strand
CAATTTGTGTATTTAGTAATTTACACCTTCAAATGTGAACTGAAATAGAAATTTGAAGATAACAATAGAAGCTTATATTAAGAAATTAATTATCCTACAAGCACTTGGTAAGCTTTATCAGACCTCTTTGTTTTTAAATATTTAAAATATTTAAGAAATATATTATCAGGAGAAACAATAAGCAATTGCTTTGGAAAAGCATGTTGAAGACAGATCTATGGACATTTCTCAATGCAGCATCCATGAGATTTAAAATACTTTAGGCCATAATGACACATACTGTCCTTCTAAACAGGAAAAATGACCTATTTTATGGTAAAGCAAACTGAAAATTAAGAAAAAAACATGTTTAGAATTAAGGACATGGCAGGTTTTTTTGTTGGTGGTTTTGTTTTGTACTGGTTGGATTTGGTTCAGGTTTGTTTTCTTTCAATTTGGTCTACGTAAAATCTTAATTCTTCTATTTTTTGGCAATTACTCAAAAAGTAAAGTAACTGTACTGCTAAATACTCAAGTTGTTATCTGCAAGAGCAAGAATGGTAAACAGTCTCTGGTTTTTAGCAATTTAAGGTCTTCCCTCTCTTATGCAGAATGTTTGGGCCTTTCCAACACTTACAAAAGATTGATGCCACCTCCTCACCTCCTTTCCAGTCAATTTCCTTCTCCTCACATTAGCTACTATGAAAGTGAACAATGAATTTATGAATAATTCTGTGCTGCTTACATCTTCTGNGTATTTGTTACATAAATAGTTTTTTTCCACTCATCTCTAAAGATATTTTACCCAAACCAATAGAAGGGAAAAACCATTTTAGTTTACTTCCCCAAAAAAAACCCATTTAAAAAGCTTCCTCCCAAATTTACCCTAAACCAAAACATCTTCTTAGTGGTGCCCTTTTTCTTTTCCTTTCTCCTGTCTGTACTGTTGAAAAGACATACATTTCAGGAACGTACTGACCAGTATGTGGATCAACACATCAACTAAAGAGCAACCCCTGCCAAGTTAGCTTTGGGAGAAAGCTGCCATCATGCCTCTGGTACAAGGGTGTGCCAAAGACTCCCGCAGTTATTTTAGTCCACTTGAAGCTCCATGGGGTGAAGGCTTGAGTCTGTCCACTCAGAAGATGGATTTGATACAGGTCCTGGTGAATTTGCCTAGCCCAGGCAGTTAAGATCAATTAGGAGCTGTTTGATGGAGATAGTTCTTAGGTTGCAAAGGGCCCTGCCAGCCTTCCATAGTCAGATTTATTTGAAGGAAGTGGTTTGGCTAGCTATTTAATTTGAGGACAGTTCTTGAGGAGATAGGTCATAAATTATTGAATCAATTAATCTGAGATAGGAAAGTAAATTGACAAAAATAATCTGTCTTTAAAACTGTCGACCTTCACTATTGCAGTCCTAAAAATCTATTCTTTTTCTGCATGTACTGCTCAGTTCTCAGATGCAAATCCTTCAGGAAGCTGGCAGGCAGCTGAAGGCTCAGCTGAAGCCCAACCATAAATAAGTATCACTTTAAATGGTTTCAGCAGCATTGTGTCTCCTGTTGTGTTTATTGCACAGTGTAAGCTGTGCTGTGTGGCTAAGACTGAAAATGCTCAATGGAGAACTCAAGACTNTTAATGGGCCATTTGAGGCCCATTGCATCTTAATTGGGCTCCACCCAGCAGGAGGAGCCAAACAATCCTACCTGGATAAAATCTGAGAGTCAGAGCACCAGGGCAGTCAGTNTTGGGAGAAAGCTGCCATCATGCCTCTGGTACAAGGGTGTGCCAAAGACTCCCGCAGTTATTTTAGTCCACTTGAAGCTCCATGGGGTGAAGGCTTGAGTCTGTCCACTCAGAAGATGGATTTGATACAGGTCCTGGTGAATTTGCCTAGCCCAGGCAGTTAAGATCAATTAGGAGCTGTTTGATGGAGATAGTTCTTAGGTTGCAAAGGGCCCTGCCAGCCTTCCATAGTCAGATTTATTTGAAGGAAGTGGTTTGGCTAGCTATTTAATTTGAGGACAGTTCTTGAGGAGATAGGTCATAAATTATTGAATCAATTAATCTGAGATAGGAAAGTAAATTGACAAAAATAATCTGTCTTTAAAACTGTCGACCTTCACTATTGCAGTCCTAAAAATCTATTCTTTTTCTGCATGTACTGCTCAGTTCTCAGATGCAAATCCTTCAGGAAGCTGGCAGGCAGCTGAAGGCTCAGCTGAAGCCCAACCATAAATAAGTATCACTTTAAATGGTTTCAGCAGCATTGTGTCTCCTGTTGTGTTTATTGCACAGTGTAAGCTGTGCTGTGTGGCTAAGACTGAAAATGCTCAATGGAGAACTCAAGACTTCTGTATTTTGTTTCTTTTTCTGCTATTTCTCTGTTTTCTGCTGAAACTTAGAAGATTTTACAATGAGAATATAGCAATAGAACAGTGGAGAAGAACTGTTCATTTTGTATTCCTCAAATGATTCTACTAAGTGAAGACTAAAGAAAATTATTTCCTTTCTTAAGAGCAGGAATTTGGAGTCATTGCTGTACCTAGCCTTCTTGAGTTCTCTAATTTGCAAGTAAAAAATATGCTGAAATGATTTCTTGCATCAGCTAATTCATAATTATAACAACCATGGGAATTAACAGTTCTGTTTTATTTATGCTAAGAGTAAAGACATGAGTGGCAGATAGATAGATACCAGAAATACACCATCACTCTGGTAGAAACAGTTAAAGATTTTCCTAAAGTATACGAGAGCAATTTATGTGCATTAGTCCGTCCCTTCCTAATTTAAGGTTTATGATCCTTGTAATATCAAGATATATGAATCTCAAGGATTATGCATGTCCTTGGAAAAAAATTCTCAGTAATCAATGAAGTGTAACAATTAATTATAATAAATAATGCAAGTGGAACTTATGACAAAAGGCTGGGTCAGTAACTAAATAAAATAGACAAGGTTTCTATTCAGTTTATGTAACATGCAGAAATATAAGAACAAGGAATTTACTATAAAGAATTATAGGTCCATCTGACATGAGGATGAGAAAAAAACCTATCAGCACAATGTCTTTCCTTAAGGAAAAGGTGTGTTTGTTTCAGCTGGGGTAGAGTTAATTTTCTTCACAGGAGCTGCCACGAGGCCAGGTTTTGGAATGGCACTGGAAACAGTGTTGGTATTACAGACATATGTTTGTTACTGCTGAGCAGTTCTTGCACAGAGACAAGGCCTTTTCTGCTTTTTGTGAGTAAACTGGGGGGCACAATGAGTTGGGAGCAGACACAGCTGGGGCAACTAACATCAACTGACCCAAGGGATATTCCATGCCCTGTGGCATCATACTCAACATATACAGCTGGGGGGAGAAGAAGAGGGAAGGAGATGTTCAGAGTGATGGCATTTGTCTTCCCATGTCACTGTCACTTGTGATAAAGCCCTGCTCTCCTCGAGCTGTGTGAACAGCTGCCTGCCCATGGAATGTGGTTAATGGATTCCTTTTTTTGCTTTCTTTCTGCACATGGGTTTTGCTTTACCTGTTAAAATGTCTGTATCTCAACCCACGAGTTTTCTCACTTTTGACCTTCTGATTCTCTTCCCAATCCCAGGAAGTGAAGAGTGCAAGTGGCTGTCTGGTTCTTGGTTGCCAGCTGAGCAATACAGGTGATCAGAGATAATTTTGTCCTTAGACTTGGTCTGCCTCTAGCACGTCTTGCATCAAATAATACCATAACCCTTGCTTTGCTGCTTGCTGGTAATGGTTATAAAGTGACCTTTAACATCTTCTTGCAGCATGTGATCTGTGTAAACCCTGGTTATTTACCTTGTATTCAAATGATGATGGTGATGATGGGGCTTATCCTATTAGAAAGTGTGTCTTCATAATAGAATGATTTTGCACATCATCCATAATGGCAAAAAATCCAAACTTCCTCTTATAATTTCTGTTCTTTGCCAATCACCTCCTGATTTTGCATGGAATACTTAGAAACTGTCAATAAAAGTGCCTGACCCATCTGTACATGCTAAAAAGGCCCACAGTACTGCAACATTACAATGTCAATAGTGGTGTGAACATGAAAGGTAGCTCACACCATTGTCTACAAGCTTTAGTTAAAGCAAAGCCTCAAGATACCTGTCCAGAATTTCTTGGGCATTAAACAATAATGTATCATATACCAGCGGTAGCAGATGATACACCAGATACATCAGAGCAGGGGGCAGAATCCCTGGATGAAGTCTTTACTGAGACCAATGAATTACATTTGGTACCTAAGTGAAATAATATTTGCCATTATTTTTAGTTTTCTGGTTGATCCAAAAACTAACTTTAGATTGTCTCCTTTTGTACAGTAATAAAACATTTCAAGTAAGTAAAGATGCATTTCTAGATACCGAAGGGGTGTTTTTGTAGCTTATTAGTAAACTTTGCAACCCATTTAGCCTTATGCCCCTTTACTTACACACTGTAACCAGAACAGAGATACTGTTATAGCCATCAGAAACTTGAAATGTTGAGATGCTAAGTGTGCTTTAAAACACCTGTCAATTCATGGCAGTCATGGATGCCTTTTTATTATTTTATTTATTTTCTAGTAGTTTTAAGCAGCCCTAAGAAAGATTTAAATTCTCTTATGACCTGCTTTTTACTGAGGGTCTCATGAACCACATCACACTACGGATAACACATTTGGTGGCAAAAGCAACTAATACAGTAATGTAAATTATTATGTCACCTTCCTTCTCCCAGTGCTATACTCTAAGGAGTTCACAGTGGAAAGCTTTGCATTAAGGCTAAATCTCATGGAAGTCCTTGTACACTGGCCATGTTAGACAGATTAGGAAATTTATCTCCTCTGTAATGGAGGAGGTTTTTTGGCCTGTGGTACCCTGGAAAGAATGCTTGTCTGTAGATCTCTCTCATGCAAAACTGCTGTATGGCAGGCAGAGTTTGGTCCTAGCATCTGGAAAATTGGCAAATTATAATTCTATTTTATCTATGAATCATCATTCTTTCTCTTTTCTTCCGTGTCCATAGTTTAATGGACGTGATACTACTCCCTGTTTTGATGCCATGTACATTCTTGGCAATTTATGCTTTTATGGAATTTTGTTTTCTAGGTATGTGAAATCATCTGTATTATTTCACTGAAGAGCATACCTGACATTTTCCTAATCCATACAGACAGACATTAATGCTTTTAAAGCTGGCAGTGTCATGTATATGCATAAATATTTTAAGTATGAAGAAAGTAAAACTTGGGAGTTCCATCTAAAGATATATATTGGCCTTCTGGGACTAATATTCCAGGCTTCATCTACAAAATAGCAGTCTATTGATCTTGAGTTCCTCTTGAAATTTGATTTTTCACTTGCCAAAGCAGAACCACTGTTCTGTTTTATTTATAGACTCCTGGGAAGGCCACAGAAATATGAGTGGGGGAAAAAAAGAAAAGAAAGTAAAACCTTTCTACTTGCAAGTTCCATTTAGTTAACATTCCTACTTTCCTCCTGTTCAGATGCAAATCAGTGTCACTATTTGTTTACTAAAAATATAAGCAACAAATCACTGTGTTTTGAAACCTTGATTTCAAAGTAAGGTTTCTGCACACAATATAATACAATAAAAGACAGAATTTTCAGACTTTGTTTGAAAAGAATAGCCAAAAGTGATCTGAGCTTAAAGTTCATATCTATAACTTTCATATGGAAAAACAAGAAATGTGGGAGTTTTCATCCTCATAAGGTAGGTCTTGCACTTCCTTGTGAGGAAATCTGGCAGTGTTGTCTTCAATTCACAGCCAATCTATTCTTTACTTGTTGCTTAAGTGTATTCTAGATTAATGAAATATCTGGGAGCCAGAGAAATTAATTCCTTTGAGGACCTTTTAGAATTCAGTTGGTAGGTAGTGTGTTGTGCTCCTAGAAGTACTTTGTGCTTTGGGGTCTATGTTGAGAGGGTTTAAAAAGATTGTTCAGCATAAAGAATTCTCATTTTACACTCTTTGTATTAACATTTTGTGTATGCACAAATATATGGATCTGTATTTGCACTCATATACATACACATATACAGACACATACACACATACACATACACACATACACACATACATATACATATACATATCCATTCATATTTACATATATGCATACATATACATATACATGTATGTTATTTGCTCAAAATCCTAAATTGAATCAGTAGTTAAGCCAAGAAAAGAACTGTTTCTTAGTTTTAATGTCACTTCTCTCTTCAGTGAAATACGCATCATAATGTCTCTTATCTTCAATTTTTGTTATTAAGCAGACAGTATTGAACAAGATTACTCAGTCTAAATTAGATCAGATTCCCTAACATGTCCTGTCATTAGATACTATTGCATAGATAGCTAGTTGCACTTTTACCCACAAAGATGATTGAAAGTGTACAGATATTAAACACTCATGAATATTTCACAATGGAGAAAAGGAGTCATCTTCTTTCAAAATTTTATTGTAGTAACGAGGTGATTTTTTAAAACTGATTCTCTTAATCATTCTTAATTCAGTATGTATCTGGCTTGATTTAATATTAAGCAAATTATGGATTCAGTGTTTTAGCTCCTAGATTCTGATAGCTCTCTATTTGCTTTCAAAACATGTCCCAAGGTTTCTGAAGTGATGACTGACAGACCTTTACTGTTATGTTTAAGTCTTCACCTCACTGCAACATCTAAAGCATGTAAGTGAATACATTTACTCTAATAGGCACTTTTAGCAGATAATAGGCTTGACATGATGTCCTTAAGTAGAAGGTGTTCAGAGTTGGTTATTCAACAACATGACCTCATGAGACACAATTTAAAAACAACATTTTTACCCCAGTTGAACATGCATTCATAATTTATCTTGTTTTTCTACAAATGCTAATGGTATTCTTTAATAATCTGACACAGTGAAATTATTTAGTCTCAATTTCTCTGCATATGTATTAGAGCTAACCTTCAGGTTATGTTGCTTGGAATGTCTAACAATCCTTATGGAAAAAGTTTTATAAATATTTGTTTTAGAAAATTGATTTTATCATAGAATCATAGAATGTTTGGGGTTGGAAGGGATCTTTGAAAGCATATTTTTCCAACCCCTCTGCCATGGGTAGAGACACCTTCCACCAGACCAGATTGCTCTGTCAGTTTGAAGCTATTACCCCATTTCCTACCACTCCATGCCCTTCAACTTCAGGTTAAAGCCCTCTTTGCCAGCTTGGCAAAGCTGTGACTCAAGATGCTCTTTCTCTTTTCTTACAGATGGATCCCATCAACTTCCAGTAGAACACAGTTCTCAAAGTGAGTCCCATGGTCTAACTAGACTAACTGAGAAAGTAAGTAAAAGTTTTCCACAAATTATTTTATGACTACATTGCACTACGGATTGCTCTTCATTTGCACATAGGGAAAACAATGCTTTTCCCAGTTTAAGTTTATTCTTTAAGTTTAGTTTAGAGGTAGAAATTTCTGCCACTTCACTCACTGCCAATACAGAGCTTTCATTGAATAATTTATCTATTCATATGTTAAATTGATTAGAAATCCATCATGACCTGTAGAAGGCTAGGAGTACTTTAATCAAAGCTTGTCAATTCAGTATTTGTCTTAATATATAGTTAATCATTTGGTTAAATTCTTTGCCTTTCTTAAAAGGGGTTTTGCTTTTAAAGAAACCTAGAAATCGTGCCCCTGTCCTAGGCAAACAGTAATTGCAGTAAGTTCAGAAAATGTCTAAATTTGCTTATTCATAGCTAGCACGAGAAATGATGGCAGAGCAGCTACACAGATATTGAATAATTACCCAAAGGTCATGGGCAGCATTGTGCAGACTGTTTTGAAGACTACACCACTTTGTTATCATGATATCATTATTGGAGATAAGTGGTCATAACCTATGGTAACAAAGTGAAATATAAATTTTTCTCTATGTGTATGTGAGTCTGTGGATATGCATCCAAATCTATCCAATAGATCATAACTATTTAGTGAGAAAAAAATAGTGCAAAATTTTTTTTGTGTTTGCTGCTTCTTTTTGCAGATAAAGTTGTAAAAAACTGAAATAGAACCAATCTCTTTCTTTTCATGTCAACTTAAAGCACAGGATAAATTCTCCCTTTAACAAAACCTTAAGAACAACAGGAAAACAAAAACAACAACAAAAAAGGTTCAAGAACAGCATCTACCTAACAGAAAATTGATTATTTTTTTCTAAAATATGAGAAAGGTGTAATGCCAAGGAATTTTCTGAAAAAAAAGGTGTTTGCAGGGTTAAAAAATCAGTACCAAGCATAAAGTGACCAGGTTTTCAAAAGAATTGTGAGGATACATGCCAAGAATGAATTTGGTCTGTGGTGTAGGGTTTATCTGGAGGTAGATAGATGGGCTAATGTGGAGGCATAAGAAGATGAGTTATGACATGAGGAATGTAAGAGCTTCTCTCATCACCTTTCCCAATGAAGTCCCCACTTCCCTTCAGTTTCCCTTCAATTTAATATTGAAACAAAGTTATTTTAATGAAAGGGGTGAACATGCAAAATATTTTCTAGTTTCCTTTTTTTCCCATTTTAACCTTCTATTTATGTGATTTGTGTTCCTATAGTATTTCCTTGTTCAAACCATTTTCTGTAATTTTTTATTTGGGCCAAGTGGCTTTTTGTCCAGTTTTTTATTTCAGTTACTTTGAATTCCCTGTCCTGCTTTTTCCAAATTTTCCATCAAAACCTTTCCCAGTATGTTTGTTTCTCTGTTCTTTTTCCTCACAGTGCTCCTTAATTGTTCTTTGCTCTTCTTCAGCTTAGCTATGATTGTTCATTCCTCATCCATCCACTTACTTGATTTACTTTTCTCCTCATGCTAACAGTCACCCACATATATAGTTTTATTTCATTCACCATTCTGTCTTCTTCTCTTTGACTCAGCCACCCATTAATTCATGCCTTATATGGCCTCACACTTGCAGTTACTTATTCAATCTATTTTAGCAATCTGGTGGAAATTCAAAATGAGTAAATATCAAAAGTGGGCATAAATAGCAAGAAGAAAGATGCAGGCTGTGAAAAATGTGGAAGTCAACTGCTGAGAAAGTGGTGGTCAGAGAGACAGAAAAGGAAACCTGGACTGAGAAATTCTCAGGGTGTCAGGAAAGCCATTACTTGAGTGTGTTTGGGGGAACAGATGTTGGAAAGGAGAATTTGGGAGAACAGATAGATGGAGCAGAAAATTGCTGTTCTCAAGAAATTCAGTCTTCTCTTACATGACTTGATGTGTGATCTCTCTGTGAACTGAGCAAGTTCAAAAGCCTTTATTTTAATAGTAATTGAATTCTGGCTTTTACCTCTGAACTTTTTAGCAGTCATTTTTAGCAAACACCCACAAGATTGTCATGGGGCATACCAGGAGAGCCACCATCCTCTTCATCATCCCATGAAGAGCTTATTTATCCCTTGCAATGGAACAAAAACTAATATTATTCTACATCACAGCAGTGAACGATGATTTACAAATCTTACTGCAATTTGAGCTCATAATCTGTAATCATCATCACTTATTGCATCTTAGAACAAGCTGGCTTAGAAGTTTGCATGATAGAAAATTATATATAACAGAAGACAAGGCAAATCTCATGGGGAAAGACTCACAATTAGTGAACATTAAATAGATAAAAATTACATCTATCATCTAAATGTATAGAATGAACAGTCAATACAGATAAAATTATCTTTATAGGTAATATGCTGTGCAAAATTTCACTGAGCTAAATGACACTAGTATTTAGAGGAAATATTTAAAATTTATCAAACAATCCTGAAGCTTCTAGAGCACAAATTTATTTTTAATGGGTCTTTGCAAAAGCCGTGTGTATTCACATTAGGCTTTAATTTATCGAGTGAAGTCTTGCAGTGAAATCCGTGACCACAAGATGGCAGGATTCCCATTCCAACCTGACCCCAGACCTGCGCAGAGAATTGAGAAAGTTTACTCTGAACTTTGCTCATTTCTCTAGCTATAATATGGCACTCCTACTCCAAATTTCCCTTTAATTTTGCAATTTAAAGGCACTTATGAAAAGGCTGGTTTTGTGTTCGTCTTTTTTTATATATTTTTTGAGCCGTGTTACTCTTCCTCATGGGTTATACTGCCATTTTTCTAATACATGTTTTGCCCTACTGGAAATTATGTTTTAAAAACATAAATATGGTTCTTCAAAATAAGTGGTATCAGTCCATGTTGTTTCAGTAAGCTGAGAAAAATGGGGAAGATATATAAATTTCCTGAAATTTGCACAAAATCTTGTCAAAATATTTCCACGAATGCTCCAGGCAGTTTGATGAGTACTTAAGAACTTCCATGTGCAGACAGACCTTTTCTGCTTTCCAGCGGAGAATTCAAGAAACTTTTGTTTGACACTTTTAAAAACATCTCTTTTAAAGCATAATCCATCAAGGTGGGATTTTTCAGGTGGCTTGGTGTTGGCTGACCTCTCCACCCAGGAAAACAAATATGAGAATTCCATAGTTTTTTGGGATGAGAATTATAGTATTGTGTCTTTCTGTTGTGACTTGCATCCATGTTTGATGCAAATATCCAGAAATCTCAATTTAAAATAAAATTTTCCAGGCCTGAGAACTGTGGTGGAAAACACTTGGAAAACATATTGATAAATGACCTAAGATACAAACCAAAAAGATTCACATATTTTTGATTCAAAAAATATTTATTCTAAATTTAGTCATTTTTTTGGTGGCCTGACTCAAAAGTATTTACCACAGGGTGCTATAGACATAAATGGATTTTGCCAGTGATATCCAATGAGTTTAGGCCAAAGGTGGAGGGTTTTTAAAACATTTTCAAGTACATTTTTGGAACACACAGAAATATTCTGCCTTAGGTTTAAAAACAACTACACTTCAAAAAGAGCTACAAATGGTAATGCATTGATTATAGGTGGGAAGAAATATCCTTATGAATACAAATATATTCCTCTTAAATGGAGAAAATTCACTCAATTACACAATAAACAATACAGATAAAATGACTTTGAAAATCCATTGTGTGGAGACTTCTAAAATAATAAACTTTAAGAATTTACACTTAATTTTTAACTTAAGAAATAAAAATGTGGATGTCATTTATTTTCTTTTTTTTTTTTAGATTGTGGACATTTGTATTACCATATGTAATAACTATAATAATAAGAAGAATGCTGAGTTCTTTGAGCAGTGCATGACTGTCTTCAATATCATCCATACCAAGTAAAGCACAACTCTAATCTGAGATATTCCAAGTTGATATCTTGATACATTGTTTTAATGTGAGTGCATGGTTATTGCACAATACCAATAACTTTTGATAAACTACAGTGAAAAAGAGTTAAATGCCAGATTGATTAGGATAAATGACATAGTTTTATAAAGATGAATTCCCCCAGTGCATATTATTCAAGCTGGATATAATGAATAAAATTAATATAATGTCCTTTGATGCACTATAGAGTAATTCCACCAAGTTAATATTTTTAATGCAATTGTTGGGTATTAGGAAGATGGCAATATCAGCTTTAGGCATTGCCTTTTCCAAGTAATTTTATTTTATGCTTTACATGTGCAAAACTTGATGCATTTGTAAAGATCCAAGAAGTAACTTAGAAACAAGCTGTGCTTTATCACCACCTTCAGGGTTCTGGTCAGTCATTGGAAGAAGAATACAACCCAAACTATACTAGAATTTTGGCTCAGATTTTGGGCCAGGCAGTGATACTGGACCCAGAATTTCAGTAAACAAGTGTTATAATATCATCCTTTACTTCTTTCCATGAAATAGGGTTTTTCATAAACACTTTGGTTCCAAGTGAGTGCCAAGGAGCAAAACACACAGCTGAGCTTTCTTGTAGCCACTGCTGAGTAATCTTTGTACCCACACTGTAAAATCATTATTAGTTTCCATTGCTTGTCAGTGGCAGTGTTAGTTCCTGTACAGATGCCAGTGTTTACCACAGTAGTGTAGCTAAGATACTGTTTTCTTTCAAAGTACTAAAAAGGCAAAATAAGTTATTTTTCCCAGACAGGTCTCATAAAAACTCCCTCAGAGTCCGGATGCAATCAGAACAACAAACTCATTGGGCTGTGACTGATTAATTCATCTTCAAAATTCTTCATGGTTTTTAAAAACTGTATTGCTGGAATATTTACCATAGGCTCATTTCAGTAACTGATGTGTATGTTAATAATTCTCATTAAGCTAGGAACTGAACTGCAAAAGGTAAGAGAATAGTTTGGCTTAATATCTGTTATCAAATATAATTTTCTGTGAAGTAGGCCTATTTCTTTCAGTCACAGAAATAAGCAACTACATTCAGAAACATTCATAGATGTTAATGTATATCTATTTGTGTATGTGTTTGTGTACAGGCTACTTTTGAATTGTAGTTTTCTTTGCAGTACTTCTCAGTATATCCAACTAAATCAGAATCAGCAGAAAATAGGAATGTGACTCTTAGACACACGCAAATATCTTTATCATCTTTATCATCACATTATGTGTTTTAAATTAGCATCTGTCTTTTTCTGCATGCTGATGTGAGATGTTCCTCAAGGTCATTCCTAAGGAAACTAATGGTATAGACAACTGCTTTAAAAGAATATCAATTCGTGATTCAGGTGTCTGCTGAAGAAATTTGTACCTTATTTAACTTGACATGTGAAAATCAAAAGTTTATGAGAGTGTGTGTAGGTTATTCTTGTTAATCTTGTTTATTTACTATTATTCTCTCAATGGAATAAATATTTACATAATGTCTTCTTTCTGGGAACAGTAAAAATTCCAGGAACATTTGGACAATGAATCTTAAATTCAATGTTATTATTTAATACACTATTTTCAAAAGCTGGTCTGGAGGAATACCAGGGGATTGTGTATGATATATAAGATTGATTATGATTCTCTGCAATGGCTGTTGCTGTTTTTCAACCAAATTATGCAAGGACAAGAGAAAGATTTTGCTAATTAACTGGCAATAAGTGTGAAGTTATCTATATTGCCTCTTTCAAAATGCAGGGAAATTGTACAGGCAGATCAGGGACAAAAGCTTTCATGTACAAGAGAAGCCATTGCAGATCAGACTAACAGCTTGCTTATGCTATTATTCCATCTGACAATGGCTGTTACCAGATGCTTTAGAGGAAAGTGCAAGAATCCCTGCAGTGAGCACTTATGAAATACTCTGCCCATAGAGGAAATTTCTTGTTAATCTCTGTCAGTGATGATTGGTTTATATCCTAGAGCATGGTGGCTTGAAGGTTAAGTATAAAATAACTGTAGGACAAGTACGACTTGTACTACTGTAAAAGAGGTTGTGTTTTCCTGAGTTACTTCAGTTTTATAATGTGATAACAGGCGCTGGCCAAATGACGTTAAGCAACTTCCTCAGAATGTTTCAGCATTTATTGTAAAGACCGGATAATGAAGGAGATCTGGACTAAACACAGGGGATTAAATCTGTGTGGTTTGCAAAGAATTAGTGAAAACAGGCAGGCTTTTCTTTTTTATTACTTGTAATCTTGCATACATTTAGTGCTAATATGGAAAATCTCACCTAATTTTGATAGAATAATGATAAATATTTAAATACTAGATTTTGCATTAATAATATTTTCTGTTCTCTGGTCACATTTCTGACTTCTGTGAAATTATTCTGTTCCTTCTAGTCTACAGGCAGACACTGAATTTTCTCATTTTAAAAGAAGAGTGAAAAGAAAAAAATTTCAAGCTTTCTTTACCTATCATGAAGGTATCATGATATCCTGCCCCACTCCTTTCATGTGATTTGGTGGTGAAAAAAAAGGCAAGCTTCTAAAACAATTTTGAATGGCTAATCTCCCTATGGTCATGAGAAGATGTCTTCCAATGATGAACGAGGATGTTACTGTGCTCAGCCCTCCACACTTATAATCTGCCAGCTGGAAGTTGCCATTCCCACACTGCCATTCCCATTCTCTGCTGGACAAAGGAGTCTGAGAGCTTTGCCTTATCCACTTCAGGCAAAGTCAGTTCTCTTTTCAGACTGCCTTAATCAGCTGTTTGGCACTACTGTGACTCCTTGTGGGGTTCTCATATGATCATTATGCCCAGAAGCTGCAGAACTGGCAGGCTCTCAGGAACAGACAGGAGGAAACTCTTAGGATTGCTCATAACTTCAATTGTCATTGATCTTTGCTAGATGAACTTCTGTCTGCAGCCTCCAAATGAGCTCTGTATAATCACTCTGCTAAGAAAACAGCTATTTTTATGCTTGTGTTTTTGTGCACTGCTCGTGAACTTTTCATCTCCTTGCTAGCCTGGCTATCTTAATGTTGCTGGATATCTTCAACTTGACCCACTTTCGTACAGTTCAGATTTTGCGTAACTTCACTGGAGGTTTCAGCCCAGTCCAACATTTAAGAGCTCTGGGTGTTACTGAAGCAAGGCATTTTATAATATCCTTCTGGGAAGAACTAGCCTCAAAGCATCTGGATATAAATATCTATATTAATCATGTGGCTGAATATAGAAGTATGAATTCTAACATTAATTGTAAGGCTAATGGCTGAGTTACATCCTCTCTAAATGCCAATGGTGTAGTCCTATAATGTGGATTATTCCTGTAGCAATTGAATATTGGTCCACATTTTGCAATGTTACTCTGATATAAGATAACTCTGGTCTAATATCTGTGAAAAACCTTAAAATCACATTTTTCCACAATTTTTGTTGCTAAATAAGTACTGATAAAATGTCTAGAAATTCATATAAATTTTTTTGTGAAATATGTACATATCAAGTTTTTTGTGAAATGTGTGGAAATTTCATTAACTGTAACCTTCCTCAGGAAACCTGTGCAAGCCTAACAATACCAGGTGACATGAACTGATTTCTTGAAGGCCAGACATAGAGCTTTGTGGCTTTATTTTTTAATGCCAAAATGATATTTCACTGTGCTCAAGGGAGAAGTTATTAATAAGAACCTGATAATTCTGAACTGTTTACTGTCAGCTCATAAAGCACATGAACCCAGTATTCATGGAATTTCTTCAGGAGGTGGGAGCCAATCCCTAAGAGCAGCTGTATTAATTTAAACTGAAGCTTGCCAGCTGAAGTTCCTAGACTGATCCAAACTACTTTGTTTCCTGAAAGTGCACCTAGAAACAGATTGCAGAAAATCATAGGTCACAAGGTGCATGGGTAATGATCCTTATTTGGTACAGATTGTTGATAAAGCTGCCTTGAGACTGCCACAAATGATAAGGGTCTTTCCTGTGAATTAGGGTAGATAGTTAATTTGGGTAGGAGATGACTTCACCAAGTATTTCTAGCAAAAATACCTTTGCAGAGTAAGAATTTATCTTATTTTAGTAAGTTTACTTTTTATCAAGCCATCTTGAAGATCAAAGGAAAGCCCTTTGTGAAACAAAGTAACGAGCATAAATATAGGAACAAATACAAAGATTTAAGTAGACCAGTATTCTGGCAGTGGCCAATAGATAAAGCTTTGAGACAGAATAATAGAGTAGGCCAAGGAGAAAGTAAAATTTTCCTGCTACTGTTTCTGATTTTTGTCAAATTGTAAGTCCAAGACTCTGTGAGTGAGAAACAGACTTTTTTTATGTGTATTATAGAATAGTCTTGGATTAATTTTTTCTTCCATAAGAGTTTTCTAATTATTTCTTAACCCACCTAAGCTTTTGACATTTCCAACATCCTGTAAGTTCTACAGTTTAATTATGTGCTTTGTGAAAAGTGTTTCCTTTTGTTTGTGTTACGCCTGACACTCGATAACAAAGACACCTAAGTTCCTTCATGATGAGAACCAGGGAACAGTTCTCTGTATACTTTATTCAGGTCAATATTTTATAAGCATTCATCATAATAATCTCAAGGGTGTTTCTTTTCTACCTAGTAGTCCTAGTACTCCTAGGTACAATTTTCTGTATCTTCTTTAGTTCTCCAGAATCCATTTCCAAATGTGGGGAAGTAGGACTACATCCAATATTCTACAATATTTATTTTGGATTCTGTATCCAGCTATGTCTACCATTCTGCTGCTTTCATGATCTCTCATGAGTATTGAACTGAAGCTTGTGTAGATGTGTTAAAGACTCCCAAAACTCAGTTTTGAGTGAACATGGTTAATTTAGACTCATCATAGTAATGGCTCATTTGTATTAGTGGCTGTTGATATTCCTTGGATGTTTTCCAAGTCCAAACAGTTTTTATGATAACCTTCTGTAGCTTGTTGCAGCTGGCTTTTGTTTTGATGATGCTAAATAATTTAACATTGTCAGCAAAATTAGCCATCTTTTCATCAGTATCCCCAGAGCCTGCTATAAACTGAATAAAACAAGTATCCATATGCTTGTTGATGTTTTCTAGAAAACTCCCTTCACAGAAGAATTTTTTAAAACTTGTTATTCTTTATGTTCTTATGTCCCTTAAGAAATCAAGTATCTTATAAAATATCTTTCCTATTATCCCAAGTACCTTACTGTCTAAAATAACCTTTCCTAAGGAATTTTGTTAAAACCCTTTTGAAAATTCAAATGATTAATGTCAGCCACACCTCCCATGCTATGATGTTCTTCAGTTTCTCAAAGAGCTGTGGTAAATTTGTGAGGCGTAATAACACACTAAAAAAGCTGAGTTAGTTCTTCTCATTATACCATATTTATTTGTTTGCCTACTCTTTTTTTTTTACATTTAGTTTCCTTATTTTTTTTTAAAGAGGTCAGATTAACTCATGCATATTTTCTTCTGCTCCAACTGAAACTCACCAGTAAAACTGACTTTTAAAACAATTGATTATCTCAGCACTGAGATCACTTTCAGTAGTATTAACCATCTGACAATTTAATATTCGATATTTTTGGCTCATAGGTGAATATCATCTTGCTGTGGTGATTTGTTACTATTCATTTTATTGATTTGTTCTCAGATTTTTTTCACTGAGAGTCCAATTAAAAATAATTCCTATAAATCTCCCTCTGCAAAAAAGTTTCCCCTGTGGAAACTAGTCTAACCTCATCTATAGAGAATATCACTAGAAATAATGTATTTAACCATTCAGCTTTGGCCTTATCTTCTTTTACAACTCCTCAATCACCTGTTGGTCCTAAAAAGTCTTTGGCAGACCGCTTATTTTTATATAGTCATAAAGAGTTCCTTAAACATTTTTTAGATGTTTTCATAATTTTAAATTTTCTGGACTTACATTCTTTCCACACTCTCATAAAAATTCAAATGTCTGAAAGGTTCCTTCATACTAGCAAAATTTCATAGAACAACTTTTAAAACCTGGTTTGTCTTGTTTTCATTGTTATTGGCTTTTTAATTGGTATTTTCTGTTGTTTGATACACATTATTTGTATAATTTCACTTTCTTATGACAAAAAGGCATTCTTTTATGTCATAGAGAATCTTTTTACTCATGGTGTAAATATAGGTGTACCAACAGCCCTTAACACCAATATCAGTATATTGAATTTAAGTTTTATTTCGCTTCTGCTGGAACTACAGTGTTATTTCTGCATTTTGTCTAAATCATTAGAGGCATAAAATTAAGATCTGAGGTGTGATGCCAGAACTGTTGATTTAGAGATACAATCCAATGTTATAAGTATTGCAATCCTACCAGAAGCTAGATTTATTTTATAGGAAATGTTCTTCTTAGTTTTTATATTTAATCAGGTGCCAAGTGAATGTTCTTCATTTTAGGGTGCCATTTTAGTCCAATGAAGTAAAAATCAAGCACATGATTTAAATGGTTTGGAGACCTTTTTCTGTCCTGACCTGTTTCTGTCTTGTACTCTGTTCCCTGGTCCTATAGGAAAGATTAGTACTAACATAAGTAAGTCAACACAGTAAACAGAGAAATTAAATAATCTGAAGTAATATATTAGTCAAAGCTCAGTGTATTCCAGTATACCTAGAACCTGAAGGAGCAAACCATGTGTCTTATGTTGACTAATCATGTGTTTGAGGAATCTTTTTCCCACTTCTGACAAGGATAGAATGATTTTTATTTTTCCCCACAATTATTTGCTTAATTTGCTAGGAAACATGCATACAGTAAATGTGATTGACTCTCTTTCTTATGCTGATTTAATTTCTCTTCTGGAGGAAAAATATTTTAAAGAATTCAGGATTTTATATAAAGTTTTCTGCTTGTTAATCTATCATGAAATCTCTGGTGACACAGAATAGAGAGGACTTTGCCACTGCCATACTGATGAATATCTTCAAATGTTCTACTTTATTTCCTATTCATTATTTAAATGAAATAATATTTACATAATGGAGCTGTTGTTCCACTGATAATTAGACTGTTTCTCAATACTATCACAGTCACCTCACCCACCCAAACATAATCATTCTCCAAGAGTCGTTACTAACTGCAGGTACTTTTCCAATTACATTGTTGGAGATTTCCCATAGACCAAGTCTGGCACATCTGGATAGTCTCCCACCTCTTGAAGATGAAGAAAAACACCACTTTTTGGTATTGAAAATGTCAGTCAATTTTAGAGAAATCTGTGATGATTTAAGTGTCAAGCATTGCCCAGGGGGATGCAGGCACTGCACCAAGATGTGTGCAAACCATTCTATTACTATCAGCTAGGACAAAGGCAATTATTCATGTTGCATTTTAGTAGCATAACTCAGAAAAACAGCAGAATTTGTTTGATAAGAACATAGTTCACTGGCATTTAAACAGGCAGCTATTTTCAATTTGCAGAACTAAATCCAATTTAATATGTGGAGAATTTATCTGCGCACCCAAATCTAGGATGAGAACATACAGCTAGATGCTTAAGATCCAGAGCGCTGTCTACTTACTGCAAAACTCTCTTCCATCTTTACTCTCTCCCTGCTTTCCTAAATACAATGTACTGAAAGCCAGGGTGGGTTTCAAGAACAAAAGGTTGAAGTGTTTGCAAATGGCAGGCACAGGGTAATTAAAAAAAGGAGGTGCCAGTGCTGTGTGTGGGAGGTGCCCACCCAGGGCCAGTGTTAACAGGCCTATTGCTACAGGCTGAATGAGGATTTGTCTGCTTTCAGAGTGTCTCCTGTGGTAGCTGCACAGTGCAAAGTATGATCTGCTTTGTATATCCATATTATTGAAACTTACTTGCTGGGGTATATTCCTTCCTTTTCTCTTTCTTGCTGTCTACATTTGTCCATGGAATTTCAGTTTCCTACCTACCTATTCTCATATTTATTATCTTCATCTGCCTTTTTATAGCAGGTTCCACCTATTCAGGTAAGAGAATACCAATTTTTTTATTAGTTGAAATATTGAGTGGAATTTTCACTTGGAGGACGGGGGGTGGTGTGCTGCTTTATTCTAGTTATTTTTCCATCCATTATAAAAAAGAAGAGGATGTTTTTAGTTGTCTTAACTAAACAATTTGGGGAATTTGAAAAGAAAATGGATTTAGAGCTTGAGGTCAGATTATATTGAATCTAAAACCTTGTACTAAGATAGGTAAAGGTAGCGTGGGGAAACAAAGACAGTTGGTACTGAAGGTAATCTTGCCTCTGATGTATTGCAGCTGTGTTAATTATCCTGGAGTGGGAACAGCCTTGCTCTCCCAGCTCTGGGTGTGATAAAGAGGGAGCTGGCTGGGAGGGGTCTCAGTTTCAGTTGCAGCTCAGTTGGAGTCACAGTTGGAGCCTGATAGAGCCTGCTGCTGTGCCATGAAGACCCAGGGACAGGATCTCTGTGCAAGAGACAGATAAGGTAAGAGTTTGTAGCAGGGACAGACAAGATCAGGGGCTGGGTCAGGGACAGGATGGAGTGAGCTGGTGCTGTGAGAAGGGAGAGAGAAGATGGAGAACTGACTGACTGGCTGTTGGTATAAATGGACAGACCCTGAGAGCTGCTTGGAGATGCCTTTGGGAAATAAGCTAGAGACTGTTAAATAGCAAGGTATTGGTGTGTGAAGCCTTCTGATAAGCATGAAAAACTGATAGATAATAAAGTCATGACACTTGGACCCTCTAGAAGTTTTTAATGAAGCACTTTGTGTGTTATGATTGTCTTGAAAACCACAAGACCTGACTATTGATGATCCACTTTGGTCATATTTCAGGTCCCTCCCACATAATTTCCAATCTGCCACACCTACCTGGGTTACTTCAGTCTGGAAGAGAAAGATATATAGTGCTGTGGCTGCCCGGGGGTGGTGACATCATGGGCTTTGTCTGTCTGGAAGAGCGGGAAGGGTTTAATGAAGAGATGAATATGCATGAAAGCCCAAAAACTATTGGTGGTTGTTGTGCTGTCACTCTTGGACTCCTCTGTATTTGATTGGACAGTCCTGGGTTATCCATGCCCAGGACAAAGGTTTTAAGAATGTTTCCCAGGCTGTACTCCTCACTTTTGGGCACAGCAGCTGAAATAAACTGCCTGTTCACCTGGAAGCCAGTCTCCCTCATCCTTCTCCAGAGAAATCCTATTTATGTTAGAAATCTCCCCCTTCTCTTTCCTGCAAGCTCACACGCACCCACAGGACTGTCTGTGTCTCCCCCGAAGTGGGAGCACCTGGCAGGTCCCAACACACCGAGCTGGGACCACAGCTGCAGGAGGGAGAGGGACCGGAGGGTTTTTCTAACATAGCGCCGCTTAAATCAAACAGTCCATGCAGCAGCATCATTATTTCAAGTGTGTCATAAATTTCTAAAATTATTTGAAGTATGTAATTGTATTATCATAACTGTCTCTTTACAGTTAGAGATGTTCAGTTCAGTTAGAAGAAGAAGACAGTGAGAATTTTGTGGATAACCAGAAATAAAGTATTTTCTATGTGTGCGAACAATGAACATTCCTAACTGTGACTCAGAGGATTCCAGGTTGTTGGCAAATCTATAATGGGGCTCTATGTAAGTTGTTTGATCCAAATTCTTGCCTGAACTGAACTGTGACCCGAACTTATTTTTCTAGGCCTTAAAGCCCTAGCTTTAAAGGGGAGTTCTGTGGGTCTGCATTTTCTACTTTTTCCAAATTATCAATCCTCCTACAACTGCTCCTTCTCAGGAGGACTATTTTCTTCCATATACAAGAAAATACAGTTCAGAAAACCTGAACTGACTAACAAAGCAGATATGTGCTNTTGGTGTGTGAAGCCTTCTGATAAGCATGAAAAACTGATAGATAATAAAGTCATGACACTTGGACCCTCTAGAAGTTTTTAATGAAGCACTTTGTGTGTTATGATTGTCTTGAAAACCACAAGACCTGACTATTGATGATCCACTTTGGTCATATTTCAGGTCCCTCCCACATAATTTCCAATCTGCCACACCTACCTGGGTTACTTCAGTCTGGAAGAGAAAGATATATAGTGCTGTGGCTGCCCGGGGGTGGTGGCATCATGGGCTTTGTCTGTCTGGAAGAGCGGGAAGGGTTTAATGAAGAGATGAATATGCATGAAAGCCCAAAAACTATTGGTGGTTGTTGTGCTGTCACTCTTGGACTCCTCTGTATTTGATTGGACAGTCCTGGGTTATCCATGCCCAGGACAAAGGTTTTAAGAATGTTTCCCAGGCTGTACTCCTCACTTTTGGGCACAGCAGCTGAAATAAACTGCCTGTTCACCTGGAAGCCAGTCTCCCTCATCCTTCTCCAGAGAAATCCTATTTATGTTAGAAATCTCCCCCTTCTCTTTCCTGCAAGCTCACACGCACACACGGGACTGTCTGTGTCTCCCCCGAAGTGGGAGCACCTGGCAGGTCCCAACACACCGAGCTGGGACCACAGCTGCAGGAGGGAGAGGGACCGGAGGGTTTTTCTAACATAGCGCCGCTTAAATCAAACAGTCCATGCAGCAGCATCATTATTTCAAGTGTGTCATAAATTTCTAAAATTATTTGAAGTATGTAATTGTATTATCATAACTGTCTCTTTACAGTTAGAGATGTTCAGTTCAGTTAGAAGAAGAAGACAGTGAGAAGTTTGT
Organism: Alaudala cheleensis; assembly: GCA_013398995.1. Lineage (NCBI taxonomy): Eukaryota > Metazoa > Chordata > Aves > Passeriformes > Alaudidae > Alaudala > Alaudala cheleensis. The sequence goes on along the minus strand of VWYE01001872.1, from coordinate 111,570 downwards.
GGATAACCAGAAATAAAGTATTTTCTATGTGTGCGAACAATGAACATTCCTAACTGTGACTCAGAGGATTCCAGGTTGTTGGCAAATCTATAATGGGGCTCTATGTAAGTTGTTTGATCCAAATTCTTGCCTGAACTGAACTGTGACCCGAACTTATTTTTCTAGGCCTTAAAGCCCTAGCTTTAAAGGGGAGTTCTGTGGGTCTGCATTTTCTACTTTTTCCAAATTATCAATCCTCCTTCAACTGCTCCTTCTCAGGAGGACTATTTTCTTCCATATACAAGAAAATACAGTTCAGAAAACCTGAACTGACTAACAAAGCAGATATGTGCTTTAAAATTTGGTACTTCTCTTGGACTTTTCCTCAAAGTGTTGATGAAGATCCTCAGTGCTATTACAATACTCTACTGCAATGTTCCACTTCTTTTGTCCTTGTGCCCTTTTGGATTCACCTTTCCTCCAGTCTGACAAGAAATTATCATTTCCAATGTCTCGTTGAGGCATTCTTTCTTGTGTTGTTTCACTGGAAGCTTTGAAAAACCTCCATACCATAGAATTTCTCTTTCACTTCTGTCATTAGTAAGCTGTTTTGAGTAATTTTGGGGTAGGCCTAATTGTAGTGGGAATGTTTAAAATTCTAGAGCAGAGGTTTATGACCTGCCTTGAAAGTTTATCTTTTTATTTATCGTTTCATTAGTCAATGAAATAATGAGGAAATCCTCTTTGGAAAATTTTGTATTTAATTTATTGTCTTATAAGGTCTATCAATGCCTTATATTGATATTAATTTCAGCTCAATATTCAGGTTCTCTGATAGCACTACAAACTTTATATGAGCTATTGGAATATCCTGACCAAGAACCATTTAAACATTTTCTTCCGGTTGTATTTGGAGATTGTGAACGTAGGCTTGGAGGTGACTTGCAGTTTCTAGGGTGACAAATGAAAAGAGCTGAGTGTGAACACTTTCCAGAATAAGCTGACAAACAGGAGAAAAAGGCTGTTCAAGGTCTTTATGGAAGGTCTTGAGGTAAATTGATTGGTCCTTCAAATTTTATGCGTATTTTAGACACAGGAGAAAAGCAGAAGAGCAGGAACACAAAGGGGGAGCTCTAGAGATAATTCTGAGCTATACAATGACCAGTCGTGCTGGAAGGTCTGAGCCAGAGCCAGATTTCTTCAAAGTGGTTTTTTTTTGGTCATAAATGGAAGACATAAATAATCTGTCATAAAATAATGTAACTGATGTGTATCAGTCTTTTACTTAATGAATTGAGAATAAGATCTGATTGATTCTTGCAAAGATTGACACCTTAGATATTTTAATTACATAAAGCATTTTTAAAATACAGAAGATATTTATTGCTACTGAAATCTTGGGAATATATAAACTTCTGTATATGGTATTTTTCCAAATATAGTGGGTTTTAATTCACATTTTTCATAAATCATATCATAGGTGCTTTGATTCAATACTATAGAGGGTGCCTGTAGTTTTGCCAAAAATGCCACAAGTAATTTTTCTTTAGAATACTCAATATTTATTATGTGTTGGAAACATAGCCTTTCCCCTTCTTTCATGTACAGTTAAAGTAAGAAGTCTCTTAGAAGACAAACTAATTTAAAACTTTGGAAACCCCCACTCATCTTTCCAAATATAGCTTTTCTAAAACTTTTGGTTTTGAGGTCTGATTATGCAGTAGCATCTCACAAACACGATTTTTGTGTTTATAGTGTGTGTAACGAAATTTTAATGCTCACTAGATAATTAATGGTACCTCTTTTCTTTCAGGGTTTTCTGTTTTAAACTTTTAAAGTCTGTAAACTGATAATATCTGAATATTTGTTTCATTTTGGTGGTGTTGGTGGATTTACTATCTCTGAGAAGCAAATGTGACAAAGTTATACTAGCATAATGCATTTACTAATATTACTGTCTATTGATATTTTCCATGATTGTTGGATTAAATTTGAAAAATAAAGCTCTTTGCAAGCAGGACAAAACCTAAACAGCTGTGACTGTCTTAAGTGTTTCTAAAAGTGGTCACAGTGCATAGTGAACTGGGGTTTTTTTGTGTTTAAAATTCTGTTAGGCCTATAAAACCTGGTATGTCAAATTTGTCATAAAATAATTTGGAAGTTGAGAGGCTGTGTGGCTCAGGGTTATTTGTTATAGAAATGAGAATTTTATTAACATTGGAAGATGGCCACAGTGATTTAGAAAACTATTATCTTAATTTGAAATTACTTAAACTATTTTGCGAGCATTCCACTTCAAATTGTTCAGAATGGGGTGTAACCACATGTGAGTGTAGGCACAAGCAGAAGAGTATCTGACACCAAAGATTATGGTCTTGGATGTCTGTGCATTTTCTTGGTGCTCTGAGACTTGTGAAAATATTGACTAGAGTTCAGATACAATTGCAAAGAGATGAAGTTCACTTAATGGTTTTTTCAGCCTTTTTAATGTATAAATGCTTATTAAAAATAGTAGATGTACCCTGTAGTATTTTACCTATCTGTGTGTCCATAAGATACTAGGAGCTCTGGAATTCTAATAATAAGTTTACAGAGTAAATTTTATTATAATTGATGGACGCATGTTTACAACAGGCAGAATAAATTGCTTAAATCAATATCTACTATAAACTGATACAAAAAAGAGAAATGCATCATATTTTCATGGAAATGGACACTGCCATGACATTGCCAAGTGCATGGCAATGAAGAAATCAAAACATTCTTCTCTTGTTTAGATTTGAGAAATTTTAGTAAATACCAATTTACTAACTTCCAGGATTTAGGAATTCCTGCTCTGGAAGGGTCTTTTTATGCAGTGTTACCTCTTTCTAAGCACACAAAATATTTAAATATTTTTCTGACTTGCCACCATTGAGAGGTTTTATTTAGGAGGATTTCTGTAGTTTTGTGCAAAGACGTGTATGGACAATGCTAATTGCATGGTGTCCTGCTTAAGAGTCTGTTCAGCTGTGTGCCTCTTCTGGCTTTCCTGCTTGGGTCTCATCCTAAGCCAGGATAGGGATAGAGCTGAGTGTGCACCTTGGCTGGAAGTTTAGTAACAATCGTGGATCCTGTAGGATTGGCTCTAATTTGCTACATTATTGATCCCTTTGATTTTAAGATACATTCTAAAGAGCAGCTGTAAATTACATCTTTATTTAAGCATGGCTCAAAACTGCTTCAGGTTAAGTGGTTTAATGTTCCAGCAAGATACAAGTAAATAATGCTGAGAAAGCAAACAAAAACCTTTTCTAAACCTAAGTTGATACCTTCTCCTAGTGCAGCTCAAGTGTAGTTTGCTCTCATCCACAATGGCCAGTTAAGCATTGTAATGCTCATTTTCTCCTGAAGACACCTCTTGGAGCATGTTTTAAAGAGAGCAGACTGCTTTCTGGTCAGAAGCAACTGCTGCTGGCAGTTATTTAATTTCTAATGTGCAGTAACCCAGCAGAAGCAATTCAATGAATCACAGAAGTAGCTTCAGGGAACCTATAGGCCACAGAACTAATTTCAGCCTATGAGTAAATAAAAGATGTGAAAGTACAATTCCTGCCTTCTTGGTGGAATCAGAATGACAAGGTCAATAGACAGAGATAAGTGAACTGCACACATTTAAAATATTGGTACTTGTATACCACATAGAATATAAATATACAATTCCTTCCCACCCTGTAAATATAATGAGAATTCTCTTGTTTACAAAACAGCAATACAATTCTTCAGTGAAAATAAAAATTTTCTTTTGGTTTAATATGCAAATAGTTTTCATGATTCAAATCAACTAAGTTTGGAATATATTCTGGTAAAGGTCATAGAAATTGCTTTTTTGTTTTCTGATTCAGCCTGAGACATATCGGGATTCCTGGTAAAGTTGCCAGAATGAAAGTAAGAAATTAAGTATTCAACCAATTTTCCTATTTTTACTGTGTTTCAGTGGTTGGTGATATAATTGAAAAAAGTTGATAAGTTTAAAAAAAATGGAAAAAAACTCCCTCAATTTAAATGGAAAACTGTTTTATGGAGTTCTGATGCCAGTGGCTGTCTAAGTGATGAGTGTTAGTTGGCTACGTAGTAATATTTTNTTGAAAAAAGTTGATAAGTTTAAAAAAAATGGAAAAAAACTCCCTCAAAATTTAAATGGAAAACTGTTTTATGGAGTTCTGATGCCAGTGGCTGTCTAAGTGATGAGTGTTAGTTGGCATATGTAGTAATATTTTCTTTGTGGGCCCTTTTCCATGTATATGAGATTAGAATATCTTTCTTTACTGCTAACCTCAGTTATAATATTCCTAGGATGAAGTTTGTAACAGTGCATCTAATGTAACACAGCTGGAGCCACAAGGTTTGCAGTTGGGCTTTTCTGTTGGTTTATCAATTTATTCCATTCCTACATCAATGAGTCTATTCTCTTCAGTGAGAAAACAATTCTTTCATCTTCACTGCTCCCAAACAAAGAGAAAACCTTCTGAGTGGCAAAAAGAACACATGAAAAATATCCAGAAAAATAATCTCATACAATCCCTGCATATTTACTGGTAGTGATTTCTGTTACGAATTTATCTAGGAAATGAACAGACACAACCTCCTGTCTCCTCCCTTGCCCTCCTGTCTTGCTATCTGTGTAGACACTGTAACCTGTGCAAAGTCAAACAACAATGAATTCAAGAAAATTAGATTGTAATAAATTGCAACCCCTACACTTGACCTATATTGCCTTAGTGCTTGATAAAGTCATTTAATTGCATTTCTGTGATGAAATCTTGTGGCAGGACAGCTGATTAGCATTGATTACTTTGGAAATCAATCTTTAGAGCTAATGAGACACCTTTTGACGGAATTGCAAGTAAAATCTATGCCATTACAGTGCCTATCATATAGAGAACACCTCTCACTCTCCAGACTGATAATATGTTACACACTTTGTCTCATCATCAATTGACTTCATTAATATTTTCCTCCTGCTTCACTGGATAAAGATTCTCTGCAGCTTAGTAAGAGAGGAGCTGTTGTCTGTGTAGTGTCTGTCTGATTTGCTGCAGAAGTGGGTAGATTAGCCACAGCTGAAGGAGAAATCCTTCTGGAAGAGAGAGGAAACCTTCCCACTTGAAGAAAATTAATATGCTGCTGGGAAAGAAAATTATTATATCTCTAAATCTTTACAATAAGTGAGCCACTTAATCCAACTTAAATTATATGTTCTAGAAAAAGAAACTTTTGTTTTGAAAACATTTTATCTTTTAACTACAACTAAATCAAAGAAACTTCTACCTTAAAATATGTAAGCTACCTGAAGTTCAGTACTGTGAGAAAAACAGATATAAGTATACTAGAATAAGCTTTTAGTGTAATGGAGGCTTTTACCTTACATTTTCTCATTTCCCTATTTGTTAATTGGACAGTATAATCCTCTTTTCTCACAGGGCTCTGCAACAAGACATTAATTAAGTTTTGCAAAGTATTCAGATTCTAGAGTACTGAGACCCTGACTGAAGAGCCCCTGAGAAAATGAGTGGCTGGGCTCACAAGGAGGTTTTGAATACTGTCCAATAAATAAGACCCATAGATACATATTCAAAAGCACAGAGAAAGTATTGAAAAACTGCATGTCAAGTAACCATTGTGTCCCTCTCCTGAGCAAAAGTACAGTATGTGATTTCAATCCATATACAACACAGTGGATTTGTAACTTCCAAACTGGGATCTGTATGGATGAGTTTATGTAACAATGTAAACTCATAATAGCTGGATTACTAGTTTAAAGACTTTTTTGAAAACAAGCAAACAAAGAAGCAGAAGCTTTAATTGAACTTTTAGAGCTAGAAAGGCAGAAGCCAACTGAAATAATTTCAGTAACAAACTTTGAATGAAAAAATCCTGCAAAACAAACAAACCCAAACTGAATTTTTGTGGTCCCTGGAGTTCTATGGCTATATGATGATTACTTTCTGCTTCTTTTTGTTTTCTTTTTGTTTTGATTTTTTTTGTTTTGTTTTTTTTTTTATTGTATGTGTGTGGAAGACCATCAGATATAAAAAAGAAAATGGATTAGTTTGGCTTCCCACAAATGAAGCTGTTAGACAGTTACTTAACTTTAAATGTGAGTGATTTGGAAGGCTTAATCAGAACCACATGCATGTTTAAGCTTAAAGATATTTTTTTGTGGTTGAGTGTTGCCCTGTAGATGACATCCAGGAAAACCCATATGCTCAGACAAAGAATGATTTAAGCTAATAAGATACTCCACAAAGTGGTGTGAGTTTCTGCCTATGGCTTTCATAGAGGAAAAGAGCCGATGATGGTGTTTGTGAGAGCTGCACTGCACCAGAGGACTGGAGCAGTTCCCAAACAGAATTACTTTGCTTGTGCAATGCCACAAACTCCCTCTCAATTTCCATTGCAACCCAGGGAAAAGTCACTTGGATTTCACACACAAGTAGGATTGCTTTATGTCTGTGTATATAGATTTAAAACAATAGACACCAATATACAAGACATTGGAGTAATTCAATTATTCATTAAGTTAATATGTGATCTACAAGTAAGCAGATATATGCTGTGAGTTGATACTGCTATTTTTCAGCATATTAATAATTTTATATTTTAAAAATACTGGACTTGATTCTTTTGTCATTGATTTTGATATAAAAGCTTCCAAAGATCAAGACTATAAAACATCAGAGAGGATATATCAAATGCAGTTATAGCGTATGTTGTTCAACTGTACCTAATTCAACCCTTGATTGACCACTATGGGGAGTGATAGGAGCTCTATTATTATTGACCATTTAAAATTACTTGGGAAATTATAGGATATAGGTTTTGTGAGGCAGGCAATTGCCTAATAGTAGTCATTTGAGTAATTCAGTAAACATAACCTTCTAGTTTGAATAAGCCACACATGAAATCAAAGCTTCTAAGATGATAATGAGCCTTATTTTGTTATTTGCCTACAGTATACACTAGACAGAAAAGACACAGAACATTGTTAGAATTCAAAGAGAAAATTAATAGTGCTTTGTCCCACTGTTCCTGAACTCTTAAGAGGGAATGATGGTGTCAGTACTACTGGCAATACAGGGTGGATTTTCAATGCAGCATAGCTAAAAATGAAGTCACATACACATTGTAGATAGAGAGATATCCAAAGTCCTGCAGAGCTTCCCCAAGATGAGGGGATCAAAAAAAAAGAAAGGGTTGTCCTCTGCCCTTAAGCATAAATGGAGTGAAGATGTCAGCTTACATTCTGCTTTGCTATGACTCCAGTTGCAGAACAACAGCACTGTGGCTAGGCTTTCAGTCTCTGCTTTTATAAAAGTGTCAACTTTTGTTTCAAATGCACCAGTTCTTATTTTTGCTTTCCCATTCACCCGTGATAGCTCACCAGCCAGCTTAAGAAAAAACAGTTTTAAGAATTCATGCCGTGGTGATATGAACACCTGAGCTCCCCTGTGTGTTTCAGTGCAGGAGCTAACGAGTGAAGACGGGTGATTTGTAGTGTAGATAATACACAGTTGGGTACCCCAGACGTGTGTCTATTCCTTTGTCAATGATGCTAACAAAAGGCAGGCATGCTGAGTAGTCAACCAGTGAGACAAAATATTTGCTGAATAGAGAGGTTTATTGGACATAAATTTTTGTTTTTGCTCTCCTAATGCATTAACAGAATGAAAAGATAAAAATCACGGATAAGCTGCACATTTTCTATGAAATTCAAAAATAAATTCTTTGTAATTGAAAATGAAATGCCGGATTTTTCTTTCATTCATGTTATGTTAACTTTCTCTGGAAATGTCTGTGGGCCTAAATTGGTCATGGCTTTATTTGTCTTTTTAATGTGAGTGAGAATTAAACCCCAGATTGTGCAGATTAGTGTATTTATTTGGGGTGAATGGAAAAAGTTTTTATCAGTATCTGGAGAGTTTATTGACAGGTCATATTTTGATGTGAGGATCATTTCTTAGTTATAGCACATGAAAAGCATTAATATGTTTTACTTGTAAATCAGAAGTAGTAAGTATTAAAGATGTTAAAGACTTAATTTCAAATTACTTATACTCCATCTATCCTCCCTTTTGAAGTTTAAGAAATTATGTATAATACAAAGGCAATGTTCCATTAGTAGCCAAAGAGGAGAGAAAAAAGGAGAATTAAGGAATGACAGTAAACATGCTACTGTAAGAAGAGCAAAACCCCATGAATGTCACATAGACTGACATGTGGTGTACTACATGTGTACTCCAAAAGCAGTGATGCTCAAAGAGCAATTCAAACGACAAAAAAAACTCATCCCCATTCCAAATCTTGATATTCACAGGAGAAATGTATAAAACGTGCTTTCAGACTGAATACTTCATTGGCTTTCTTTCCATCTCTTTATCATTCTGGCAGCATTTGTTTCCTTGTGTTTCTAATAAAATGAAAGTCCATGGAAACCAGAAACATCACTGTGTCAGACTAAAAATTGTTGAATAAAAGAATGTGTGCCTTTCATAAGATAAGAACTGGGAGTGAATCAGCTAACAGCAGGTGAGACTTAAACTGCCATAAATTAATCTCCTAAGATTTTCCTTATTTTTAATATTTGGGATAGTATTTTTCTTCTAGTTTTCAATAGAATATTTGTTTAACACAGAACACGATGCAGTACTCATACTGCATTTCCAGACATACACTAATTATAATCACCATGTGATTAGAGTGCATGGCTTGTTAGGCTCTTGTGAGGATAGAGGAAAGAAAACAAACCATTATAACAAACAATTTAGAAGTCTAATAGGACTAGCTCTCTAGGTAGGAATAATTTTCTGCTCAATACACAGTTAGGACACATATGCAAAGAAGGGATAGTGGAAAAAAAACAAGTCTGACAATTCCAGAGAAAATTTCAGTGCATCTATCACCACTATTTCATTCATGCTGCTTCTTTGTTGTTCAGGAAAAGTGCACTTCAGGAAGCTGAAAGGGAAAGGAAAGACTTTATTACCAGTGTTCTGAAAGCCAGACTCATCATTGCCTTACAGGGCCAACTGCCTTTAGCAGTAGTTACAAAACAATGATAGATCACTTAGGAAAACATTTGCATTATTTACATATGCCTTTATAGATTAATACACTGTCTATTAATGGATATGGCTATGCTAGAGAATTCCTAGCATAGAATTCCTAAACAACAAATGAGTTGTTTAAACTACATTAAATGTGGCTTTAGACTGAAGATGGGTGATGTAAGTAAGACAAAGGGACATTGAAAATGGAATGAGACAAGTTTAACAGAAAGATCTTAATTCTGCTAGAGAACAGTTACTGGTATCACCAGATTATTTTATTTCAGGAAGCTTCCATTTTACATTTTCTGCAGAATCCCTGTGCCTTCAGACTTGCATGTTGTGTCTGGAGTCCCATCGGATATAAAAAATACTCACCCATGAAATCAGTTCCCTAACATAGAAAATGTTAAAAATAATTCCTGTACTCTATTGGTAGCCCCCAGTTATTTTAAAACTCTCTCTTTAGGGATGGGGACTAGCCACAGATCCTGATTCACACTTAATCTGAAAGACAGGATTCTTGACAGCACCCCCAGCACCACCCCTAGCTGGGCAATGGAATGTTCAGCTCAGCTGTGACTTGGAGGCAAGCACATCAATTACTGGGTCACCAGCACCACCTCCTGTACTGTCTGGTTTTGCTTTGAAGAGGACTCCTCTCCAATGCCTGGTATTGCTCACCTTATGAAATCTGACAGGATCACAGCCTAAGATAGTGCAGCTACAGGCCTGTTTTGCATTACTAAAATGGTCCAGTGGACAAAAAGTTTCCAGCCTCAGTGGGGGATTTTCAAATGTAATTTGAACTCAGCTCTCATGGAAAAACCAAGAAGACTGATCAGAGTCAGTTTTGTATTTTAACTTACATAATGCCAATAAGTGCTATTTCTGTGAGTAGGAGTGGCTTTCAAATACCATAGAGAGCTTTCTTTTGAAAAAATTCACCCACATAGATGTTGTCCCATTAGGGCAAATAGGCAAATCTCTTGAACTACTGTCTGGTTACGGCTTTGCTGGATTAACTGCATTCCTTGCTGTTCTTTTGATTTAAATTTCTCTTGAGGTAATATCTAATATCAAAACTGATTGTCTAAGACAGTAAAATGTCCCAAATTCATCTTCTTCTGTGTTATAGCATTGCTATGAAAAAATTTTTTTAGAGTGTTCATGTCTCATCAGACAGCACAGTCCTTTAAATGACAATATTTTGTTTTCCAGAAGAATGCATGTGAATTATTGTAGGCCATCTGATCCAAGAAAAGGTCAAAAAGAAACATTTAAAGATATTAAATTTCACTTGCACTAATGGCTCAGTATCAGTGTATGTATTTCAACAGCCAGTATGGCACATTGCTAATGATTGCAGTAGCTCTTTTGGAGTGCTAAGCTTTGATTTTGGATGATGCAAGGCCTAAAAGATTAAATTAATGAAGTGTATTGATGTTTCTCCTTTGCTAGTTAGTAAACTTACAAAGCTCTGCAATGCTGGTCAAGGCAGTACAGAGAATTTCATCAGAAGCCTGCAAAATACATAAAATTAGAAGGTCAAACAGCACATTTGTGTCACAGCTGCATGTTTAAGATGTATAAATGCACATATGATAGATGTACATTTGCAAAAAGGATGTGTTTAAAACAGAAGAAAATGTAGCTTTGAACTCTTTACTCTCAGTATCTGTAGTTCCACTCTCTTCTCATTGATGCTGAAGATGCTCTGCTGTTCAGTCAAGCCAGAAGTTGTAAGGCATGCCTTCAGTTTGAATTTCTAGGGGTAGCACTTCAGTGTGACAAGTCTACTGCATAGAAGAATATATTTTTGCGAATTTTCTGAACACTGTTAGGTGGGTTTACATTAAAAAATGTCTTATTCAGTACAAGTGCTGACAGGTGACAGGTCTAGGTCAATTATGAGGGAAGGGTGAATGTTACCTGCCTTAGTTGTTGTACTATTGAATAGCAGGCAGAGCACCTCTAAAAATGGTCCTTTTGTATTGTATTTGTTTTTCCATAATTGTGGGGAATTATGGAAGGACTGTCATGCAATTTCACCTTTGCTATAATTTTAGGTTCTTTATTCTCCAGTCTGCATTTAGCTGAATTTTTTTGTGCTCTGTTTGACACTGTGTTTCCCTGCTTCACCTGTCAGATCTAGATACTTGTCTATTTACCGCAAATGTTCACTAAAATGAATGATTTTCTAGGTGCTATACTGATTCCTGCAGGAAGCAAAAAAGATAGTGAAAGACATTATCACCACACTTTATACTAAATTTCATCTTTATTTTGCCATTCTCAACACTCACAGATTTTTGCAAAGAAATAGAATTAATGTGTATTTTAATTTTCTAGACCTCTTTTCAATAAGGTTACCATTTCATCGGCAGCAAAGCAGAATTCCCAAACCAGACACTGTACAGTGATTTGTTTCTTCTCTGTTTTTTAGTTAGTTCCTATTTGAGTTTTCCCCTTTTTTCTTTTTCCAGTAGGTGTACAGCACATTAAAATATGGGTTGTCTCCATAGCTCCTGAGTGCATCTTCCTGTCCATTAGAGAGTGATCATGTCAGTACATTTCTGACTGCTTATAGCTTAGAGTCCAAAGTGTACAAATTTTTATAGTATTAAGTATTTATGAAATATTGGTCTCTGTAAAATAACTTTCTGATGTCTGTCAGTGTTAAAAAGCTAGGCAATTTGAATTCTCAGAAAACTTCAGTAACTTTGGTCAAGTTAGCACCAACCTAATGTAGCTAATACTGTGCATAAATACTCTAAATTTTCCTTCTATTTTTTCAGGAATGAATCTAGAATGCCATTTTGCCTCCTATCATTTTACAATAGCTTCATAAACCCTGCTATGAAGTGCTTGTTTTAATTTTCCTGGCCTCTTCTCTTCACTCACCTTTCAGTGGAGTTTTCCACATCCTTCTTCAAATGTGAACCACAAAAACTGAGCATAAAGGTAGTCTGGTTTGCTAAATTGCATCGGGGTAAATCTTCCCCTGATTCTACTTGATGTTCTTCAGCTACCTGAGCTTTCTTTGCTGTAGATTGCTGGCAGTTGTGCTGATGTAATTATCCACAGTGACCCATATGTCACTGCTTTCTAAGCATCTGACACCATCCCGCATGAGTTCCTTGTCTCTAAACCGGGCAGACAGGGCTTTGATAGATTGACCAGTCAGAGGATATGGGATTGGCTGCTTGGTGGCTGTACCCCACAAGCTGTGGTTGTCAGTGCAGTGTCCAAGTGGAGACCAGTGCTGCTCCTGGGACTGGAGCTGTTTAACATCCTTGTCAGTGGCAAACTGGGAAAAACTGGAGATGGGTGTACAGATGTAGTGACAGGACAAGGGGAAATGGCTTCAAACTGAAAGAAAGTAGGCTTACATCAGATATGAGAAGAATTTCTTTGCTGTGAGCCTGGTGAGGTGCTGGAACAGGCTGCCCAGAGAAGTCATAGATGACCCATCCCTGGAGGGGTTCAAGGCCAATTTGAATGTAGCCCTGAGCAACCTGGGGTAGTGAAAGGTGTTTGTGTTCATGGCTATGGGTTGGAACTACATGGTTTTTAAGGTCCCTGAAAACCAATAATAAAGCCATGTGCATTGTTAACCATTGTGGGTCAATGGAACCTGAATAATTATAATATTGGGTGATGTAGTAAAGCTAATAGCTTTTAATGACTATATTCTTGCAACAAATACAAAAATTGTGTGTGAATAATCAGCTGGAAAATAAAGATATTGATTTTGGTCAAGTTTCACTAATGTTACAATAAAAAAGTGAGGAAAATGATTAAGATAAAATTAGTGAATAGAAACAATTCACTTCATGCATTATATTTAATGTCTACATGCATGATATATGATAAAAACTTCCCACATGTGACAACAGGGGTGACTCCAGTTAATATTAATTCTACAAATAAACTATATGAATTTTACATTTGATGGATATAAACAAGATATTCTCACCTAAGTAGTCTGTTATTCTTTTAATGCAAGAAACACAGAGTCAATATTACGTCTCATTATCTGTACTGTATTATTCACTGGTCAACCTCCCTCAGTGTACTTCACTTTTGCCATTCTCTCTCTTCCAAGTTAACTTGTCCTGATTATTTCATCTTCCTTTGTTCAGAAAGTTGAAAGCTCAGGAATATGTGCACATCCAGGTATGCCATTTAGATGTTTAAGGAATTTTCAGACAGATGCCAACTGACTTTTAAGTTTTCCTAACTGGTGGTACAGAAATAGGAACTTCTGGGCTAATTTGCAAAGACTTAGTTAAAGAATATTCAGTTAAGTTTGAATTTGGCACAGAAATTCCATGTGTTAAGACAAAAAGCAATTAGAAGAAACAGATATTTTATGCCTCATGGTAGTTCTTGTGTAAAGTTCATATTTTTTGAGCTTTGTCAGTTTATTTCTCTGAAGTTTTTGTTAAGGGTTTTAAATGAAAGCTAGAATGGCAACTCACTGTTTTAATGGGGGGTGTTTATTACCCTGCAGTTTTCTTCACATTTTCTTAAGATCTTTTTTCTCCCTTTTTTTTTTCCATCTAACTATTTTTATCCTTTGCTACTGCTGCAAGTCTTCACTATGAACTTTAAATCTCTTTTCCTTCTACAGTGCTCCTTTTGTTATGTTATATATAATAGGTCAAAATGATCTTGGGCACAGAGCCACGGTATTAAACTAGGAATTAATATGGACCAGTACTCTTAGACTGAAAAAATGCTTACAGTCATTTGAACACCAAAGATAAGAGAAAGAGAGAGGCATATTTCTAAATTCTTTGCAAGTGAAAGAGGCAGGATTACTGTTTAAGGGAGTTTCAACTGAGCACAGAAACAGACTGAATGCAATCAATCAAAAAAGATTTATTCAAGAGTCATAAATTAGGCTCTACCTTAGATTCCTTCTGTCTCCCTTTCTTATATATCATCTCTTGTCCTGACATTGAGTCTGAAGTATTTCCTCCAGCCAGTAAAGAAAGGTTTTCCAAACTCAAGAGTCCAATTAGGAAAAATGTTCCCCTGCTTTTCAGCATTGCATTATCTGAACCGGTTCCCTCCAGAGCACCATCTACAATGGAGGCATTTATAACTGAAAGTATCTCAGTAGGAAGGGGTACTCACTTATTGTATGAAAAATTGAAAACTACAGACTGAAAACAGGCACAGCTTGAGTGCTGCAGTATACCTGCTTTGTGTCTGTTTTATGACTGAGGCAGCATTCAGCAATTGTAAGGGAAAGACATGGTAAAGATGGCCTGAAAAGTTTGATAAAAAGTAAGAAAAGTGGTTCCAGACCAGCTGCTATGAGAAGGGTCCACAGTTACAAGTGCTCATTCCAATTTTCAGCAAGGAATTATTTCAGCAGCTTTTGTTTGAAGAATTCTCTTGGCTTTTGAAACTGCCTCCTTCACTGGCACTTCCAGTTCCTGCAACAGCCCCTGTCCTGTGAGTTAGCTGGCATCTCCTCATCTGCAAGGGAAAGATTTAAAAAATAACAAACTTGAGCCTCTTTCCCTCCATTGTCAAGGTTTTGTCAACAATCACAAGAGGTAGAAACATTCTCAATTGCTAGTTCATCATGCCATGATGAATGGGTCTCTTAGCTGTGCTGGCACAAAAGTCCGTGCACCCACAGTCAGCTTGCAGTGAACTGATTTGGCTCTGAAACACTTTTCTCTCTCTCCCTCTTCTCTTTCCCCCCAAGAATACTTTAAGCCCAGCAATTGCCCAGATTTGCTCTCAGCAGAGGCACAAAAGTGGTTTTGCTGTAAGAACTGAAGGCTAATATGGTTAACAGAGAGGAGTGGGTAACATCAGAGGAGCCTCTATTGAAACAGCCTGAAGAACTGGTGCTTTACTCATGTCAGCAGGGGCTGGAAACACAGACCCCCATATATTTTAATTACATTACATATAATTTAGGTGTATGTTGGATCTTAGCAGATGCTGGAGAGATATCACTGTATATTTACTCTGTTTTCAGAGAGAGTTTTCTATGCTATGGTTGCTCCTGAATGCCTTATATTTCCTTCTTTAAACGTGGTATTTCTGTCTAATTATCAATTAAAACAGCCAGGCAAGATCCGACTCTGTTATTTCCTTTCAATTTGTCTGTGCTATCGGTATTCTCCAGCTTTCCATCACTGTGAGTTCATTTGTTTTCTTTGTGACAGCTGATGTCAAACTGATCTGTATTTATCATCTCACCTTCAATATTTACTGGGATGTGCCACAATTAGAGCAGCTGACATTTTGCTGTAGGCAGAACCAGAACTATATTGTGTGTGTTCTCTGTGGGTCACTCGTCTGGCTCCCCTTTACAAGCACACAGTTATTCAGATTCATTGTTAGGCTGTTCTGTGTTTACACAGTATGCCACTCATTTTGGATCCTGGGTTGCGTTCCTGCTCCTCTGTGTTACAAGGAGTTAAGGTTTGTTGGGCCAGTAGAGAGAGAGCAGGGGTGGAAGTCAGAATGGTCAAGAGGATGGAAGTCTAAATCAGAAACTTAGTAATGAATAAGGTAATTTCTGGCTCACCAAAATGTTGTGACTTTGAATTGCCTCTGCTACAACCATCAACCTCTCACTGATTCAGTGTCTGAAAAATATATTCCTGAGCTAATCAGACCCCAAAGGTATGAGTACAGTAGGTGGCTTACACTTCTGAGGACAGGGCAGAGGAGGAGTGTATCAGCAAACTGTGGTTCAGGGAAGGAAAAATGGCTTGCAAATGGATAAAATAGGTGAAGATTAAAATCTTGTTTTTATTTCACATAAATGACTTTTAAGTGATTTCTATTGCCTCAGGGTAAGAAATTACTATTTTGAAGATTAATTTAAATGAAATATTGCTGGCCGGTGATCTGGAGAAGGAGAACAAAACCAAAATCACATTTATGTGACTTTCAAGGACAGGCATCTGAACTCAAAGTTCACCTACAATTTAAGTGTTGACCTTTCATTGGTTTGAAAGATTGTCATTCTGTTTGCAACATTGTCAGACCCACTGACAATTTCAACCCTCTGTCCAGTTACATTGTGTCACATGGAGTTTTGTGCCATCAGACAGGATAGACAGAGCTATGTCATGTCACTGTCTGATGGGAGCTGGCAGAATGTGGGACAGTAATAAGAAAAATACTCAGCATCTTTGTGAACCGAGTTAAAATCAAGATACAGATGCCTAAGGTTCTTACATGAAATATTCTGGTGAAGAAAGCAGATGTCTTTTCATGTTTCATTGCTTTACAATATCTGGAAGCACCTTGGCTTTGTTTGAACTGCTACACTGATTATGTAATGATGATTTAATGAGGTGCTAGGGAATCAGTTGACATCATGGCTGCTAATAAAGTGGCAGTCACAAAGCCTCCTGCTCAGCAGGTTGGTGAATGGAGACCACAACCTCAACTATCAAAAACTGGTTACTGTAATTACTTCAGCCTTCAGGGTACAATGCCCTGGACCCTCTGCTCACCTTGCAGTTGCTTTTACTGAGCACTTAGTCACAATTTCTTCCTCAATTATTTCTCCAGAGTGTTTGTAACATCTCATCTACCTTGAAATCATAAAAAGACTCCAAATTTTGCTTCAGGCTGTTTTCAAGCAAAGTTGTGTTCCCTGTGTGAAATGAGTCAATTCAAGTATTTAGTCTCTGTATATACTATGCCAGAAGGATAAAAGTCACACATTAAACTTCTTTATGCATATGGGCAACATCTTTCAAGAAGCAGGCTAAAATCTTGATCTCCGGCTGTCTGAGTTAGACACCAATATTTCTCTCTGAAATTACTTTGCTCTGAAAAGGAGAAATTCAGGTCCAAAGCAAAAATGCTGTAAAGCTATTGCTGGCCACATCTAGGGAGAAGTTAGAAATAGACAATGAAGTAAATGATTGGATGTAACACTGCTCATTTTCATCTGTCTCCTAATATTTAGAATTCTTTGCAGGTTTTATTCTATTTTCTGTTTCTTTTACTTTTTAAGAAAGTAATGGCAGACAAGCCATTAATAGTGAGAAAAAATATCATCTGTTGGAATAATTGTTAGAATGTTTCTCAGATCACAGTGGGGCCTGGGGGGAGGGGAGAATGCACCACCACAATTATGCACACAAGCACTTCACATCTGCAGCAGAAGCAGCAAAGTTAAAATGAGTACAGCTTGAGAAAAACATTTAACTTAATTATGTTAATTCACTGCTTTGTTTCTGTTTCATGCTTAAGGTAACATGCAAAGGCTCAATAAATGGCAAAGAAAGACAGGCAGACTGGAAGGTGAATTGTGACGTTATGGAACAGAACAAGTCAAGAATCATGCATTCTTCAAATACTTCACAAAGCGCTTAGATAAACTAGAGTATCCAAGGTTAATTAATTTAATTACATCTCGCTGTACATAGACTCAATCTTAACCTCAGCATCTCACGTTATTTACTCTAGAGGGGGCAGGAAGACTTCAGTGGGCTCAAGTGGACTTAAACTCCAGATTTGGCCATAAGCTTAACTTTAAGAGTAAAGATCGTTTATTAAGTCTTCTCATGCTTTTTAACCTGAACCAAGAGGTAAATTCCTGCTTTCCCTTCCCAGTTGAAAGACTTTTAATTATCTTCAGCATGTAACTCCTTGTACCTTTTAGCTTTTCATTTTGGTCTTTGCTAATTGTCTTGTTAATTTTCCACTCCAACAATCAACAAAAATTGTTTTGTTTTCTGACTATTTCAGATTTGTTGGTACATGTTCACAAAATGAGAATTTTGTTCCTCAAAAAAGAGTAAGATTTCAAGAATCGGTTCCTTCATTATCAAGACAAAAACTAGATTTCATGAGAAAATGAACCATTCCATGATTGCCAAGGTGTTAATGCCTAGCAGTATTCTGAAAATATATTGGAGACCCAAAACAGTTACATGGTCTAAAGATATACATGGGGCAAGGTTTGTCAGGACAACTATTATCTTTTATTAAGTCAGCTGATTTGTTTACAGTAGCACTCATCACAGCATCACTGTTGCTGGCCCACTGCCTATCTCCAGTCTTGCTGGATCATCATTTTCCTATGCAGGCAAGTGCCCATCCTGGCTTTTCTGGCCTGTTTATCCTCACCACACTCCAGCTGTGTGAGCTGTCCCACCATGTGTCTGTGATCCTAATGAGCCTGTAGGTCTGCAAGGGCAAGCAGACCTCTGATGCCTTCAGGGCACTCACCATTCTGTGAGTGCATTATTGTACAAGCACTTCAGATGGTGATTTCCCAGGGAAAGTGTGAGCCCTTATTTGTGTACATGCTTTTAGGGATACCCTTCTTTCAGCCTTGTCTCTTGATTATGAGGTCTCTTTTGTGCGCAGCACCTTGTGGTGCTGTGGTTTTGCTGTAAAAACTGTAAGAAATACAATCTGTGTAACTTTTTTTTAATTGAATTATCTTATGAGGGTCATTGTGGGTGCAAACTGACAGCAAGATTAAAATTGATATTCATTTATGTAGTGCATAACTTGCAGTATTGGCAAAATACATGTGCTTGCATTATTAGACAAACAATATAGGATCTTTAATAGGATCTTCAAGGCTGTCTTGGATATTTTAAGAAATCTTTGTGTTATTTCACACTGCTTGATCCAACACTACATAAGAAACAAAAATGTTTTTAAGTAGGATAATCTTATTCCATATGAACTTACAGAGAAAAAGAGTTACTTTGTTTGTTTTAAGTAATCATTTAGCTTCACTTATGTTTCATATTGCAGTCTTAGTTCAGAGAATTAGTGTTTGTCTCATGTCTTTATTTGTGCCTCACACAGTTCACTACTTTTTAATTCATTACCTGAGAGGTTTAAGATATTGGACAATGAACTTTAAATCTTTGGGTCATTATTTCAGATAACATGTTTTTCCCAGTTCAGGCATGGAGTGATCTGGAATAACAATAATTTAGACCCGCCTTCAAGATAGACATGATGGTTAGATACTAAAAAAATTATTTGCAATTCATCATAGCTGAATATGCATATTAATTATAAAATAATGTCCATTCATAGAAGCTATCTTAGTCTCACATAATATACCTGTCAACAACAGTGATGAAAGAGATAAGCCACTACCTAGGTTGTTTGATTTTATTTTTTTTTTCTTTCCTGCTATTTATTAAAATAGCCAGCTGGCAATTCCTGGGTTTCTAGCCTTCAAAAGATCTTCTAAGACAGATGGATTCTTTATTTGAAGAATATTCTATATGTACCTTTTCATTATTTATTCAGTATTCTGACAATAAAAAGGGTTAAGTTTAATACTATTGTGGGCCTTTTTTCCATGCATTTTCCCACTTGCTGCATTCTGAAGCAGAATGTGTCATAAAAGGTAGTCAAGATAATTTTAAGAGCTGCTGAGAGTCTGAAAGAACAACAAAGTCTATTAAACATTTCCTTACATATCTTCAATGCATACTTTACATCTTTATAACGTTTGAACAGTTCTCTTGCAGCTAATGGGGATCTAACAGTTTAATTAGTCCCCCAAATTACTGGGTATTTAAACCAGGAAGGAGGAACAAGGAAAAGTAATTTCCTCAGAGCAGCATGATGCTTCCAAGGAACCAGGAAAGTTTGCCATGTCAACTTTAAAGGGATGCTTTTTTATTTTTGAAAAGGCTTGAGATGTGTGGTGTCCTGGCCATACACCCTAGAACAGGAAATTTGCTAGCTAATTATTTTCTTTGTGCCCAAGAAAAAGAATAAAAGTGCTCTTTTTCAGTGGTACATGAATTGCAGAATTTGACAGCATTGTTTTTAGGGTTTGATAAGTATCTAAGTAGTGATAAGGCTAAATATTGAGGAGGCTGAAGGCTGATCTGAGAGCTTGCAGCTGCTTAAAAGGCAGTCACAAAGTTGACACAGTCATACTCCTCTTGGGAGCACCAGATGACATAAAGAGCAACAGCTGCAGACTGCACTTTGAGACATTTAGGTTGCCTTCCTGTGACAAAGAAGGCTACCATAGGTCGCTTCCAACTAATGATTCTGGCTTCTAAGAAGAAAAAATGAATGATACTAAAGTAATGCTTACAAATTTTAATTAATTCAAGTTTTACCTTCCTATATTTAATCAGATGGCTGTATTAAAAATCAGAGCTTTAACATACTGATGACAACATATTTTCTTATCCTCTCAGCATTACACACAGTAATGTCATAATATAAGGCCAAAACTTCTCATTTGTTGTCGACTGCAATCCCACAAATGGGAAGAAATAAATGTGTTAGATGAAGAGATTCATAGATTGTGATTCTGCAAAGGACAACTGTCAACACCTAATCTAACCTCCTGACTGCAGGGCCTTTCCAAATTATTACTTGTGTAACTAGATACATCATTTAGTGGAAAAAAACCCCTTCCAAATGTGATATGACATTTCCAGTGAACTTGTAAGCCTGGTAATCACAATAGTGCCTATGTCTCTTCAGTCTTTGCATTTTCTCACTCATTATTTTTTTCTGGATGTTATCAACAGTGATGTGATGTTTCTCTTTATTGTTCATTGATAAAGATATCAATGAAGATAAATCTGAGAGCCTTTACCATACATCCCTCAATAGAAAAACAATCTTTTGATAATTATTCACTGCTCACATCTCTATGTAGACCTATTCACTGATCTTTTAAAATACTAGTGTTTGCTTTTTAGATATTTTTTTTTTACTTAGTTAAGGGATTCCTTTTCAGATCCCAGTTTAAAAGACAGCAAATAGTTTTTCCATGTATATTTCCCCATTTTCTTTGTTTTGATGAGGTTTCCTACAAATTTTATATGTGGGGATGTCTTTTTGATCTTCTTAAAAAAGCGGGGACATTAGCTCAGGGTCAGCCATGAGCTCATCTTCTCATGTCTCCCCAGCTGATGAAAATTGTTAAATCTGATGATGTCCTTTGAACACACATCAAACCTCAGACTAATTCTGTCTGAAGCTTTTTCAATATATCTTGTTTTATCTAAAATAGAGCATTCAAATTCTATTTGTACCAACGAAAAAGAGGCCAACTCCTCCCTCTGCCACAGTGTATAGGTTTAAAAATGATACAGAAGTTTGAAGGGAACATAAA
Organism: Alaudala cheleensis; assembly: GCA_013398995.1. Classification (NCBI taxonomy): domain Eukaryota; kingdom Metazoa; phylum Chordata; class Aves; order Passeriformes; family Alaudidae; genus Alaudala; species Alaudala cheleensis. The sequence goes on along the minus strand of VWYE01001872.1, from coordinate 90,384 downwards.
GAATTAAAGACAAATTTCACTAGCATTATGAGAAATGAAGATACTGTTAGCTATGAACAAAATTAGTGAAGAACCAGCTTAATGAACTGCCTTCAGACAATTGTGTGAGTGATATTCTTCTGCTTTCCTTTAATTAATATTTGACTTTCTCCTAAAGAATTGCTGCTAGTTTACCTTTGAAACATATAATTGAATTGCCTCCAGCTCCCTTGTTCACTGTAATGGAAAGTTTTCTGTTTATCCCTTTACCTTGAAACATGTCCAAATCATGGGTATTTTCAAAAAATGGTCCTGAATGTGCCACAGTTTCATTAAGTGTTGAAGTTTCTCCTTAAAGATGTCTTAAGTTATTTGGCGACAGAGATTTATCTTTATTTTTCCAAGCAATTTTTTGTAATAGGAAAATAGAGTATTTTCACCTATTCCTAATTGTTTTTGCATAAATGTTGCTAGAAATATGAGGAAAAAGCACAGATAATGATCTCAACTGTACTGTGTAAAGCAAATAAATTACTGCAATTAGTGGTTTCATTCTGTATTTGTATTCCTCAGCTAAGAACAGCGTGTACAGTTCTTGTTGGTTAGTAGCTCTTACAATCATGCACAGCTGTTTATTGTATGTTAATTTTTCTTGAAGTTTGAGACCTGTAATGAAGTGATTTAGAAAACAGTGCGTGAGGGAAGCATCACGTGCTCACTCTTTATTGCTGCTTGTATAATGCCAGGTCGTTAATCATTAGTAGAAAGAGTAAAGGTCCCAATTTAGTGCCCAGGGGAGACATCTCCATTAATCGCTTGCCAATTGGAGGGGACACAATTGACTTTAACCTGCTGGCTATGGTCCATAGGAAAAGCTCTGACCCATTTAATCAGCCTGGAATGTGTTCCATAACCTTTCAAGTTGGATCATCGAATGTCAAGTTCTGTCGAAGGCTTTATTTAGTCAACCATGACTGGTAACCTCCTTATCTTCTGTTTTTTGTGTCAGAGATACAATAGTTTTATCATCATGTGCAGTTATTTTCTTTTAAAGTTGCCAGACTGTGTTCTGTCCAAATGGTTTAGAAATATTTACTCTGACTGTGATTGCATCATATGTTATGCACAGGCTGAATGAAAAAGTGAAATTTGTAATTGCTTCCTTTTTCCTGTCATTTAATCTGTGAATAATAAACATATTTAGAGAGCTCCAGTCCCTAGTACCTTCATCAGAGACCTGAGAAATATTAACAAAATATCCATCTAGGTTTTGATATACAACATTTTTTTCTTTTTTCTGTCAACAATAATATATAATATCAAGCTACCATTATTACTGTGTCATTGTTAGAAATGGATAAATTCAAAAGTTCTGATGACACTGAATGATGCTGTGACTCAAGATGTTTCTCTCATCATGGATTTATTTCTTTTATTTTTGTGCACTTGTTTCAGTGACCAGTTCAGGTCACCTAAATTATTTTTTTTATGTTTTATGAAATTTTTTTTATGTTTTATGAAATATCTGGAATAATTCTGGAAAGAACCAATCAGAGTCCCTTCTGAGGGAAATATTCACTTTGTATTTTGGTCTATTCAGAAGTAGAAAATCAAGAGAAACTGCAAAACAGTGGTAGTCTTGACAATAAAACCTCTGTTTTTATTCTTGCTGATGAAATGGCTATCTGACATCTACAGCTACCTCATAAAATGGGACCAGATTGATGAGCTTAAGTTATTCAGTGTTTCTCGGTTCTGTGAACATTTTGTTGTTTACAGCTGTGTAGGCAGTTTTCTTCTCTTTTCTGTTTCTCTCATTCTCCATTTTTACTGGGAAGGAATGCTTTATGTTTTCAACCTTTTCATTTTACAAATTGGTCTTTAAAATGCCTAGCTGCCTGGATGATAATAACAGGGAAATCATTCCTGTCTGTAGGTGCATTCATGAACCTGGCAAAGTGAGTGCAAGGAATAAACTGTACATTTAATTAATGGCATTTCATTTCATTTTCTAACTTAGGTTCAGCATCAGTCTGTCATTAGGACTAAAAGGATGTATTTAAGAAACAGTATGGCATTTCCTTTAAAAAATTCTTACTAGTTTTAAATAATAACAGCCTACAAATGTATGAATGGTAATAAGTATGCAAAATGATCCGCACAAAAAAAAAATCTGACAAGCGTGAATGGTGACAGATGATGACCAGAGTTTTCAAAAATTTATGATCATTACAATGTGAAAAGTAATTATGAATAATAAAAATCTGTTTCGATAATTAGCTGTAATGAATGCTCATAGCAACGTAAATGAACTGGAACAATTTAAGGCAATAACACACGATTTGCATTTTATACTTTGTCAGAACATTTTATCATCAGCAATACACTCTTATCACAATTTTCAACATTTAGCCATGCACCTCATGTTCAAGTCTTTGGCTAAGCTGTGATCTGTACATAAACACAAAATGTTAAAAAGAATTAATTACTTTAGTAAGGCAAGATTTGTAATATTTAAAATGTTACTTTTATGTGTTGGTTTTGTACATATGCTAATAAATCTGTATTTTGGGACTACTCTATGTAATATGAAAATATTTACAGTGTGTGAAAGACTCTGTCTAAGGTGTCAGGGTTTATGTTGTACAAACTAGGACACATCTGTGATGGTCTTGTGGAATTTTCTATGTGCATTCATTCATGCTCGTTGTGCAAAAAGCAAGACCTCTGAAACAGCCAGGTTCCACTTCCTGAAACTGTGTTTTAGTATGCGAGAATGCACAAGTGCTCAGGGAACCCAGAGCCAGAGGACAGATTTGGAGCTACTTTAAAGTTTGCAGATCTGTTTGTTTCAAGCTCTTCCCAGCAGTGAGCCATGAATTTCAGGATGATAAAAGTTACAACTGACTGACTCTCATTGTTGGACCAGAGTAGTCACTCCTGGGTGGATTGTCATCACTACTGTTCAAGGTCACTTTTCTTTCATTACAGTGAACCCTTCCAAAGGGCTGTAATTCATCATTCCTTGGACATGTGATGGATCAGATCTAGGGGCATCTCCATGATTTACTTCAGTTCCAAGTCTTCTTCACTTGTACGATCATTCTGCTGTAAGAAAAAATTGCAGAGCTTGTTCAAGCCCAAGAGACAGTTTGGATCTCCTTTTGCTGTTATTTTAAGAAAATGATTCTGAAATCATTGAACTGGTAGTACTTAGCCTTGGTTATTGCTGGTTTGCCAAAAATGCTGTTCACTTTTGCATAGACAAAATATTTGTCTGACAAGTTTATTGCTAGCTCCCTGCTATGAATCTGGTTGCTGCCAGTTTTATCCTTAAGTTTCTGAGTTTTGCTCTAACTTTGCTCTAACACTCATGGTCTCTCATTCCTGAAGAAATTTATGGCAGTCAACAAGAGTAATTTCAAATTGTCACCCAACTTATGTTGAAGTCTGTGGAAGCCTGTCTGCTGGCTATGAGGAGAATTGATAAGAGATACTTGCCACCTGTTTTTGGAAGTCCTTATTCTTACCCTGTGGTAGGACACAGAAGCTGTCCTGAAGCTGCACTCAAGTTTGTTTTTGATCTGTCTGTGTTTTAAATAAACACTCTGAAGCTGAGGGAAGCATTTCTCAGCTTGCATTTTTAAATGCTCCAAAGATGTCTTTGGAGCAAACACCTCTGCCAAAGACATAGGAGTAATTTAAAATTTTATTCTATTGAAAGTAAAAATAATAGATTTTATTTAACATCAGAGAATTAATAGATAGTATCATATAAGCTCAGGGAGGCTAGTATCATTACATTTGGTGCAATTTTTTTTTATTTTCTATTATCTGAATAATGAGTTAGAGGTTATATTTTCATACCAAAGAAGTACAGGCTGATCCTTCCCTTAGACCACTTTTACACTCAATTGAAAAAAGCTTCCCAGGTATACTGTCACCTGGGAATGTTGTGCCATGTGAATGAAACCTCAGGTAGAGACCTGAAGAAACTAATTAAAAATATCTGGGAGTCAGAGTCATTTGCTGTGGGTTTGGGATTTTTTTTGTTACAGAAGTGTTTGGACAGTAGTACAGGCCCAATGGGACACATTTTAATTACTTGTTACTGTTTCTTCTTAATCTACTTCAGAGTAAAGTGTAATTGTGAGTGTATCATAGTCCCAGCCCTTGTTCTGTGTGTGGGGCTTTTTTTCCTGTTAACTCTGAACAATTTGTTTTTCTGGGTCAAATGAATTTGTAGATAGACCAAATACTTTCATGTATGACAAGGACAGTAGGACATCAAAACATATTTACCCCAGGGAATGGCTTTAAACTTCTCCTTTTGATAATACTCTTCCTGACATGTTCAATGCATCCATCACATCAAAGCTTTAACTTTTTTTTTTTTTTAAGGAAACAGCTAAAGTATGTTTTTCTTAGTGAATGCATTGGAGGTTGTTTAAATAATAATAATAAAAAAGAGAATTATACACTTTCAGACCAGGAATTGCAATCTACTTGGGCAGATACATCTGCTATTTTTTTTTTCAGTGCCCCAAGAAGAGAAATTGTGGACAATAGTTATTTAAGTGAATGTCTACAGAATGCTGAACATTATATATATCTGTGGGTACAGATATACTAGAAACATTAAACAGATCTGGATCTGGTGTTCATTCTGGATTAAAGCATGCAAGAACCTGGAACAAGTTTATCCAGAAGTAAGCTTTGTAGTAGTGCTTACTTGGGTGTCTTGTCTGTGCTGGGCATGATCCTAGCCATACTTCTCCCTTCTCATAGCTTTATTTTGAAGTAGAGATCCTTGCTTATGGTTGAGTAGAGTTTATACATGTACACTGCTCAAACTGAGAATAAGGTTTGCAGATAAAGGGATGATTACTTTGTAAAGAAGCTCATAACTTTCTCAGAATTGCCCTTTTTATGCTCTGAGTAGCCACACACCTGCTTCTGCAAATCAGTGAACAACCAGTGAATCCATTGAGGAAACTTTTTACATGGAATAATGTAATNCTTCTGCAAATCAGTGAACAACCAATGAATCCACTGAGAAGCTACTGCACAGGTGCAGAAACTCTGTAATGTGTTTAAGCACTTGTAAAAGCAAATGCATGGGTACAGATATGGAATAATGTAAAAATTTTTTTTTCTTATTTTAAATGTTTTAAAAATTATCAGCTTTTTATTGTCTTGTTTTAATGAGTCACACTGGTTCTTATTTTGTTCTCTTACACCTTTGGTGCCTTTTACTGCATGTAACTGTTAAGAGAGACGAATAAATAAAGATTTTAGTGAGGTTTGTAAAGCTCTGGTGGGAATGGAATCTCTGTTTCCCAGGTGAGAGTCAACCCTGCCTACAAGAAAGTCAGTTTTGACTGTTCATCTTGTTCAGCTGAGTCACACGGCCATTTCCACTGGAGATGTCTGGCACCAGCCCTTGAGCTTCTTCAGGCATGGTGGGAGTGCTGCCTGGAGGAGCAGCAGGACTTTTACCTCAGCTCTGACCTCAGTACCAGGGCAGGCATCTGCCTATTCAGGGATGCAGGGCTTTCTTTCTGTGCACATTGGGATCCCTCAGGTTCTGCTTCACTGCACACCCAGCAGGAGTGAAGAAGCAGGTTGTCTTGCCTCTCACGGGAGGGACTGCGTGACCTTTGTGAGAAGCAGCTGCTGCTGGATCCCGGTCCCTGCCAAGTTCGGCAGTAGCTCCTAATTCAGGGCTGAGAATTGCACGCCCACGCTTTCCCATGCTCCATGCTGAACACGGTCAGGGGCACAAAGCTTGGTAGAAAAGAGGCCAAGGCACATTGCAGATAGTGGTTTTCTCTGCAGGTTTTTAACAGTATTGATTGCAAGTGACCAGTGACTGTGACGAAATTAGAAAAGTCAAGTTCAATGTCATAAATAAATTATCTCTCTTGAGTAATTTGTGTTGAGAACACTTGCTAAGGGTTACTTATGAATGTTTTCATTGAATCCATGCTGCAATATTCGCAAACAATTTTTGAATAGTTGAATATAATATAATAGGATTTTAATAGCTTGGTCTTTTAAATCTATTAAATCTTCCAAAATGTAGATTATAGTCCTCTTCAGTCGAATGTATTTAAGTTTCTGCCTACAGAATCGCAGTGTTTTGAGTAGCATTTCTCTTTATACTATAGACTTGTGTTGCTTAGATGTACAAGAATATTAAAGCTAGACAAATTTTGTATTGTTTAGAGTAGAAATGCCGCTTGAATAAACAAAGGAGTTCTGCTACATTTATTTCTGTGATGCTTTTTTGTGGCTACAGCCTTTTTTTTTTTTTTTTGTTATTTTATCTTTGTGACCGGTCTGAAAAGATGTACAAACTTCTCAAGATACTATAAATGCAAACCATCAATTTAAAAACAATCCTTAGTTCAACATGACTCTGTGGTTCATGCAATCATTTGTGCTTCTGTTGTGTCTTCTTTTCAGTAATGTTCCATACACTGTTTTGTGGAGGTGATGGGGGATGATTGGTGCTTTGATGCACATTGTGGCATTACCTTATGGTATGCAACTTCCTTATAAACACTGAAGTATTAAGGCTCACATTCTCAAATCTTACCTAACAGACAGATATGATTTTTTTTATTTTATTGAATTTTTTTTGACACAACATTTAAAGCTGTGGTTAATAAGTAAAGTGAAGTAGCAGCCATTCAAGCTGCTTGGTGTTAAGAAAGACAGGAAGGAGATGATGAGAACTGACTCAGCACCAGCAGTCTGTCTAGGACAGTATATAAAACAGCAACTTACTGTCAGTCACTTTTTAAAGTGAGAATTCTGAGTCCCTGCAGGCCAATGTGGGATTTACTACCTCCTGCACAGGAAAGGAAAATCATCTGCTTCTTGCAAGCTTGTGATTCATGCTGACTGTACTTGGCTTTGGTGGGAACAGCTGAAAGACAATACTTTTCCTCTCTAGCTGGCAGGAGTGCCCACCTTCCTTTTCTTGGTCTGCACTAAAAGCTGTATTTTTTACTTCTGCGAATTAAGATACTTTTGGATGCCTAATCATTGTTTCTGCCTGCACTGACATGACTAAAATATTTTCTGATGATGAAGAGCTTACAGCTCCCAGACAGCATAATATCTATTTTGCTTCCTGACTGACCCAAATCATAAATTTGCAGTGATAGAGGAAGAAAGAGAAGAATATATGTATTCTAGCAACTATCTAATGCCTCTTTGCACTGCTGTTGGCAGCAAATCTGTAGAATAAGGGTGTGGCATTCCTTTTTAAATATGAGAAATTAATTTAAATATAAAGCATCAAGATTAATTTTACCTTAGATTATCACATTTCATCTCTTTAGGTGCCTTTTACAAGACACTTGGATGTTGAAATCAGCCTGGTCATAAGTTCATTCTGCAAAACTTTCTGGTAATTGACTCATCTTTTTAAAATGTCTGACAGTGCTTTCCGTCTCTTCCTGCCTTAGACCTACATAAATGTTTTAGAATGGATATAACTTCTCCTTCCCATGCACAAAAGATGAAAATACATAAGAGAGGAGGAAAAAAGGAAATACACACTGTTAATGTTATACTTCATGAAACACTGGAAATCTATTTGACTCTCTTGTGAGTTTGCAAGCTAAATCCTTATCCCTGCAGGTCTGGAGCCCAGGGGCTCTGTGAGAGCTTGGAGTCTGACTGCACACAACAGTTTTGCATGGGACTTTCTGTTCCCTCTGTGTTATTCATTGCTACATCTCTGGGAAGCCAAAGAGATCCAGAATCCCATTGGCACAACAGTACTGTATTTTCTAATTTAACCTGTGCTTTAATCCACATAACGCCTCTTTAGTCAGGCGTTATGGGAGTAATCCAGAGCCCATTGATCTCAGTGGAAAATTGGCCACCAGTTCCACTGGGCTTTTGATCAGTGCCTGTACATGTGATGTTAATTTCACCTCTAAATCTTGTGCAAACCAAGTTTGTGACCAGGCTAATTTTTCAAGGTTATATAACCAAAAGTTAAATAAAAACATGTTTCCCCTGTGTACCTGAGAAAAATCCTGCCAAATCCAGCACAAAGTGGGAAGAAAAGCAGGATGTGAATCTTCCCCTGCCCTACCCCACTTCTTAGTCTGGAGGACCACTGTGCCATGGAGGTTCACAGACTTGGCTTCAACACCTGGCTGTGTTTTCTAGCTCCAAACTTGGCCTGTCCTCAGAAGTGTTTTTCCTCAGAACCATGGGTGCCTCCCACAGAGAGCTGAAGGGGATGGAAAGCTTATGCATTCCCACAGGGAACTTAAACCCTAATTCAGGAGTAACAAAAATTGATTCTTTGCAGCTGTGGAACAATTTTCTCTTCTGAACTGAGGGAAGAAGAGCTCAAGGAGTTCCAATATATTTCTAGGAGCCAAAGTTTTTATTGTACTTGGAATTTTTTATTTGATCAGCAGCCTTGAGATATGAAGAGGATTATTCGCCTCCCTTCCTTGTTTTGAGAACTAGCATAAATAATCCATTTAGCAATAATGCTGTGCCTCCCAGAGTGCTTGTTTATCGTTAGACTTCTCCAGCTTTCAGTGGGCTAGTGCACTCTGATTCCTGGCTGGATTTATGATGCAAATGTCAGACAGGAACTCTGTCCCTCTGTTTTCAAGCCAAATCTCTTTATTTTGTCATTGGATTTGAATTATACATTTATGGAATCAGTGGGAAATATTTGAAAAGATTAAAATTCTCTTGACAGTTAAAATCAGGTTAACTCCAACCTGAAAGTTAACTGTAAGTCCACAGGAATGCCATTCATGAATTGCCACTTTCACTGAATTTTCTCTAAGGATCATCATGTCGGTTTTTGGCATGCATTTCAAACACACAGCCATTCTTTCCTCACTCTGTAATGTCTTTTCACTTATTTTGTTCATATATTGTCTCCTTCTTCAGAGGAATCTGGGAATTTTTTTAAGGGTTCTTTGTAGGTAACAAGGCCCTCTTACAGGAATAACTACATTGAAATAAGGAATCCAAGTGGAAAAGACTGCAGGAACCAGAAGGAAAAAGCCTGTGTTCATCAGTAAGACCTGTAGGACCGAATATAGAATGAACTTGTCCCAAACACTTTCAGATATTGCTCAGTGTAGTCCAACTCACCTAATCAAAATTAATATGTCAGACACTGAACAAATTACAAATTAACAGATAAGTCTTTGAATGCAGTTGTTGCTGGGGATTCAAAAGCAACTGTAATTTCAGGACTAGAGTGAAATGGTACAGTGAAATGCAGGCTTCCAGTACAGGTTGACAGATGAAGAGGAGGTACCATCCTTGGAAGCAGTTTATTAGCTTTAACAATTGAACCAAACAATTTAGTTTAAACTGCTACTTGCTATTGTTTAAAACTTATGTAAATTCAATACTTTTAAAAAGGAAAGATATGAAGTAGAGTGATATTGTTTCTATATTCACTCTGAGGTATGACTTCTCCCACAGTTATTATCCCAGGTCATAAGAGACATATATCTTCTGAAGGTAGAGAGGCTTTAGATAAGATCTACAGAAATAATGTAAGATTTAAAAAATGTACCTTGCAGTGAGAACTGTGAGAAACTCGACCTGTTGAGTTCAGACAGTGACAGTCAAGTAGGGCTCATGGTAATTGGGGTAGGGGTATCTGCAGCCCCAGTGCAGGAGGTGCATAAACAAAATCACATTGCAAGAGATGGATCTGTGCATCTTATCTGCAGTGATAATGTAGGAGATAAAGTTGTACAGCTCCTCCAGTAAAGGAGAGCACAACCTTGATAGAAGGAGCTGTACTGGTTGTTGAAAAGAACATTGTAGGCAATACAACTATCAATTCAGGCCAGAAATGAGATATTGGAGGGTAGCCCACTGAAATAATTCACCAGATCTTGATGTGCACTTTCCCTTATTTCAGGTATTTTTATTTTATTTTTACCTCCCCCCACCCCCTGGCCAACCAATTTGGATATTTTTAAGAGTTACCTTCTACATCACAAGGTCTTAGTTTAAAAAAGCCCAGTATTCAAGACATCACACTGGGGGAGTGTAACAGACATTCTGGATTTACTGCTTGTGAAAACAAAAAACTCATGTTTCTTGCATTTCTGTTTTCACAAGCCCTTGATTTAATGACCATTTTAATGTCTGTCAGAAGTAAACATCTGATCCTACAATTCATATGTACAGATAGGAAAGACTCAAATTCATTGTTTTAATTTTTATATGGCAGTTGGAGATTTCACAGGTAGAATATCAGCTTTTATGTGGGCAGAGTGTTCCCAAGTATCATTAATTTCAATGAGGGTTGTAACTGCTCGGTGTTGCTAAATTTGAAGTGTGGGTTGATTTATCTTTTGTACCATGATAAATGAATCATTGCACCTGAATAATAATGAATAATAACATTGCACAAGAAAGTGAATGCAACAGTTCCAAGACACAAAGGGCCAGGGATTTACCCATGACACTTTATTTTTAAAAGGAATTGCCCACTTCCCATATATCAGCAAAAATATTAGAATAATCTACAAAAGGTATCTGAGCAACCAAACATAAAATCATATTAGACTTCAGTATGTCAAAGTTTTTGAATGTTATGCAAAGTAAAAATATATTTTAGGATGAAGTAGGATAATTTGAGCCATTGGAAGACTTCTTCTGAAACACTACATAGTTTGGAGATAAACTTTTGTACTATTTTTATGCTTTGTACTGCCATATTTTCTCATTTATCATTTATGTGATGGAGATAATATGAAATAACTCTGGAGAAGTCTATTCATATGATATTTTGAGATGGAGAAAAAGTGAGAAAGTGAAATCCTCTCAGTAAAGATTGAATGAATATTTTCTACCTAATAGCGTACAATTACATGGGTTTAAAAATAAAATAAAAATCAAGGTATGTGTCCAAAGTCAAATTGCTATAATCATATGTACCTAAATCTGTCCCCAGTTACCATGATGAAATTTGTATTCAGAATTACATAGCAACATCTAAATGGATCCTTTCTATAAGTACAAATGTTCTTGAATACTTCTGAAAATTAAAACTTGAAATCTTTATTTTATTTCAGCCTTTATCTTTCAATCTTTTGACTTTTAAGGATCACAAAAAATGAAGAGATGGAATTATACATGTGAGATGTAAATTCACACTTAGATAGGCACTTATTAAGAAGAGGTATAATCTTTGTAAATAATGCCTGGGGACAGATAACTACCTGTTAGAACAATTTCCTTTCTCAGGAATTTAGTCATCGACATTAGTAAGAGATGTATAAAGGAATAAACAGTTCTGTATCAATAGACTTTTTGGATTTTTATAGAACTGTTTTATTTCAGAATAAAGGGAGCTTTGGACTGCATTGTGCTGCTATATTCTTTTCATGAAATTTTTACATATGTTCCTCATTTCAATCCTGAGGCAAATGAAAAATGATCTTCAAGCACTAGATCACTTCTCTGTTTTCTTTCCAAGTACAGACTGAAAGTTTGTGAGGACCTCAGGTGATTTGGTCTCTACAGATCTCCACTTAGTATCTTCATCATGGAGATCCAAATCTTGTGATATTTATAGCACTCCCACACATGTGTATGTGTAGTTACAGTCAGACAATTGGTCCTTCCATTGAAAAGACAGTGGGAATAGTTTGAGAAACTGCTTCCACATTGAGCTCAGCAGAGTTTTGTTCAAGGCTCCAAGGAGTGCATGGTTTGTACTGCCCTCTGTATTCTATACCTTAGAGGTGTCTCAATAAACTCAGGAGCTTCTTTCATGAGTGGCATTTGAACCTATGTCTCCTTTGAGGGTGAAGTTCACTGCTGGAGGACAATATGGGCTACAAAAATATAAGCCACTTTTAGAATTATAATTCCATCTCAGTTAATTTTATTTATCAGAGAATGCCTCTCATTGAAGGGCAAGTCAGAGCCCTTTGTTGTGGTTTAACCTGAGCTGGCAACTCAGTACAGCAGGGCTCAGACCCCAACCCCCACTGTGATGGTGAGAAGAATCAGAAAAAGGTAAAACTCATGTGCTAAGAGCAATTTAATAGCTAAAGAAATAAAGTACAAGGATGATGATGATAAAGAAAAAGAAAAAGAGGAAAAAAGAGAGGGAGAGGAATAAACCAAAACAGCGACACAAGTGATGCACACTACAATTGCTCACCAGCCACTGACCAATACACAGCCTGTCCCCAAGTAGTGAGCAGTTCATCTTGGCCAACTTTCCCCAGCTTATATACACTGGGCATGACATCCTATGGAATGGAATTCACCTTTGCCCAGTTTGGGTCAGCTCTCCTGGCCATGCTCTCTCCCAGCTTCTTGTGCACCTGCTTTCTCACAGCAAAATTGACTCTATCTAAGCCAAATCCAGGACACCCTTCTTCTCTAACACAAGCTGCATTTCAAGCATAGCTTTGATGCAACCTTAAATCCCTGTAAAATCAATATTTCATGGTTTTATCAAAATAAGAACAGACACCGAGTTGGAATGACATTGTCTCTTTTTATTTGATGTTGGTCAAAAGAAAATCAGCTAAACCTGTAAAAATATAAATGTTTTTCTTAAGTCAGAAGTTAATTTTCTCAAACATTATTTTTTAAAGATTAATTACAAATACATTAAATTGAAATGATGACTAATCAAATGACATCCACTAGACATTGTTGATCTTCCCCAGCTACAGTGATTTGTTGATGGATAGAATTCAGTAAATTCTGATCTGGAGTGAGACACTCTCAGCTTCACATAATCCAGCAAAAGTCTGCAATATTTCTTCTACATGGTGTTTCCAGTGAACTGAAACATAGATTATTGCCTGATCACTGCATCTTCAGTAGAAATCAGCTTGCTGTTAATCTTATTTAGCATAGAGTTGCAACTGGATTTTGGAGAGTATATAAGGAAATAGTTATAAGTATTTACTTGTAAAACTGTTTTTAACCTTTTGTTGAAATGCTGTGAAGGAGATCATGGGATAAATACTTGATTTTTATTGAGTTAGGATATTTGAGAACCACAGGACAAAGAATAATTACTGGGAATGTATAATTCTTTTACATCCTTAGTTTAATTGCTCTTACTTGATTGGAGTTTTGAAGTATATTGCAGTCTTACATTTCCCATATGTACATAGGGTATTTGTGTTTAAGGGACTTTTATGTGGACTAGCATTACAACTCTGAAGTAACATGAAAAGAGGAGGTATCACCAAGGAATACTTAGCCTTACTACAAAGGCTTGCCATATCTCACAAATTGATGCACCTTACATGTCCCAAAGAGGAAGTTTATAAGATGAAGCAGTGCAGCTGAGCAAAACTATGAAATAATATCATTATACCGATTGTTTTTCCCTTTCATCATACCTGTCTGCCTTGGTTATTAGCTTGTTCCTTATATAGCTCAGCTTTGCTTTAAAAGAAAATAGAGAAAGTAGGAAAATAGATTTTATAACCAACAAATGCATACTTTCTTACATTTCTCATAATATCTACTGGAGAGATACATAATGTCTGTAATATAAACATACCTGAAAAAGTGGCAGTGCAGTGCATGCATGTGGAAGAGAGCTTTATGAACATGTTTTTTTACTGTATCAAGAAGTTTATCAGTTTAAACCACAAACTGAAATGACATCTGTTTACGCACAGTTTTGTCCATAATAGAATTAGTCAATGCCATTTTCAATGTTAATTTCTAAGCAGATGAATATTTTCAGTGAGAATGACATCCAGACAGAATAGCAATGAAACAGGTAATCTAATTCATTTGAAGAACTATTCTATTAAAGTAATGGCTCCAAGGCAGTAAGAGATGAAAAGCATAGGTCAGGAAGAAAAGATAGCATGATTCCATAGCAATGCATAATTTTCCTTTCCAGAAGAAAAAAAAAAGGGAATTATATTGATAAGGTGCAGGAAAGAAAGCTGCACACTACAATATTATGTCTGCTGAAATTTAAAAAGACCCAAAAAAGCCAGAACAAACCACACAACAGGCTGTAAATAAAATATAAATATTGAAATATACCTGAAATATGTACATAGGAAATACCTATGTACAACTCATATTAAATGCTTGGCCAGACTATTACGTGCAGTTTTCCAAAATTGAACCATGGCAAAGGATGAGCTACAGGGATTAAGTGATCTTTTATTGCTTTTGCCAAAGTGAGAAATTAAAAGGGCAATGTATTCTTTCTTCAGAAACATCCAGACTCTTAAATTAGAAAAGATGTCTGTGCAGAATGTTGGTGATATGCCATGTCAGAGCAATCAAGAGAAAAATTATTCTGCTAACAGAGGTTGTTTCCTCTTTTGCCCTTGCTGTGTTCATCACAATAGCCTCCAGCTGTTTTCCTTGGGATACCGCCCTATGGCTCTGGGGCATACAACCTCTAGGGTAAAAAGTGTAGTAATTTTTAATTTCAATCTCCAACACCTGCATGAGGGAGGGAGCTCTGGTCCTTGATATAATTTAGTCATTGACTTTCCTGAAAATAGGATTGAGCTGTAATACATCCCTGGGCAGCAAGAAGACATTAGGGGCTAATAAGTCTTATGATATATGCACACTATTGATTTACCATGCTAGCTTTTAGAATCTAAATACCAACAGCATTTACCCAGGGATACATGCTAAGCAGGTCCATATGGAAATATTTTCTGTGCATCAAAACCATGTACTCAGGGCTTTTGCATTGCATACTTTGCCTAAATCACTCAGTTTGTTCTCAGGATTTGTACATAAATAAATAGCTACAAAGACATATTGGACTTTAAATAAAAATCAGGTGTTCATAACTCTTTGCCTTTGTTAAATTCTCAAAGTGAAATTTCATTTTGTAATTGAAAAATAGGTTTAGCAAAGAAGGGAACTGAAGATCTGATCTGGAGACAAAACAAATGCCTACTTTGTGCTGCACTTGAAAAGACAGGCCTCTCATCATGCAGACACTTAACCTTGTGAGGAAAGATTTGCAGGAAATCTAGAAGTTTCTGTTGCATTTGTACACAGTGTGCTATCCCAATAGAGCTGTTCTGTTAACTATTACAGCCAAGGCATGCAGCTCACTATTTCCTAAAGTGCATTTTAATTTCCCTTGAACAGACTTGCACTCTCTGACCCTGCTGTCCCATCCTTTCAGATGTATGCATTTTACTTGTGTAAAAGCTTTGCTTTAATTTCCAAACCTGTCTTACAACAACAGAAAATTACATTAAGGTGTTCTCCTCTGGAACATTGAAGCCATGAAGGCGTCAGTTTGTCTGAAGATAATACATTTTAGTGAAAAGGCTCTCCAATATGTGGGCACTCATCCAGCTGAAGAAAGGACACCCCCTGTTACCTGTAAAGTTGTTTCTGCTGCTATCAAGGATTTTCTTAGACTGTAAAACATATATCCCATCAGAGAATACCCAACTAAGCATCTGACATTAGAAAAAATAATTTTTTACATGATCAGATTAGTTAAACAGATTTTTCTGAAAGGGAAAGAACTATTAAAATACATATTTTTTATGACTGACAACGAGAAGAATGAGTGTTTAATCTAAAACATATTTTCCTTTTGGGACACAATTTATTTCTGATCTTCCTTCTTAGCAGATTCAGTTTCTGAGGAGGCTAAGAATAAATAGTCTCCTTTAAAAAACAAAATGGTGGCTGAGTTAGTATGCTTCTATGAAACAGCAATTATTTCTGACAGGTGAAAAGGCCATTAGACATGAATTGATTTTCCAAGGTACAGTGAACTCTTGGTCGACAGGAGCTGTGTGTGCTCAGCACCTCTGAACATCAGGGTCAGTCTCACAAGGTGCTGAATGACCTCAACCCACAGAAAGTTTTCTACACATTTCAGGAACTGGCCTTTAGAAATGAGACAAGAAATCTGTAAGCCCAAATACACACCGTGAAAATGCTGAAATGCAGTCCCTGAGCTGTCATGTTGTCCACCTTAAACAGCATTGAACTTGGCACCATGAGATCCTGAGAAAGCCACTTAACTTCCCTGTACTTTTTCCACTTTTATTCCTTCTGTGTCTTGTCCTTCTAAACAGTACCAAGACCTGTATTATCTTCTGCTCACAAATACAGTAACACTAATTGGGCTCCATATCAGTTGCAAACCCTTATTGTTATGAAATTGCTGTTTCTAAATATGAAAATAATGAAATGGAATTGTTTATAAAAGGTGTTTTAACTTTGCTGATGCTATGCTGTATCTCCATGGAAATCCATAACTGAGAATAGCTGACAACAAATGTGTTGTGCTCTTAGCCCTCCATATTCTTCTAGTGTAAAAGTTAATTCTGAAACTATGATGCACTCCAAACATTTGAATCTATGTAATGTGTGGAAAAGCCAATACAAAGTAGGAAAACAGCAATTTGAGAAAGAACTGGTAAGTACTAACACAGATGAGACATCAAGAATTATATACTGGAGAATATACAGTTGATATGCACACTCTTGTAATGTTTTAGATTTTTTTTGTCTTGGTGCAGAATCAGGTTATATCTGCTTTTCAAAGATCAGTGAACACTTGAGTCCAAATAGATCTGAATTTTGGGAAAGGTAATATTGAGGCATGATTTCAGAACTTTGAAATGTGAGCATGTCTCACTTTGTCATGATTGCCCTTTCTTTCATTCTTTACATACACCTTATGTGTCATAGGTGCTACATCCAGTTAATTTTATAATGCAAAAAAAAAAAGCTATGGAATAACTATAACTATAACAACTATAACTATAACTATAACTATAACTATAACTATAACTATAACTATGCTGGATACATCCATAGGTCAAGTTTTCCACTTAAAAAGAGTTTAGAAAATTGACTCTGTTCTGGTTGATGCCAAAGATTCTCTGGTTAAGTCCTTCACTTGTGCTTCATTTCCTGACTGACAGCATTTGATTAAAAAAAAAAAAGATAACAAAAAACAAACCAAAACCTGAAAACTGAAAACCAAACCAAACCAAACAAATAAAAAAACCCCAAACCCAAAACTCCCTCAACCCACAAATAATGGTGAAGATGAGTTAATTATTTTAGACACATTTGGCATTCTTAGGCAGCAGGTGGCTTAGGCAGTGAGATGTACTGCTTATTTACATGTCTGCATCTACAGGGATTTTTGCGTGCAGTTGTCCAGTGATGCTCATTGAGCTTTTCAGTGTTCTGATAACATAAATGTAGCTGATAAACAGCAGTGTTTAGGATTATGATTGCAATAGTGTAGATTTTGTTTGGTATGGTGTATTAGATTTTACTCCTTTTTCCGTCAGATGGGATATATACATTTCTGGTGAGGTACTTAATAAAACAGTGACCAGAATGATATGGCAAAATGATGAATTTTCCCTAGATTTATGTTTCCTGGATTATAAAGGAAAAATTTGGTACTATGCTTATGTTTTGGCTCTTGCAACATTCCTCAATAGTCTAGACTAGAAGTATGTCTTCTCCCAAGTACTGATATTTGGAAATTGTCCTAGAGTGAAACTCTTTTATCAAATCCTTTACACCACAGCCCCTAGACAGGAAATACCAACCTGAAAAACCTTGATCTGAAAACTTTGAATAGCTTGACTGAACTCATACTTTGACTCTTTGAAAAGGACCCTTGAGAGCTGAAATGTGTGCAGTGAGTATTTAAGGCCTATAGCTCACAAAATGAAACCTGACTCCAGACAGGTTTCATTAATTGGGAGAAGTTATGATGATAAGCATTGCATTACTTTTCTTTCTTCCTAGCAATAGTTTACTAAGATTACATTGTGCTCTATCTTAACTGTCAGAGTTAAAAGACTTCATGTTACCAAAGTTGTCACTTTGTATAGTCATAATGAAACTGTACTAAAAATTTTCTGTAAGTCTTGAAGTTTTCTCACAGCTTTCACCCAGTATAACAGGGGCCACATTGGGCAGTAAAGGCTTGAGATCAGCCCAGCCACCTACACCCGAGTTCCTGTTAACCCCTGCAGAGCTTTTACAGTGAAACGAGACCTTCATTCATTGCAGGGAAGGTCTCAGCAATGGTTTTGTTATTGTCATCTGTGATGCTCATGTTTCAGCCACAAGCTGAGTTTCTATGGAATTGAATTTTGAAAACAGTTAACCTTATACTTTAAAGACTTGATACAAATATATATATATATATATATTTATATATATATATATATATATATATAATATATCTATATCAATGATCACTGGTGGTTTTTTTTATTTTATTTATTGACTTGGCTCATCCTGCATAATATTTTGAATTAATGCTTGTTTAGGACATGATTTTCTGAAAAGCAGACTCTGAGTTTTAGAAGATCTGTTTATTGTGAGCTATTTTCTTCTCACAATCTAAACCCCGTTGGTGTCCTGTGTCCATTTCCTTAGATCTTTGCTGTTCCAGATTCTGAGGAGCTGATATTTTTTCAGTCAGTTCCTTAAAGGATTGGATAGGTAGTTAATGGATGTAAGCAATGGCCGGAAACAAAAATTCCACTCCAACAAAATGAGGGTGGCAGAGCAATGGAAGAGGCTGCCCAGGGAGGTTGTGGAGTCTTTGGAGACATTCAAAACCCACTTGGATGAGTTCCTGTGACACTTTCTCTGCGTGACCTGCCTTGGCAGGAGGCCTGGACAGGGTCAGCCACAGAGGTCCCTTCCAACCTCAACGATTTTGTGAGTCTGTGAAAAAAAATTTTAGAAAAAATGTCTCATACTGTCTGTCCTTCATAATACATAAAGTTGCTTTTTCCTGGTTGGATTTTACAGAAATTATGCTTTTGCATCTACTGTGTTTTCCTTAGTATTAACATATTGGTCAAAAGTTTATAGTATGATAAGATGCCAGAAACTAAGTCTCAAAGACAAGTATTTCCTCACCCTCATCAAAGGAAATGGCAGGATCCACTTCCCAGTGACCAAAGACCAAAGGCCCTTTTAGAGGAAACATGTTATTTGTTATATTAGAGCTCTGACGAAGTTTAGTGAATAAAATCCTCAAAATAAATAGAATAAATAAATAATAGATTACCATTAGGGCCTTAATTTATTTGGAAATAGAAGACTTGTATTATGTTGGCACAAAAGCTTAATCATCAGAACTAATCAGAGTGGTAGTGAAGCTGATTATCTGTGGTAGGCATCAGTATTTTTCACAAGCTTTCATTACCTTTTCTCCCTTTCATCACCTCCCTAGAAACTGACTCATCAAATATACATGGAGTCATATAAATAGTAGTCAGACCCTACACATCTATTTTAGGCAGGAAAAATGGTGTGCAGGTCCTAATCTTGTTTATTTAAACTAATGTAATTTTGTACCAGGAAGATAAGGGATCTTTACAAAATGAGAAAAACACCTACTGCCTGCTTACTGCACAAATATACTCCTTTGCTGAACTGAAGTGTGGATTTGATAAATACTTGTAGCTGGAAAATCTTTGCTCTCCAAAATGACTGGGAAAAAACGGAATGTATCTCTGCAGGAACCATAAGGGGCCCCAGGAGTCAAAACAAAAATACTGTGAGATGCTGACCTGAGTGTAAGTATGGCAAATATATTTAAAATATGCTGGTTTCTCCTTTCCAGCCTTAGGTCAAAGATAGGAATCATTGGAACTTAAGACTTTTATATTTCATCTTGAGTTTTCTGAAGTTCAGTCCTCACTAAAATGAAAAGGAGGTATTCTATTAGAGCTTTGTTCCATGCATCTGCCTTCCTGCATTGATCATGCCTCTTTTATGGAACTCGAGAGCAGGAGTACATGGGAAGAGAAATATTTCTTTTGAGGGATAGATAGGGGGAAACAGAAAGACTTGTCTATTAAATAATTTGATTCATTTGATAGTGGGTTAAAAATATGAAAGTACAGGAAAAAGATATTACAGTGTTTGAGGTAAAAAACCTATCTATGAAGAAATTGCATAGGTCTTTTCCTCTACTTCAGGGAAATAAGTCGGAGAAATCTACTTGAATCTGGTTGGCTAATTAAGAAAAGATGGCTAGAGAATCCTTTTTCCAGAAGAAACATCACACAAGGAATGTGACTGCTAAAATTTGTGACTACTCTTGATGGTTGACCTATAGGGTCCTGCCCACTTACATCTGGGTGGATAGTCTGTGTTAGCCTTGGCAGGTAGTGGAACCAGACACATTCTCATCAGTGTGTGGGTCCACAGTGAGTCCCCTTAAATACTTTATCATTGTTTCTCCTTTTCCATCAAGTAATAATCTGGTTTCAAACTAATAATAAGTAGAAAAACAAAGATTTTTTTCTTTTTTCTTTTGATTAGGTGGTTCTGTAGAAACTGCTTTGGGTTTTACTCTACATTTATTCAAGTCCCCTGACACAAGCTTGTATCACAACAGAGTATAAATCTAAAGGAGGCAATGGTCACCAGAAAAAGCAGATGTTTTCCTTTTATCTGGTAGAAAAGAGATAAAAATTGTGTCACTGTCCCTATGGTTGTCAATGCATCCCCGATACTTCAGTGTGTGTTTTGGTGCCATAAAAACTTCAGTCAGGATAAATTTATGGGACATTTGATTAAAATCACTTTGTATTAGCTTTTTGTCTCAACTTTAAAGGTTAGAGACATAACCTTTCTGGAACATGGGCCAAATTCACTTGTATCAGCAGAAAGAACAGTTATGATTTCAATGTGTGTATTATCAAGCTTTTATACTGCATACAGGTACATATAATTAAACTCATATACAGCATATATTTCTGTATCTTATAGTGTATATGACATTTTGTTTTGCTTCTTTTCTGTTTCCCTGGCAATGCTTTTGTATGTGGTTGTTACCTTCAGGAGATTTAATTTTGGTGGTAAATACCTCTATAGCCCAGATATATCACAATAAAGTGCTCTCATAATGTGCTTTATCCTACCCTAATTACAGGAGAAATGTATGTCATAACACACATAACATACATAATACAGAAACAGTTGTAGTTAATCTAGTAAGATGCAATTCTACACATTTTGCCTTTACTATAACTGGATATAATGTTGTAGCACAAATTATTGTGGATTAGGATGGCAAGTTCTTCTAATGCTACCAGAAGCCAGAGAAGCAATTTCCAGAATACTGCTTTGAACTTTTACCACATAACCTGTGCAATCCTACGTTTTCAAGGATGTATTTGAGGTTTCACCTGGTGCAAGGAATAGGAGGACTTGAAGGGAATACAATATTTATAATTTATAACATCATTTTCTATTTTTACATAATAGCAATTTCATCCTAGATTATATTCAATAAATGTACAATACTGTTTCAGTGCATTATATTATATCAGGATATATACAATTAATTTCCACCTTGCATCCTGCATAAAAAGAGATTGATTTTACTAGTTCATGCAACAGTAAAAAAAAAAAAGCTTCTCTTTTTCTCCCCAATATTCTTGGCTGAGTTCAAGGAAGAATGCTTCAGAAAAAAAGAGGAAAATACAACTAATGTGAAAGTTATTCAGATAAGACTGTCATTTGTTCATATAATAATAAAGTAATACTTTAGATCTACTTATCAGCAGACTGTTATCTGACATTTGGATAGTGTGACCTTAGAGGTTAGCAGTGACACTGCTTTCTGTACATGACAGTCCTTCCCATGGCTCTCTGAGCCTGTCTCAAACAGCTTCATTTACATAAGTGGGCACAGTGGGTGCAATGTGACAAAATGAAGCCTGATAGTCTTTAGGAGTCTGAAGTCTTCCCTGCCATCTGAAAGAGAATGTACCTGCTCTGTCTACAAAAATCTTGCCTCCAGGACTCCAGACTTGCCCTTTTACAGCTGTGACATGACAGTTATACCAAAATCAACACTGGAAAAAAAAAGAAAAAAATGAAAGAAAGAAGAATGTAAAATATATATATATTATTATTAAATATATAAGTATATATATTATAATGTCAAAATCCATTCCTTTATAGCTTAAAAAAGGTCTTATTTGATTAAGTATGCATATTTATTTTTTTTCTTGAAATAAACTTTTCTATGGTGAAAAACTTGGAAAAATCAGCACATAATTAGAATTTTAACATTTTTATTGTAAATTCGTATTTTATTTTCTTCACCATTAGATCAGATTCTAGAATTTACTCTGGGAGTGGATTTTTCAAACCAGGTAAATAAAAATTTAAAAATACAGTTGAAACTGTAATAGGTTTTATAGGCAGTTATGATTAGAATAGAAATCTCTTGAGATTTTCAAAGAGAAAAATTTCTTAAAAACAATAAGTTTTCATAGTCTAACCCTAATTAAGGCATTTGGAAACCCTACAAGCTTCATATCCCTCAGCACTTAAAAACATTGGCAAATGTGATTTTCAGATGTAAAAATATTTTAAGTAGATCTTAGAATCCAGAGTTATTTTATTCTTATCTATTGAAGGTAAAGCACCTGTTAAGTCACTAGTGCTATGTACTTTAACACAATGCTTGAAAATTCTCAAGGATTTTATTGAGGGAAGAGAATTTTTCACTAAAAGTCATCTTAATAATTTCCATTTTCAAAAGCTATTAAGTTTCTAAACCATTCAGAATTGTAATTTTGTTTGAGGAAATAATTTTAACAAAGTTTAGACACTTTAACAACAACTATTCTGAATACTTTCATCTCAAATTAAAATTTCCTATATATACTTTCACAGTTGATATAAAAAACAGATCTATGCTGCTTTCTTTGTATTTTGCTAAATACTCCCTTTAGTTCTGTTTTTGAGCTTTGAATGTGTAGACAGATTTTCATTCTATGAACCCTCTCAGTGTTGCCAAAATATTGGAATTTGGATTTTGAACAAAATTCAACATTTTTCTAGAAGTTTGCAAAATATAGAATTCATTAATTTATTATACCTGACATTTCTGGTCATATTTCTAATTTCCTCTTCCATTTCTTCTACATTTCTTTTTCTTATAATCCTTTAAAAAAATACTTGCATTTCAAGCCCTCTTTGTAACACCTTGCCACTGAATTCCAGCTTTATATTTCATATAAAAGTTTTTTTAATTTTCACATTAGTTCTTAGTTAATCCTATTATTTTTCATCCTGTTATAAGTTCCTATTCTCCTTTTACCACAACTCCTCTGTATGACAGTTCAGAGCATTAAACATCTGTAGTGACAGCCCATATCTCCAGCAGAGAGGAATGTGTAGGGAATGGGCTCATGACGACTGTCCCCAGTAAGAGGTCCTTCAATACGTGTTGTGGGTCTGAGAGACCCAAAGTCCTGTGTTTTGCACCCGGACTTGTGGCTGCCCAGGGAATTGGCAACGTGGGCTTTGCCCCCTGGGGAGAGCGGGAAGTTTTAATGAGGATATTAATATGCATGGCGCCCAAAAGTTACTGGCTGCTGACACGATGTCTCTCCCCGATTTATCTGTATCTGATTGGTCAGTTCCAAGTTAACCCAGCCCAGAGGAAGGTTATAAAGATGCTTGCCACGGTTTGTTCAGGCCTTTAGACAGGTAGCAGCGCGCAATGAACTGCTGCTCACCTGGAAGTGAGTTTCCCTCAATCCTTACCCCAAGAGAAGCCCTATCGCTGTTAGACCTTCACCCTTCTTCATCCTGCAGGCTCACACGCACTCACAGGACCGCTGGGTCGTCCCCGAAGTGGAAGCAGCTGGCTGGACCCACACACACACACACACGGAGCTGGGACCACAGCTGCAGGAGGGAGAGGGACAGGAGGCTTTTCTAACACAGACTGGTGACTCATGGCTTTTTGGAGGGTGGCACAAAATCGGACTAGTGACCCTTCTATGATATAAACTAGGCAGTGAGTAATTTCTTCTCAGCAAGAGAAGAAAATTTCTGCTGCAATACTGTATGGAGAAGAGGTTTACTGACTTGAAAAACCAACCACAAGATCTGATGCCTATTCTGTGACATTTTTGAGAGTGTTTAGGTCAAGACATCATCAGTAACAAACCTGATCATCATCTCAGAAGCTGTGCTCTGTAGCTCATGTTCTTACAGAACATCTACAGGCAGAGGCAGTGATAGCTGTGCTTCGGGGGGCTAATGAAGGCCCAGTGTGTGTGCCACCTCCTGACAAGCCTGGCAAACACCAAACCACTCTCTTGTTCTTTAGGGGAAAAACTTCTGTGTCATCTGCTACATTTTCTGGTCAGATGATGAGGACTCAAATGTCATAAATACTTTTCCCACCAAGGCATGGTGTGTAGTGTCCAGTGGGCAGGGTAGATAATACCACTGAAAAAGAGGAGTCCCCATGTCTCAAACATTGTTTTTTATGCACAGACATGAGCAAAACTGATGCTGGTGGAAAGACCTAGAAATCAGAATGACTGAGTTCTGGATTCATAGAATGAATTGGTGAATATTTGTAACTACTTTTTTCTATTTCTTATTCTTCCACATTTGATAGAAAAACGATCCTCACCTGATCTGTTTATCCCCACTTCTTTTTCTTTTCCTGTAGAGCATTCTTCTTGTACTGTAAGATTATACTTCAGCGATGCATAGCTCTGAGAAGCAATATTCAACCAAGAAAGTCTCCCAGTGGCATCCAGACCATGATAGAGTTACATAAGCATAGGTTTGAGATGGGCCTGAATTTCTTCCCAAGGAATTATATTTTTGCTACTGAAGTGTGACTGGTTGTACAGAATGTACATACTTAGGATAAACTGATGAATTTTATTATGTTTTAAAGGATTTATTGGAAAGTAAATTGGTTATAAATGGTATGGGCTACACTGTCCATGCAAATCAAAGTAGGTGTAGTGAATTAAGAAACTGGTTCTACACATGCATTTGTTAACAGCAGTACTGGTCTGACGGATTATAACAATTTTACAACAAAACCATATCAAATTATAATTCCTGTTCACAGAAGTCTGGACTGATTTATCAGATTCAGTCCTGAATAAGTTACAAATTTAGCTGCTTTTCAGAGGAGGTACAGCTGCCTTCCTATAGCTTTGTCTTGGCTTGGAGCAGCAGTAGAATTGCTGAAAACTATTCAAAGAAAAATATTGTTTCTTTGTCAAGCTCAAATTTTATCTAGCAAGTGTTGACTATAATTCTTTGATGCAACAAAGGGAAAACTTCTCAAACATCTTGCTTCATTTGGATTATGCTTCACTCTGATGGTGCACTGATGACTTTTCTCAAACATTCTTTTTAAATGTATTGTTTTGATTTTTAGGCTAAATCAGATAAATAAATAAATTTAATTATGCCACTTTTCATAATTTTTTCAATTACCAAAGAAATATTTTTACTCCATCCTACAAACTACTCTTGCTTTTTTAACCTTAAGGTTATGAGGAAATTCATGCCCAAGAGCTGATGATGAACTAAGTTAATAAATACCTATATTAGTATATAAGTGTTTGTTTGAGGTAGATAGACCAGGTAAGTTGAGTGGAGCTCATAATGCTGATGTATAAAAATATATAAAAACATGTTTCCACCTTTTATGTTAAGAAAGAGCCTAAAGCTACCTTAAAAATAACAGTAGATAATTATGGCCTCCTTGCATGCCAAAATGATCCTTCTGCTTTATTCCCAGATTTCTTGCAGTAGTTGAATATTGAACATGAGATGTATTCTGATCACTGGACAAAATAACGTGTCTGAATTCAAATGTTAAAAACTACCACTGAGCCTATGAATTAAAAAATCTGTCACTGGAGAAAACTGAAATAAATTACTTCTTACTTGAAGTAGATAGATTTCTGGCATTTTTAAACAGAAGAAATCTCTATATAAATGTAATATTCATTACTGATCCTAAAACTGGCACATGAAGGTTCCAACTGTAGGTTCTCTACCTATTTAACAAACATTAACTTAGCAGGTATACATTTTAGGATCAGAAAATAAATCAGTCTTCATTTAGGCTAGTGTGCTATCCTGAGGTTTTCCATTATACTTGTAGAAGTCTGAAATGTCTACCTTAGTGACAGAGTGGGCAGAATATTTTTAAACTTTCTGTAATATTTTCTGGCAATTAGATCTTGGTGCACTTATGCCCAGATTAATAATGATTCTGTGCAAGAGATGAGATAAGTTTAAACTCTTTGTAAATGCCCTCGATGGAGACTTTGAAGATGATTCTTTAGGAAAACCAAGAGAAAAATAGAAAATGGAAGTGGACGCTTTTTTGTGCCTTTTATGAATGTTGGTTTTAAAGTGAAGTTAAAAAAACATGAGAGGGGTAACTTTCCGTTGAGGATCATCAGAACCCTGAAAGTTAACCCAGCCCAGAGGCTCTTCAGCATGGCTGACCTTCTCCCTGAGCAGGTCAGCCATCCATGGAGCTGACTGCACTAGCTTTGCATGAATTATTAGGAATAGATATAACTGATAATGATTAGTTAAATTTTTTTTTTCTCTATGTTTAATGAGCTATCAGGTTAAAAATGTTGAGTTCAGGCTAGAAGAAGGATAACTAGTTGGGCTGTTTGGACTTTACAATGTAGATGGACTTTGCTTTATGATGTTAATTGTTGGCTGTATGCCTATGATGACACTTGCTGCCTCATAACACCTCTTTGCCTTTTCAGATTTGGAGATTTGACACTGACTTACTTCTGAATGAAGAATGAACTTTAATGAAACGGAAGAAGCACAGTGATGATCAACTTAGAACTTTCTTCTACCTGCAACAATCCAGCACCACACACTGTCTTTCCTATCCTGAAAGATGGAGCCCAAAGTCATGGACTTAATGAACTCAGCAGACTTTTAGAGGGGTGTTCCACAGATTTAGGGAATGTCTGTGTGTCTATCTAAAAGGACAGGAGAGGTGATGGTAGAGTGGTCAGTGTGGGGCCTGGCATAATGTAAATAGTATGGAATAAGGGATGGATACTGCCCTGGTTTCAGCTGGAATAGGATTAATTTCCTTCATTGGTAGAGGGCCATTTTAGATTCAGTATGAGAATAATATTGGTTGTTACTGAGCAGTGCTTACCCCAAATCAAGGACTTTTGGGTGTCTCATGCTCTGCCAGAAAGCAGGTGAAAAAGTAGCTGTGGGCCAGGAGAGCTGACCCAAACTGACCAAAAGAATGTCTCACACCATGGAATATCATACCCAATATATAAAATGGGGGGAGTTGACCAGGATGGGGCAGTTGCTGCACAGGGATCAGATGGGCATTGGTCAATGGTTGGTGAGCTATTGTATTCTGCATCAATTGTTTCTCTTGGGTTTTATTTATTCCTCTCTTCTTTTCCTTTTTAATTATTATTTAATTTTTTAATTAATCAGCCCTTATGATGTCAGCCCATGGTTTTTACCTCTTTCCTGGTTCTTCCTCCCATCCCACTGGGGTGATGTGTGGGTAGTACATGAGCAGTTGTGTGGAACTGCCGTTGATGGCCACAATAGCAATATTTCTCACACAGTATTATTTGGCATATTTCAAAAGTTACAGAATATGGATTGAAAAATTGGTAGGAATAAAGTTTCTGCCCACTTATTCTTAGGGGTGACTGCTGTAGTGTTATGAAATAACTGTCAAATTGGCAAATTTGTTTGGTTATGTAAATACTGAGGAAAATGATAAATCTCTTTATATTAATTTTTCTTGGTCTTGGACAGAACAATCTTAGGCCAACTCAGCTGAATGAAGCATAAAAATAGTTCCTCTTAAACTCCTTCACAATATCATAAAAATAAATTTGACTGTATGAGATAGTTCCTGAAATCAATTCATCTGAGAATCTTGGGCAAAGCTGACTGACAAATTTGTCATTTTCTCAGTGTAGAAGTGCATGAACTACTTCAAATATGGACTCCAAAGAAAGGGAAATAAAATACTATGAAATGCAGGTCTGCTTGGAACACCTAATACTCTCATAAATTATATTGACACTACAATGAATGGAAAAAGAATGTATTCATGAGCAAAAAACTAGGTATTTTAGGTGTTTGGAGATAAAGTGAAAAGAATTCAAACTGAGGGAGACCTTGCATAAGGATGTAAAACTACCATTCAGATGTTTTATGGACAAATGGATAAAAGAAGAAGAAAAAAAAAAACAGAAAAAGCAACTAATTATGAAATAGAAAGCACAAGTTGTACCAAAAGAAAAAAAAAATCTTTTTGTTTTGGATAAGGTAGTGATTTAAACATAGAAAATATAATAGAACTGGGTTTTCTGGACCTCCATGAAGAATTTGATGTGGCCATACTCAGAAAATTCACTCAAATGCATAATGCAGAGATGCAAAGCAAGTAGAAATAAATTTAGGATGATCTGGTTTCTTTAATCACCCTGCTAGACTAGGAAAAAGACAAGTAGTTAGGACAAGTATTTGGGAGTCAATATAGAAAATAATTTGAGAATAACTGAATGGGCTTGAATTAGAAACAGGAAGAAATCAAATACAGGAAATACAAATAAATTATTAACTTTGGCTTTGATTTGACCACTGGTATTCCACTTACTTCTGAATGGAATCTGGATTCTGAAATCAAATTCTTGAATAATAAAATTATAGTGAGACTATTACTGTTAAATAATAAGACAGAGATTTGTACCTCTGTGACACAGAAGCAGGACTTACACTGCAGTGTGAGTGAACAGTGGGCTGCTGCAGCAAAGCATGCCAGTGGGATGTTGGGTAGCATCAAGCGCATGACCAGCAGAGACAAAGAATCCCCTATCCCACTATTCTCAGCACTTGTCTGGCCACACCTGCAACACTATGTTAAGTTTTCCTTTACAAAAACTGCTAAGCAAAATACATGTGGGCAGGCTGAGAGGACAGTGTTTGTTTAGTCTTGAGAAAGCAAGGCACAGGGGAGACCTCATCATCATGTTTCACCATTTATAGGGTGGCTACCAGAAAAATGGAGACTCCCTTTTCTATAAGAAATCACATCGAACAGATGAGGGGTAATGGGTGCAAGCTACTCCTGGGGGGGTTCTGATTGGACAGAAAAAGAAAAAAAATAACAATTAAAACAATCAGCTGATGGAATTACCTTCCCAGGGAAGTGGTGGATTCCCCAGTGTTGGACACTTTTAATTCTGCAGGACAGGCTACTTGTCCATCTTGTCTGGACCAGGCTTTTGCCAAGAAAGATTGTACTGAGTGATCCTTGAAGTCCCTTCCAACTTGGTGTTCTATGATTCTATGTTTTATGGTATTAATAGGAAATGTGATATAAATGATTTGTACATATATCTTGGAAGGTAATCCCAAAAGGTTGTGTTTATATTGACCTTAAAGATAGAGGAAAATCTACTCTTAAATTTTCTAAAGCATTTGATGAAGATGAATATAGAAAGTGAATGCTGGTACATTTTGCCTGGCACTCCTGAATTCTGTGAGATGTGATCTTTGAGTTTACTTCAATCACTTGGAAAGCAGTTGTCTCCCTACAGCTGAGAAATGGACTTAGTAAGTGCCTTGAGTCTTTTATTATTATCTGTTTCTAAGCAAATTCAAATTGCAAAGATGAGGCAGAACAGCTGGAGAGGGGAAATATTCCACCTTGATTTCCCCCTCTCCCCTTCAGTTAGGACATGTGAATTAAAATCCACAAGCTTCTATGTACCTGAAAAGTTTAAGCACTGAGATAGATTAAATACATCCATTTATAATTTTCAAGGAGCAGATGTAGAATGTTAATAGCACTACCGCTGCAGCATGAAGTCCTACTTTTGCTACAGCACTTAGTAAAATTTTTTCCAACCACTTGGCCTACCAGCATTGATCCAGTCTATGCAGATTATGAATGATAACTTTACCTTGATTAATTATAATTAATATTAATTATTTTCTTCATTCATTGGAAATATGCAGCTGTACCTTCAACTTAGATATATGCTATCATACACAGACTACTGGGAAAATTATAGGGAGTAGAAACACTTTTTCAAAGACCAGACACCCCAGCTGAAATATGTTACATTTATTCACAGTTTGGGTGCCAGACTCTCTGTCGTGCCACCTGAACCTTGACCTAGAATGACCAAACACTAGTCATGCAAGAAAGTCTTTTATCATCCCAGTTTCTTCAGTCCTTTTAACAAATGTTGTCAATTATGTCATTTAAATATGTTGGGCATGATGAAAAACTGCCTGCTAAGACTAGTCATTTAGGTGAGATATAGTCATCTCTGAACTCAGAAGACAGAAAATGAGACTCCCAGTCCCAATCTCCTTTAATTTACAATGTTCTTTATTTTCCCCCTGCTGCCTCCAGAAGGGATTTCAGCATTATCAGGACATGCACACTTCTGGTAGTGAAAGGTCACTGATTAATTCACTATACAGCGCAGTGCTTTGTGAACTTTTCAGATGTAAATTCTATTGTTCTGCTTGTTGGAGAACATGTAACTGGAAAACATAAGCCTGTTCCAAGCTAAACCATGAATGCAAAAGGACAAAAAAAAAGGGATTCTTTAAAGAAGCATCACTAATTAGGTGAATGAAATTAATCTGCAAAGGGCCTGGGTTTGTGAAGTTGCTTTGGTTGTAACACTCTGAAGGGCTTCTGCTCAGTGATTCTCAGTGAAGCCTGTTTCTCTAATATAAGCATTGCAACTTGTGCTCACAATCAGGATTATTTAAGTTTCATGAAAGGAAAACAAAGAAAAAAAGGAGAAAAAAGTCTGCTGATGAAAACTAAGAAAAGCAACCGTATTCATTTCATGGGAGCTGACTTTAATAGCTTCACCTCAAGGTTTGGGGGCGTGGCGAGGGGGGAGCATGGATTGCAACAGTAATGCTTTTTATTTAAAAGGTAATATACTGATATTATAAATGTATTTAATGTAATTTGCTGAACTTTAAATTCTGAAGGGATTAATGATGGGTGCTTTTTTGCATGTCATATTGCACCCAAATGTTTTTAAGCTTCCCCAGATTTCTCTTTCCTGATGTTCTTCAATATTTCTCGGTACAGCCTTTAAGTTTAAAGCCAGAACAGGGACATTTTAAATTCTAGTAAATTTCTCCATAGGCAACTGCTAGATCAAATATTAACATATTTCAAGAATAGCACCCAAATTACATTTTCCTTAGCACAAGAAGTAAACCGACAGTAGATAAATCAAAAATATAGTTCTCTATATTTCCCTTCCTCTGTTTCCTTGCTTCTCAATGTCCTACAGGATTAGCATCAGTGTAATTTCAGAATTCCAAAACCTCTTTCCCTATCACGACCTCTCCTTGCCTTTGATTTTCACTTTCTTCTTTTAATGTCTTTTGTCTTTATGAGCATTGACATCCTGTTTCTTTGATAAAGTTTCAAGAGAAGCACTTTCTTCTGCAAAGTGTCCCTAGATTATAGTCGGGGTTATGTTTTTTACCGTGTTTAGATAACTAAAGGAATATGACAGTTAGAAAACTCTATTTAAAAAAAAAAGAAAAAAGACATTTTCATTTCTTTCATCTCAATTGAAGTCTAATCAGATGATTCAAATCCATTAAGATACATACAGGTTCTGTTCTCAAGCACTTTGGGCCAAAGGAGATATGTAGGACTAATACAAAAAGTTTATCATAATTGCACAATCTCATGGATATGAACTGTAGAGTTTTGCTAATTTGGTGTATACAATGCCTCTTCTGCTTTCCTGTACCATACAAGACAGGACTTAAACTCATGCAAGAGGAGTTCTTAAAGATTTCTTTGAAAACTGCATTTAAGTACACACTCTGGTGAACATATTCTGCCCCAGTCGTCAGGCAGAAAATAACTCCTATACCAAGGTTACACCTGATTCAGCATGGAAAATGAACAGAGGAATTTGCAAAGGATTAGAGCTGCTTCATGTTATCTACTCACACAAGATGGAAACAACTTTCAATACGTGAATTCACAATGGAATGTCTTGGGCAGTTTAACGTGGTTCCTAAAAACAGTTAACAACAGATGGTTATCTTTTCTATAATTGAAATTCAGTGATTTCATTAGTTTGAATTGGTGTTTCTTGAAACTATACATTTACTATCATGGTAAATCCCTGAAGAATTTTCATGAAATTGAGGTGATATTTATTTTCTCCTTTTGTAGGAAGCATGTTTTCATCTTAGCATAGATGAAATTATAAAGTGTAGAAAAGCTGAACAATTTCTGTCTTGCAGGAGCCTTTACTTCAGACATTACTCTGTTATGTTCCATTGACTTCAAAATACGTTTTTAAAAACCACAATTTAATATCCAGCACCTGCAAAATATTGTGAACTATTAAGAACAGTTGTAATGAAAACTGACTGCAAGCGTCATAACAACAGGTGACATTATTCATAACCTACAGTTATAACAAGGTTGTGATGTAAACTCAGTGATCATAGATGAAATAAGCCAGCTACAAACGTGAAAATATCCCGAACTTTAGAAGTAGTACAACCAAATAAAATAAATCTTGCCTGCAAATGCAATAAGGCCTTTAACCGAAATGTAATAAAATCTATCAACAGCTGCAATGTATATGGAACATATTATATAGCTTTACTATGAATTATACCCCCTGCTGTTTATGGACTCCACAATGTCATGCTTTGTCTTCTTCCAGAAAATCAAGTGCTACGGGACTAAGTGTTTTCCAATTTATATTAAGTATGACAGTGTGCTAATACAAAAATGTTGAGGGTGAAAATGAAATTTTGAATCCAGATGTGCTCCTTCATCATCCGTTAGCATAAGAGAAAGGATGTGGTCTACCACATGTGGCTCAAACACTTCCTCAGCTAGACAAGGTAGGAACTGAAATGAATGTTCTGGGTAACTAATATGTTCCTCTGTTCCTAACAATGTAAATATGTACACAAAGAAAGAAGGAATTTTGTTGAGTGATGCAGCAGGGGAAAAGTTCAATCTCCCTGATCTTTATGTGCCTTTCTTTTTTGGCTTCTGAAATTTTCTTTAAGGATAATGTATATCATTTCTTAGGAAGTGCCGAGTTGTGACTTCTTTATTGGATTCCTATTCCAAGAAATGAGAAGGAAGGTCTGATGTGATGTGTCTCACTGGCTGACATCTGTTTGTGATAATCCTGTGCACCTCTAAAACTCCTGAAATGACAAGAAAATCTAGTACTGCAGCTCAGGAGAAACCTAGGCAGTTCTGAGGTGAAACATCAAAGGGAAGATCTTGATGGTTTCTTTGTGTGCAGAGGTGACTTGATCTTCAGTGGTGCTTAATCCTTTGCTATGGAGGACTTGCCTCTGACAATTATGATGATTTTATAGTGACCCATTCCCAACTCAAATGTTTCTATTGTGGAAGTAATGCACAGAAATTATATCCTTACATGGGTTCAAAAGCTGCACATATTGTGCCATCTGAAGCCACGCCACTGTCCCTGGTTTTCTTTCTGCACTATAGATGCCAATGTGGTGTCACATCATAGCAAATTGTAGGATAGCCTGATGCTTCCAGCAGCACACAGCTCACTATTAATATCTCAACAAATAAGCCTAACAATATTGTGTTTTTAAAAAGTTATTAGAGCGCGCTTTTGGTAGAACTTAATAATGGATTAAAGTACCTTGCATTCCCAATCTATCTTTAAAGGTTGTTGTAGAGAATACTGCTGTAACTCTGCGAGTAGAGAGGGACAAATAAAGTTATTTGGTAAAATTTGAACTGTGAAATTCTACTGGGAATTTTTTTTAACAGAACAATTATGGGCCTAAATCCCATCCTTTGTACATATATTAACATGTAAGTCTTAATATACTTATGTAAGTTTATGTATGACCCATTGGATCTCAGCAGGTAGAATTTAAAATTAGGGAACTAAAATAAAGTGATGGTAAATTGCTAAAGAGAAAAAACAGTAAAAGTTACTGTCAAGAAATGTAAACACCACAAAACAATGGGAAAATTAAGAAAACTCCTTTGCTCTGTATTTTTGAATTTAATAAAATGGTTACTTGCAACAAAAATATATAAAGTATTTTCAGTTAAGTTGACAGTGCCCTTTAAAGGCTGCCATTACCATAGGTCTTGCTTTCATCTGAAGATCCATCTGGATTTAATAACCATTTTATATTTTATTGTATTTTGATTTTCAATTTGGAGTTGTGGGAGACAATAGACTTCTTTACTAAATTAAGCGTGTGTCTATTTATTTCACAAATGGTATTCCAAAATAACTCTAAATCATTTGTAAGGAAGTCACATAGAGTACACTGGTAGCGTAGACAGTATTTCAATGAAATTTGTTAAATGTTTTCAATATAGTTCTTACCTTTTAATGTATTTTTAATACTTAAACATTTAGGTGGTATGAGATAGATGTGAGAAGAAAGGTGTGCTATTTTGTCTGAAACAGAATTATTCTTGCATTAAGAGTGGTGGAGACATGAGATCAGTGAAATCATCTGCCAAAATCTCAAATTTAAAGGTCAGAGCTATCACTACTGTTCTAAGAATCTAACTTTATTGCTCAACGTTTTTGTGCCCCGTGCAAACTGTCATGACTGCTGCCATGTTTTACTTTTCTGCTTAGTACTTGACTAAGTGTGTTAGTTTTGGCTGTGGTAGAGTTAATTTTCTTCATGGTGGCTGGCGTGGGGCTGTGTTTTGGATGTATGGTGACTGCAGGGTTGATAATCTAGAAATATTCTGGTTTTGCTGAGCAGGGCCTACACAGAGCCAAGGCCTTTCTTGCTTTTTGTACTGCCATGCTG
Source organism: Alaudala cheleensis (assembly GCA_013398995.1). Taxonomy (NCBI): domain Eukaryota; kingdom Metazoa; phylum Chordata; class Aves; order Passeriformes; family Alaudidae; genus Alaudala; species Alaudala cheleensis. The sequence continues at coordinate 55,710 of VWYE01001872.1, read as the reverse complement.
ATGAGGCCACTGAGGGTACGTGGGAGGTTGGGAAGAGACACAGTCACAACACAAGTCACAGTCACATGACCCAAACTGACCCAAGAAATATTCCAGACCTTGTGACATCATACTCAGTATATCAACTGGGGGGAATGAGGAAGGGGGGATGTTTGCTGGCATTGGTATTCCCAAGTAACGTTATATGTGATGGAGCTCTGCTCTCCTGGGCATGGCTGAGCACCTGCCTGCCCATGGGTAGGAGTGAATTATTGTCTACTAATTGTTTGCTTTTCTTGTGTCCATGCTTTTGCTTTCCCTGTGACCTGTGTTATCTCAGCCCACTAGTTTTCCATCTTTTACCCTTCCATTTGTCTCCTTGATCCCACTGGTGGAGGAGTCAGCGAGTGCTGCTTAATGGCTGGCTGGGGTTAAACCACAACACTGAAAAAGACCTTGGTACTCTGAAAGAACAGAGATCTAAACTTTTGGGGATTCTATTTGGGAAATACTCCAGGAATATTAATTCGTTTTGCAGATCCATTGATTAATGCACAGAGAGTAAAGACCATAAAACCAAATTCACCGGAGCCTTTAGACTAGTGACTAATGATTTCTCAAAAACCCCCATAATATATTGAAAAGGCTGAAAATGCCATCCAGAAATGTTCGTTTCAGCATCACATATTTCAATAGTGAAACTTATTTGGATTAGTTTGGCAGTAACTGCCCACTGTATTCAGGAGCAATGGAAGACCTTAAGCAATGTAGAGCATGGGTGGGAAAGGGGGCTGCCTCTAGTGATGGTCTGATACCAAATATTCCCTCTTGGAACAGAACAGGAGCTCCAAAGGCACTGCAATTCCAGGAATACATTTATTTTCTTCCCGTCCAAAGGAAAAGGAAAAGCACAGCTGCACCACAGTGCAATGCAGTCCAGAAGTTCAGGGGCATCCTCATGAGATGCTGCTTTTTCCTAGAGCTCTTTGGGGAGGTGTAACTACTCACCACTCCTGACTCCCAGATGACACAAAACATAGTGGAGCATTAAATGAAATGCACAGCACTGACATTTCAAGCCTTTTTTTGTGCCAGAAAATGGAACACCTGCACTGGACAATAGGAAATGGATGATTAGAGTCAAGCAAATTTGTCAATTTTTAAACATGAAGCTTTACGCCAGATCCTACAAATGAAAGCCATAAATGAAAGACTATGGCAGTGAAAATCCCTCCAAACCCTACGTGTATGTAACAACTCAGTTATACTCTTTGGTCACCTGGTTTTTTTTGTGATTAATATGTTGAGGGTTTTTTAATGAGGTGAAAATATGAAAGAATTTGAAAACTTATACCATTTAAAGCTCCTCCTAAAGACAAATTATACTTAAATACATCCAAAAGAGAGATATTATAAAAATTCCCTAATGACTGAGTTCCTCTCTCTAATGTCAATAGTAATTGTTGAAGTATTACCATACCATTTAAATTTAAACCAGGAATCTCCTATCATTTATAACAACAAAGAGTATTCTGAAAATGAAACTCGTTTTTTTTCCTTGTTAAAGAGTAACACCTAAGATGTAATTTTTACCCCACAAGCTAGCTAAAGATAGCTAATGACATGCAAGTAATTAATTACTGTAGCAAGCATGAAGTTTTATTTCTATCTTAATTGACATTTGCTGGGAATCAATTTCAGAACATATAATTTTATTAGGCTCTTCTTTGTTTCTTATTCTTAAGGTTACAATGTCTGTATGTCTTTAACATGGAGTTATTACAAAACTCTTCAGCATAGGAAAAGATTTTTGATACATTCCAGTTTTGCAGTTGTATGAAAAAAAGAAACTGTTTACTGCTCCTAAATGGGAAGCAGTTAGTGCTACTATATAAATCAGAAACTTTCTGTGATTTAGAGGAATTTTAAAGTACTTCTAATTTGTCATATTTGTAAGTATTTATATTTATAAAGTCTCTTTGGAACCTTATAGGGAATTAATTTTACAGTTTGTTTCTTGGGATCATAGTAGTGACTTCTTTTTCTTTTAACAGGTATCACAACATCAGAGATAAAACTTGTAATGTAGAAAAAAAAAGGCCTTTTTAAATTTCTTATAATACTGTTGCTAGTATATGACCGTATTCTGTCTCTCAGGTAGATACGATACTTACACATAAATACTCAGATCATGATGGCATGATTTCTTCTTTCCTTTGCTCTGACAGTCACTCATAAAATGCACCAAGATACTCTTTTCTCACATTAATGAATCCTGTGTATTTATATTTATATATATATATGTAAATAAATATATAAGTGTATAGCAATACACACCACTGCATATATATCCAAGTACATTCACATGTTGTTGCTATGGCAGGGTCCTGATAATACCTGAGAAATAAAAAAATAAATACCACCAGAGGGCTCACAAGCTATTTTATCTTTGATGTCAACAACTATCTAAACCAATGAACACTGAGACTTACACTTTGCCCATAACTAAATCTCCCATATTTTTAAACATTTCTGTGAAGACATCTAGGTGTCCACATACCAAGGGTGCATTATCCCTTCTTCTGACACCAGAATCTCACTTCAATATTGCTGTAGTTGTTCTGCTTGGTAAAAGAGTTCACTCTAAGCCCAGAGAGTTTACTTCTCTGTAGAAAAGCAAATGTTTTCTTGAGCTTAGATGTGGCTGAAGTTTAATTCCCTCAACATTGGTTTGTAGCCTATAGAAATCATATGTGCATGTGTGTAAGGTGATGGACAGACACTTAGAATATAGTTCTGTAATCTATGCAAAGACAGAAATAGGTGTAGGTCAATCAGTTACTTGCATTAAAGAACCTTCCAAAAAAGCTATTCAGATGACATACCACCTCCTCTTCTGTGAACTGCATATGCATTTTATTGCCCAGGTCAGCCACCTCTGCCTTAAGAAATAACTCTGATTCCAGTATTGTTCCATAGCAGACAGCTTGCAGATCCTTTAAATGCCTCTCAGGGTGACCTGGCTTACAGTAGGCTGGCAGCAAACAGTATAGTTTGCATGTACTGGCCATATGCTAAAAAGCAGAAACAAGGAAGATTGTACCTGAGAAAATGACACTGTCCTTAGATGGTAAGTTTGAGAAAAAAACCTAAGGAAACAAATCCAAAATCAAATAGACTGACAGAACTAACTGCACATTCAGAGGACCAACAGCAATCACAAAAAACCTTTCTGCAGGGCATAACGTGGGAAAGTCTGCGAGATTCATCTTCATTTATTGAAACCCAGCCCCAAATCATCTCCAGTCCCTTTATTCCCTCCCCACAACCACCAGCATCACTCTCTCAGTCGCTCTTATTCTCCCTTCCTTCTTGGTTTTATTCGTTCCTTGTGATCTCTACCAAAGCTGGCTTTGCTCTTAAACCTCCTTTTGATTTCTCTGCTTCTTTAATTCCTTTCCTTCCCTCTTTGTTTTCATTCCCTTTGCTTGATCCCAGAGCCTGTATTTTCAATTCTTCCCACCCTTGTGCTCTCAGCTCCTCACTCCCCTCTCAGCGCTCTCCACCTGACTAATCCCCAGTACTGGCTCCTTACCAAAAGCACTGCTTCCATTTCTGTTCTCATGCTGTCAAACACATCTGGAATAAACTCACTTCCTCAGTTTAAGCATAATTCTCTTATCTGAGCATGTCTAAAGATTTTTACTTCTCTTTCTGAGCAAACTCTTAAGTTGTAAATTGCCTATCATTGCTCTCTACTTTATAGCTCACTCAAATTTTCTGCCCTCAGCACTCTGCCATCTTCTGCAACCACCCTCCTCACAATCTTTCCCACCTCTTCCCTCTGAAGAGGGTGTAAACCCCTTGCAAGATTTCAGTGATTTCAGCACCCTTCATAACCAATAGTGAATTCTGTTTTTAGTGACCAAATGCAGTGATAAGACTTCAGAAATTCTAAGCAACAGGGACAACTGAATATAAACCAAAGAATGACATTTGTCTTCCTTAACACTTTTCATAGGCTTGATTTACCATGAAGAAAAAATAAATTTCTAAATAAATATTCCTATTTGGTTATCTTTAAACATTCTGTTTCCATCTGCTTTTCTTTTATAGCAGACATAACAAGAAGGTGCTTAAAACTTGCTTTTATTATGAGTATGTAATTGAAACCACTTCAAAGCAAGAATTAGGAAAGTATAAAGTAGATGATGACCATTGATTGTAATTCCATTTGAGTTGAAAGACTTAATTATTACACATCTTGAATGGACAGTATTCAACTCAAGCAAAAGATTTTATTTTATTTATTTTTCTTTTAAACTCTCATTGGGTTTATCTCCATTTCTTGGTTTCCATAGATGCTTTTGTTCACAAGGTAATAATTTTCACAAGAACAGAACTGATGAAGTGTTTTTCTAAATGTCCATGATATTTGTAGGCATAAGACTTTGGTACTGTGGGTTGTGTCTACTCAATTGCTACCTTTGTTATCAATGAAACTAAAAACACTGATCCAGTGAAGAATAACATTTGATTGGGAGAAAAAATATTGAATATATTTACAACTAAACAGCAATTTCAGTAAAGGGAGAAGCAGTAAATGGTTTTGTCTGCATTAGCTTCAATGGAAGATATTTTTATTTCCTTTCCTCCAGTAGTGACTCTAGTTTACATTTTCACCATGTTTATGAAATCTAAATTTTATGTGAGGCTTCTGTCTGCCTTCTATTTTTATTTTGTACCAGTTAATTTTCAGATTTGATTCTGGTTAAAATCGTGGTCTTTGTTTACATTTACATTTACCACTCATTACATGTGGTGGTATTTATTCAAAAGTATCACCTATGAACAGAAAAGATGGAAAAACTGGATCCAGGAGAGAGAAAGATTTTTCTCTATGATTGTGGTTTAACCTCAGCCAGCAGCTAAGGCCCACACAGCCTCTCACTCACTCCCCCACCAGCAGGAGTGGGGGAAGAACCAGAAGGGTTAAAAACTGGAAAGCTCCTGGGTGGACATAAAGACAGTTTAATAGGGAAAGCAAAAGCAGTGCACACAAGCAAGGCAAAAGAAGGAATAAATTCATTGCTCCCCACAGGCAGGCAGATGTTCAGCCATCTCCAGGAAAGCAGGGCTCCCTCACCCGTAACAATGACTTGGGAAAACACCCAACCCTCCATGTGCCCCACTCTTCCTCTTTCTTCCCCAGCTTTATAAACTGAGCAGGATGTCACATGGTCTGGAATGTCTCTTTGGTCACTTTGTGTCACCTTTCCTGGCTGTGTCTCGTCCCAGTTTCTCAGGCACTGTCAGCCTCCTCACCCATGTGGCAGTACAAAAGCAGAGAAGGCCCTGGTTCTGTGTGAGCCCTGCTCAGCAAAACAAAAACACTTCTATATTATCAACCCTGCGTTCATCTCAAATTCAAGACATAGCACCATATCAACCACTGTGAAGAAAATTAGTCCAGGCAAAATCAGCACATCTACATTTGGAATTAGACCAATTTTATCTGCTATCCATATTGAAATTAAATTATATTAGATGAGAAAAAAGTACTGATTAGTGGAGGCTATATATGTGGAAACTTTCCTGACCAGGACACCTTTGCTGCTAACATCATCCACCAGTTTGTTCTTTTAATCATTTTCTAACATGCATGCACATTTAGCAGGCAAGTGTTTCCTCAAAAATCCACTCTGCATATGCAAGATGGAATCTTGTAAAAGAGCAAGTGCAAGGAGTTGTGGAAGAGAAAATTGAGTAAAAGTTGCAATACATGTTCTTCATTGCTTAACACTGAAGTAATAGTAAAGGATGTGAGAGTAATTTGCTGGTCTGATCCCTCAGCCTAGGTTCTTAATCCTTTGCCTTTGTTTCCGGCAAATTCGGAGTTCCCTGGAGCTTAACGTATTAAAAATACCCTGGTCTTGAGTCAGTCAGTTGTTTAACATAATGTTGAACATATGCACAATTGTAATGACAAAAAGTCAGTTTGAAGCTTTAGCTCGTTTGCTCATACCACATCTCAGATGAATCGGATAGCCCACTGAACTTCCAGTATGACCCATAATATTGGGCATTTGCTTTTTAGGCCTGCCAAAAATGCTAAGGCACACTTTTATCACAATATGACCTCTTAAATCAGCTCCCATTGATCTGATAGATCAAAATTCCAAGGGTAAACATCAGTATAGATAAGAACAGAAACTGGAGAAGGAAATAAAATTGGATAGAGAAGACTAAAATGCACAGGACCTGACAATGGTCAGGGACAGATTTACCAGAGGCGTCTTTTTTTCCCCTCTTGCATTAGTGCTGCTTCTTGTGGTATGCCCTCTGTGTCACTTGTCTGGGAGGCAACCATAACCCTGGGCAGCCTCTTGTCACTTTAACCATCTGCATCCAGCTCAATAGTCATCGACTGATAAGCAACACTGCTTTTTAAACCTTAACTAAAACACTTCCAAAGTTCACACTTCTATAAAATGCTTTTTCTCTGTCTATATCACCTATATTAGTACATGTAAAACTCATCCTTAGGAATTGGATTATTTTATAACTGCATTAGAAGCCATTTTGTTAATGAATAAATTAGAAAAAATAACATGTCTGAAGCAATAGTTGTAGTCCAAAATAGTTCAGAGTTATAGGTATTTTCACTGCCATCTGTGTATTTTCAAGATGACAACACTAAATATTTCTCATAATCTTTCCCAATAATATTTTTTATCTTTGTGTCACTTTCTTTACAGGTCGAATCCACACTTTAATTAGTAACCAGTCATACAGAGAATTTTGAAGCTGGCAAATGCTGGAAAGTGTGAGTTGACATTCTAAGATTCAAAAGTTTACCTTAATTCAGACTTTACAACAAAGTAGTCGTATTTTCACTTCCTTTGTAAATTTAACTATGGAATGGTTTCATCCTGGATGCTTCTTTCAAGTATCATGTGAGACTTTTGTATCTTGGGAGACACTGACTCTACCATTGGGAAAACAGATTCCGAGTCTTTTATTTAAGATGAAAAGTTCAATTAAGTCTTCACTTTTAAGTTTCAATGCATGACATTAACAATGTTTTTATCAGGTCTATTTTCAGTAGAAAAGTTTAGAATTATTTTATTTAGATGATAGCAGGTGAAGAAGGATAACCAAAGATCTGAAATCAGGATAATAAAGAACAGGAATGTTTTTGCATCTAGGGCTCTGAGATAAAATTTGTTTTATGCTACATTCTACTGTTAATTTAAAAGTTAATTAGTAACCTTGTTTATCCTTTTTGTTTATCCTATTATTTTTTTTAATAGAAAATAAAAATAATTAATTCTTCAAATGACCATGTCTCATAAAAAAACTCAAGAAGTACCTGTAAATGTAATTCCCCAAGTGTATTGTTAGTTTGTATGGTTTAGTTAAAATCTCATAGCTTACAAAAAACCTCTTGAAAGCAGTTTAATTTTTCTTCTTACATATAAATATATTAACAACTTACATGTCCACCAACCTATTCCAATTAATCTCGCTTTTGATGTAAATTCACATTGCCACTTCGGGTTTCTGTAATTTGTGAAAAGTACTTTGGTTATCCCTGCATACCTGAAAACCTGACTGATCTGCAAGCATTCCAAAGATGTAGAATTTTCTTTGAATGGTTTGGGTTATGGCAATGTTTCAGTATTTAGTCTGTAAATTCCCTGGTTTGCATTGGGAGTTCCACACTTGTGTAGTGTGCAAATCCAGTTAGATCTATTTGAATATTTTAGGCAAGATGGCAGGGAAAATATGAATATTAACTGCTATATTATCCTTTCAGGCAAAGGATATGAGAATAGTTGCCCTGCTAGGCTGGAGCAGCACTGAGGAGAGCCTGTAAACCTTGCTGCTCTCTGCAGTGCACTCTGTACTTTCTGCCCCAGAATGCACAGCTGGTGGGTGGGTTCAGGACTGTGAAGGACCTTCTGTTTGCTTTAGCTTCTCTCTGTCATTGATCTGGTTCACCTCCTTCCCCAATGTGCAGTGGAAGCCACTGGCTGCACAATCAAGTAGATTCCTTTAGCTATTCCAAATCAATCAGTCAGTATGACTGAATGCTGTTCCATTCTGATACTATGGCTGTGAGTGATTTGCCTTATTTTCTACTCATTTTCTACTCATTTAATTTCTACTCATTTAATGTCTGATGACACCTGGTCTAGTGGAAGGTGCCTGTCCATGGCAGGGGGTTTGGTCCTAGATGATATGTAAGGTCCCTTCCAAGTCTAGCCATTCTGATTCTCTGATTCTATGACATGATGCTGACTGTGGGAAACCACAATGGAGCACTCACAGAGCCCAGCAATGTCTTGTCCTCCAATCTAGTGGCTCAACACCTCTCATTCTGCTGCATGAACATAACTATTTGAGATTAATAGGTCAATAGAAAACTTTAGTGGTTAGTGCACATAAGAATGAGAATTTTGGATGTTCTTAAGCTCGGGTTGAATGGAGCTAAGCAAGAGGCTGGTGCTTCAGTTGGTGCCACAAGTATTGTTAGTTCAGATAACATCAGTAATCAGTGATGCATTTCAGTGCTTGCCTACAGAGCAAGAAGTCTGTGCCTTCTGGAAGTGCAAGCCAGGTGCACTTTTAATTGTCTTAAAAATATTACTATCCCTAGTTGTATGTCAATCTGTAAATAACTGAGTGAGCAAAAAGGAGATGCATAAGGCTTGATAAGGGGACATGTGAGAGAAGGTGTCCCATCTACAATACCTACCCTGCTGCATGGAGGGGATAAGATCATGAGGAGAGAGAAGGAGCATCTGCACAACAGGCTTGCACCCAGGAACAAGAGTTTTTGGGGACTAATTCTTACCATGGACTGTGAAATGAAGACAATGCTGTGCAAGGCTGTACTGGGGAGTGGGCTATAAAGCCCAAGTCAGGGTGCATAGTTAGCATGTCCATGTGACCTGTAAATACTTGTCTTTTTATCAATTTCAACTAAAATATAATAGAATATGAGCAAATCTTAATTTCCTTCCTCTTTTATTTATGCCACAGAAGAAGAAAAGTGCTTTAGCAGCTGGCAATTGACTGGAAATAGTTAAAAGAATGGGATAAAGTTAAAAATCCTTGAAAATGCCTCACTTCACTCTATTCAAAAATAATCTGGGATCAAAGTACATAAGCATAAACTAGAATGACAAGAAATGCTTTTTGGTATTGCTTTCGCCACCCGTACACTCTATTCTATTTTGTGTTCTGGCTCTTAACCCTCTTTACTCAGCCAAGGAGGGGTAGAGTGGAAATAAGAACTTCTTTCTCTTTGCACAGTGGCACATGGACAGCACACAATAGCAGTTCCTGTGCTGCCTTTAGTGAGGGGAGCTTGGGAACCACTCACTCATCCACTGATGAACAGTGCTCAGGGAAAAGCTGAGTCTGCAGCATTGACAGCCTCACTTCACCTGGGAGAGCAGGGCTGGTGAAAGGCATGGTGCCATGGTGTCAGAGGAAAGTACATAAAGCCTCTCCCCACACTCGGAGAGGATGTGGGAAGGAAGGTCTGGGGCTGCCTGAGGCACCATCTCTCCAGAGCTCCTCCTGGGGCAGTGTCTACTCACCACCTGCTAGCCAGGACTTGCAGACAAATGGCACAATCTACCCTTCCTTTCATCTTTAGGACTCTAACAGCATTATGCAAATCACAGCTATGTCCCTGGCAACCCAATCCAAAGGCAATTTTGTATGCTTTTTTTTTTTTTTGTCCTTGTGACAGATTTCATCCACAAAGAGATGAGTCCAGTAGAGGACAGAAGTGAAGGCTGCTAGCGTACAGTATGTCTGGTTTTGAATGCAATGAGTTGATGGCTGCAGCCTAAGGCACTGGTGTGATTTTGTTTAAACAAACATAAGCCAATTAAAAATACAAAGAGATTCAAGGAAAAGATGCTCTTAGTTGAACGCCTCATGGGAGAATAATTTAAAGAACAGATCAATAGCAGTGAGAGAGATTTATTCCCATAAGACCGTAAGCCAGCATGTAACAAATCTCAAGAAAGGCATTTATAGGATTGTATTTTGTGAGTGACTGTGGCCTCAGCATAATTACAGTTAAATATTTACACAGACTTAGCTGTTTCCGGGAAAGTAAATATCCTTGCAAAGATGATTTTCTCCTATTCCATATATCACTGAAAGTGCTTGCTGTGCATGTGTTTACTGCAAACACAATAATTAGATAAATGCAGCTTCAAGCAGAAGTGCAGTAGAGAATGCTATCTTAAGAACAACAAATCACAAAGAGCAATATATACTACAAGTTATTCTCCCCCTCATTTGCCAAATAATGGTTTTTCACTTGTCACCTCTTTCTGACTCATTTGCACATAAAAAAATTCATAGAAGTTGAAACAAGAAAAAACCCATTTTTATAAATGCTCTGAAATTATTTATCTATTTTTTTTAACCTCCAAGTTTAGTAATGCAATATATTTTGATCTTTCAAGGATAGAAATGTTACAGGATATTCCTGCTAATTTTCTCTTTAGCCATCCAGTTCAGGAGTCTTATTTAGAAGAATATTTCCTCTACGTTTTAACTATTATACATGTACAAGGCAAAATGATGGGGACCAAAAATATATGTGCATTTATATGTCTTCCAGAGGATGATTGAGAGCAGCAGCTCAGTTTAGAAGTTATTTGTCCCTGGAGAAATGTTTCATGCTCAGCTAAATATTTAGGAAGAATAGAGGAATGGGTATCCTATACTGGATCCTTACAGTCAATAATATAAATTTTCCTATAACCTTAGACCTTTGAGAAAATAGCAGTAGAAAACTATTTTTTCCAAAGGACAAAGGCTTTTTCCTAAACATGAGAAATCTTGAGATATTACTTCTGAGCTGAAAATTCATATATTTTGCACAGCTGATAGAATACCTTTGAATAAAATAAAATTCTTCATTGAGTTTGGAATGAGAGACTGTTTGGTACAAGGACTCTAAAAATAGGGTGTACACCAGGTCTTTGATGTACACCTGTGTGCTTCCACTGCTTTACACTGTCTTTGTTAAATCAGTGGTGAACAGCAGTTTACATAGATGAAGAAATGACCCCTTGTTTTACATTGCTCAGAGGGCCAAAATGGCAGCAAGATTAGTAATGCAGAGCAGCTGCTATAGAAAAAGCCCAATAACTTAATTATGTTGTCGTGTACACCAGAACCATATGGGTTCCAGAAAGCAGGTTTTTACTGGGCACCTGATTAAAATACTCATAGATAACTTAAACATCTTAATGGCACTGTTTGATTCCCAGCTCACTTAACCCACTCCCAGAGACTCCAAATTAACTTGGTTGTGATATATTCATTGATTTCTAGAGCAGTAGCTACTAAGACCATATTGTAGCAAGGACTGTGCTTTCTTGAGTACAGCTTGTTCCATCAGCAGGCAGGACTTGAGGATAACCACTTAAAGTCAGGAGATGAATAATATTACAGTACTACCTGACAGGAACTTGTACAACTCCCAGGGTACATAGTGATTAGTGTGTTTTAATAAGCCATGGATATGATACCTGCATATATATAACCTAATTCTAAATGTGGGGACATGCATATTCATACAATGCCTTGTAGTGGTTATGGTTTGCCAATCTGAGATTTCCCGGCCAGTTTGATCTAGTGGGTCTGGTGCTGGCTATATGCCAGTGCACCCACTAGAATTATTTACTCATTTTCTGCTGTAAGATAGGATTGGGAGAAGAGCAAATCAGGCTCAAACTTTAAAGGATTAGGGTTAGGAGAAGAGCAAATCAGGCTCAAACTTTAAAGGGTATAAAGAAAACCTTATTACCAGAATTAAAAGGAAATTAATAAGAATCAGAATAAAACCTTCAGAACACTCCTCCTCTCCCAACAACCTTTTTTCTTTCCCACTGGACGTACAGAGATAAAACATGGGACTTTCACTCAGTTTACCACCTCCAGAACAGTCTTTCATCAGTTCTCTTGGGAAAACTTTTTTCATTCCCTCTGAAGCATTCAGTGAAAGGCCTAAACATAAGTTTCTAATGAAAGCTGAGAATGCAGCTTTACCTCAGGTGTTTTCTGCTTGCCTTTCAGATTATTGATGTTTGTGGTCAGTATTTCTCTAATGACTCATGACACAGGTGCAAATGTCATTAAGAAAAGCTTCTAGTTGAGAATGAAAGCATGAAAAGTTTTGCATCTCCCTTTTTAACTGCCTGAGAAGTAAAAGCAAGCAAAAAAGTAGAGGAAGGAAGTATCCACAATAATTATGCCATTCTATTTACTGAAAATAAGTGGTGGAACCTGGAACAATAAGAAAAATTAAATTAAAATAGCTTTGTAAAATACGTATAACATTACTAAAAAAGAGAACAAAGTTTAACAGAATTATGAAATTTAACTAAGACATAAGATGCTATTGAAGAGAGTTTTTACAACATAATTACTGGGAACATGTATTTTCCCAAGAGTTAATTGCTAAACTTGGAGGAAGCCCACTGAAATATTCATTGTGTTCTGAACAGATCTTAAATAAGATTGCTGACACACTTTTCTGACACTTTGACTTATCACGGAGGCCAAATGCCCTTTAGAAATAGACATGCTTCTCTTTTTATTACTAAGTCAAACACATATTTCAGTGATATTCCTCAAAAGAAGAAGCCCAAAATATGAAAATTTGGACCAAAGTACAGAATTTCCAATGCACTATTTTTGTCCACTTAATCAATGTAAATAGAATGAAAAAGTGCCACCAAACATAAAAATTAATAAAATTGCTCAGTTCCAGAGTATTTCCCCTTGAAATTCAAGGGTAATGTTTATTTCTATACATATTAATGTGTATAGAGAAAGACTTTTTGCAAAATAAAGGCAAACCAAACTTATCCAGAATATTTGTATTATTTACTATGCATCATTACTTAATCATTCACTAAGGAAAAATGTTCTTATCCAAGGTGTGTTTTGTGGAAGACTTCTGTAGATTATTTACCATCTAAGTATAAGCTCAATAGGGAATTTATATCCATGTTTGCATATTCATATTGATTTGATGAGAGAAAAAATTATTATAATCATTGCTTTATAAAATAAAGCAGCATTTAACTACCACATAAATGTCTGAAAGTTGTTTTCCTTAGATTTCCCATTCCCTTTATCTTGTGCCTTAGTCAATAATTGTTGATAAAGGGATAAAGTAATAGTCTGAGTAATTGAGTAATGGGATCTTCAGAGAATGTTTTGCTGTTGTTGTTTAGAGACAAGATTACACATCAGAATGCTTTGGTTTCTATCATGGGCCACTGAAGTTTATTTCATGCAACCAGCACATTTTTTGGGCAACATCTTGACCTTTCTGAGTCTCACTTTTTCAAGCTTGGAAATAGTGCCTATTATTGTTAATAGTCTTACACATGATTTTAATTTACATTTCTGGAGCAATTAAAATATACTCAGGGGCAGGGAGGGAATTGCAACGTGAGATATGTGGTGAAAATTACTTGCATTTTAAATGGTCAAAAAAGCCTGAGTACAATAAAAAATGCAAACAAACAACCTAAGGAAATAAATAAATTCCACCCTTGGATACTTTTCATGCATGAAACACAGGAGGTACATTTATTTTTCATTTGTAGTTCACTTTTCAGTTAGATTCAGGACTTAATGGGAATGGCTGTGGGGAATGTGTGTGGGTGAGTACCTCTTCCAAGTATTTCCTCCTAAAGTGCCTACCCAAATCAAGACAATGTGTTGTCCCCCCTACTGCACCTCTCCTATTGTGAGGGTTGAAGAGTCCATGCCCTCCACAATCCTCTCCCCAGTAACATTTCTATGTCTTGATCTGGATGTTAATGTACTGTGAATGTTGTTCCATACGTTTTCCCACATTTCTCTTTCACTGTAGGTTAAAGGTGTGCCCAGGTTTGGCCTTTTGAAGAAAGCTATGACTTCACTATCTATTCATGGGGACACTTAAATTAAAAATTGATTCTTCCAAGGAATGACAGCCTAAGAGGAGGCAACCTGAGGAGCAGACACCCGGGAAGCAAAGCAACAAAGTATGCTGTGTGTATCATATAGGCTTTGCTATCTCAGCCATATAGAGACGTAACTGCTAAAATGAAGTCTGGCATTGTTTTTCTCATGGCTGAGTGAGTGGCAGACCCTGGGGAGAATGTATTAGAGTTCTCATCTTGTAATTTAACTTCTCCTTTTGTTATTCTGCATAATTGCTGTCACCCAGGTAAAGCTGGATTGTTTCTTCTATGGTAAATTCTCTCCCACAGAACCCTTTGACCTTCAGGCAGCATGAGCAGCAGGGCTTCCCATTGCACGATTTGACTGAAGAAAATAATTGCTTGCAGAGGAAGTGATTTGAAATGTCTCTGAATTAGAAAACTAAATAACTGGGTTTTTAAAACAAACTGGAACTTCTGGCAGTACTTTCTTGGAATTAATGAAAGATGAGACATTTGAAGAACTAAAGTGCTTAATCATATGAAGTATTAAGCAGAAATTTGAGTACAGCTGAGCTGGGAAAATTGCTAAATTCTGAGCAGAATTCTGATAAATGTAAGAGCAGCTTATTTTTTATCCACAGACATCAGTACGAATTATGAGTTCATATTGATTCTCCAATTCTTTGACATTAATAAGTCCAGGATATTTTTAAAATGCTGAAAGCAGTGTGATAATTGCCCTTAACAACACAAGTACAGAAAAGAATATGTCTGTCTTGTCATTATAAAAGAGTGTTTTTTGTTGATTGTTGTCCTTAGCTCTTAACTCTGCCTAGAGTTTGAGGAAAATTTCTTGGCAAAAATTCCTGCAAGTCACAATCTTTTTTCTCAGCTTTTCTGGGAAAAAAATAATCTGATTTTGGCTAAGGTGGTATGTTCTTCTTAAAATCTTCACAGAAAATACCAATATATAATAATTCACCGTGGTGCCAATCGGTTAATTTTATTTGATTACTTGCTTAATTTGATGATTTAATCTATTGCTATATTGATTCAATTTTAGTAGAGACCTTAATTTAATTATTGCATTATTGTAGCTTTAATTAGCAAAGTGAAAGTGTAGTGTATTAGCTCAATAATTGTGACATATTTCTCGTCTTTGCTGAACTGTCTGTCTGACACCAAATTTTTCTTTTTTTTAAAAATCCATAAATGCAAAAAGGCCCTTTTTTTTACTATGTTGGTAGAAAAAATTGTGAAAGTACTAGTAATCAGGAAAACTTGCAAGTCTTTTTTTGATCTAGTTGCATGACTAAATTTAAATCACTGTTTAATGTCTATTTCTCTGGAGGCAAGTGGCAAATGTTTCAAGCAGAAGCATATGTAACTACAGAGAAAGAAATAAAATACAGCTTATTATTTGGAAAGCTTAAAAATTACAAAGTATTTTTGTGCCATTTGAAACCATTTTGTGCCAAATACTGAATGATTTATGTGCCATAAATCCCATGTTTTGCCAGAGTTCCATCTTTTGTAGTCATAGTTTTCTCAGGTTTCCAAAGTCTTCCACTAAAGCTGTAAGTTAGAAATGTGCCTTTAAGCCATGTAACCTTAAGGACAATAATGATGATGACACCTGCTAAACTCTCCAAGTGAAGATTTCTAGTGTTTTGCTTTTGGTTTGTATTCTCACATGTCATGATTGCTTAGGAAGAACTCAAATATTTTGAGTAGGTAGCTAGAAAGCAAGGAATTTCCCCTCTATTCCACATACCCAAACCTTTTGTGCTAATCTTTGTGGTCTTAAAAATGGTGACAAGAGAAACACATTTCTTAGAAAAGCTGAGAAATGTAGTATGTACCAGCATTTTACTTCTATTGAGAAATGTGAATTAAAAGTCAAATCAAGGACATTCTATCTGACCAGAAAATGGGATGACCCTAAACTTGCAGTCAGTCTTCCATTCTCTTCCTCAGACCTTTTCCTCATTTGTTACTGCATTTGATGAGTGTTACACATATGAGATGTAGAACGTGGTCCAGGCCCTGACATGGCAAGCAGAAACCACCTTAGGGAGCCAGGACTGTCAGTCTAATGCAGGGAATAAAGTACCCCTGACATACTGTACATATTTTTGTTGCAGTGTAGGCAAAATCTGCAAGGGAAATTATTAAATGTGCCCTGAAGTCCAACTGAATAAGCAAGCTGTAATATAACTTGCTATTCCTTTGCAAGCTTGGATAGCCTTGTGCTTCTATGCCTGAAATTAAGTACTGGAAACTTTGTTTCCTGAGGCATAATTTTTTTATTCTGTGTTTGCATTAAGTACAAACTACTAATTTCCAAACAGTTTAAGTAAATGAAAAAGTCCTGATTGTCAGGAAGACCAGAATGCTCTATGATGTAAACAGGAACACAAAGACCAATGTATATTCCTTTTGGAAAATACAAGAGAGTGATTGACTAAGGTTTAATATATTTATTATTAATATATTAATATATTATAACATATTTTAAAAAATATTGTAATTGTTATTGGTTCTTTTATGTAATAGATCCTTTGCAGAATTCAACCTTTTTATTCTGAGACTTATGAAACAATCAGAATTTTTTTCCTTTTTCCTTTTGCTTTTTTCCCTTTCCCTCCCATTTCCCCTTTTCCTCACCCTTTCCCGTTTTTTTTTTCCCTTTTTCATTTCCCCTTTTTGTTTTCAGTTTTACTGAAAAAATGGCCCTCACAAAACTCACACACAAAACCTGACTTCTGTAAGGAGTAGACTAAATCAAACACAATCTGCAATTGTTAAAGTTTTGGGTAGATCCTTTGAAGGCTGAGTTATTGCAAATAGTATCTCTGTGGAAAAGGGGCAATTGGGAGATCAGTGGGTGGTGACTATTGCCATTGCCACAGAGTTTGGATTTACAAACAGCAAGGATCAAACACTTCACACCCTTCACCACAGAAATGAACCCTGTAGAGGACTCAGTGGTCTAAAACAAAGCACGAGCCTACATTTTTCTATCTGTCAAAAGATTTCAGAAGTAATTCATTGTTACAGCTCCCTGGAGTGAGAGTCTGCTTGTCCATCTGATTTTTCCTGACTGAATGCTTTAGACATCCTCTGAGGAAAAAACTGTTGTAATCTTGTTTCCAAAGCATAATAGTTAAGACAGGAAGTGTGAAACCATTTGGAATCCTTCTTCCCTGCTGTCATATTTTATCACTACTAGGATGTTATGTTCATGAGCAGCTCTTGATTGCAAGCCTCAGAGCTAATATTATTTCTAGGAACTCTCTGGTACCCCTCTGAAAGGTCTCAGGATTTCAGAAATCATCCATACAGTACTTTGCTTATCAGATATTTCAAATAAAATGAATAAAAAGGCTCACCAAAGTGTAATTATGATGCCAGACTACACTGCCGTGTAGTACCAGTATTATTTTGAGGAAGGGTCTGTGAAATCAATGGCATTGCTTCATCATCTCAACAGTTATATCACTGAAACTAGAATTAAATTTTTAGGGTGTGACACTGTGGAGACCAGAAACATCTGCTGGTTCCTGCTGTACAGATCTGGTCATTGCAAATAGATTGTTGACTAACATAATGAGTCTAGACCTATTCTTAATAAAAACCAGCATGAATAGCATTCCATTAGAATAGCCATGAAATATGGATTTCTAGTGAATCTGTGAATGAAAAGTGAATGGAAGGAGGACATTTAAAATTCTGTCTGTATATATTTTCAGTATTTTGATTGTAGCAAGAACATTTTTGAATGGACCAAATGTTAAAATAAGTTTCTGTGTTCCAAGATATTAATTCATCCTTCACTATAGAAAACTTTGAAAATATAAATAAGCTATGCTCATCAGCTAAGCACACTTTATGAATTATAAACTAAAGCCAGCTTGCTCAACTGACAGAGTTTTGCAAGTTCTCCTCACTCTCCTTGAAATGACCTTCATATCTGCTTTCTATTTTGTGCAGGTTATATTGGATATTGCCATGAAACATAGCCTATGGGAAATCAGCTCTCTTAGTGCAAAGTGCAGTCAAACAGATTATGGCAAAAAAATATCACACATAAGATACTCAGTGCTGTGATTCATAGGAGCTTATAATCACTTTCCTTTGTGCTGTTATTACAGCCTTCCTGACTGATTTGCATTTTGATGAATCACCACTGCTGTGTTTTAAGTGATGTAGGAACACATATGATTAAAGTGCCTCTTTCAGGAGCAATGGTCCACCAGAGCTTTAGAAACCAATATAACAATTATTAGCTGAAAGAAACCAGATGGCATCAACTTTTTCTGTGTTTTCTGATGGAATAAACTTTTCTTTGTACCTCTGGCTTTTGAGCCACACATCATGGAAAAGAGAAAAAGAATATTAAAGAAACCCTTTTCCCTTATGTTGGGTTATTTTTGCAATTTTTTTGGTTGAGTCTTTGTTTGTCTTTGTTTCCATCAGCCCAAGAAAATGAGTGACCCTGCAGATGCAGATCCCATTCTTATGATTACCCCAGATAATACCCAGATAAGAATACCCTTTTCTTTTACATTTCAGAATGGGAGAAATGAAAGGGGCAAAAAGATGTGAAACTCGCTGGGAACACTTCATCTGAGACAAACATCCCTGCTTGTAGGTAAAGGTGACATTCTTCTTGTCAATAAATCACCAGCTTAATCCTTAGCTTGCTTTAATCAATTCTGGAGGATTTCCACCAGGGCACAACAGACATGTTGATTCAAAGCTTGTTAATAAAATTACTTGTTAATTTGACAGCAATTAAATTGTAATGGGAACAATAATTTCTCTTCTGTAAATATAATTTCATTTTGTAATGTAAATGGAAAAGGAACAACTGAGGATAAAGACTGACACACCAATTCATCTTAAGAAAGAGAGAACTGCTTTTTGGCTGTTCTATCTGTCAGAAGGGTAACAAAGTGTAACATTATGCTTTGCAACCTTGTTAAGCAGAAAGTTGTGAAGGGAGCAGCATGATTCTTTTGAAAAGAACTGTACTTTGCAATCAAAGGAAAGGATGCTGAGCACATGTAACATGATCTGAAAAGAATTGTGAGTAAAATATCAATATTCTATTTTCATGTTTTGCCAGTACTAGGGAGTTTGCATATTTCAGTATTCAATATGTGAAAAAATAACTGATTAAAGGCAAAGTTTAATTATAATGTAGTTAAGAAGGCATAAAATGCAGGACAAAAAGGTGTAAAGTGGTTTTGTGAGTATCAGAAAATTTCTTAGATCTCAAAAAAGAAGAAAAAGTAATGTCCTTTTCCATTGCACAATTCAAATATGTTCTTGTAACATTTCTTCAGTGGAACCAGACTTCAGAGTACAATTCTGCCTTCACCATATTTTATTTGGCTAACTCACTTTCCTGGAATGAAGGAAAGTGAAATTGTAAATTCCTTTTGAATCTTGGTCTGGCTTATGTCTTCAAAAGTGCCTTAACTGCCTAGTTAGATTTCATTGTTATCAGCTGACTATTTCAAGGTTATATTTCATTTTGTCCATCCATTCCATTATAGACTTAAATTTTTTCCTAGATAAGCTTTTCTTGACATACATAATGCACTGGAGATGGTGAGTTGGCATTCATCAATGCAGTAGTGGTTTGTCAAAACCCTGTATACATCTAAAATTTAGGATCTCCTCCAATTATCTGTTGGAAAGATTTTTCATTGGTGAGCTTGGGGGAGTAGCTAAAAATTAAGATCAGATAAAAATTTTTTTGTGTTGCAGTTGAAAATTTACCTATTGTTACATGAAATCATGTGGACAACATTTTGCTGAAAGGGAAATGTTTGTATTATCTTCTTCATACAAATTATTTATTTCCTTTGTGAATATTCTTTGTGATGCTTAGTTCTGTTATCATTAACACTCCAACAACACCAAGGGTGAGGGAGGCAATTTTTTCAGAGCTAATATGATACATTTTTGATTTGGTTGATTTTCTTTATTATAAAATAGATCTCAATTTTTTTCGAATGATTTATAAGCCCCAAGTGTTCCACACTCAAAGCTTATCTTCTGTCTTCCCTATAGACTGTAATACTGGTATATGCCTTGTAGAAATAATATTTGGATCTTTCACTTCATAGATATTGAAGTACTTTACCACAGAATTGTTTCCTTTATTTCTTGTTCTAAACAAACAACTTAATGAGGGGAGGAAATTATAAAATTAGTGGTAAATAAAATTAGAGATTTGTAGAAATACAAATTTTAAAATCCAGATTGGAAAATTCTTTGATCTAAGAAAAAAAACTTAGATCATGCTACCTTTTATCTAAAAATAAGAGAGATGAACTTCATTTCAGGACAGACCATCAGAGCTGGTTAAAGGGCATGAGAAGAAATGAAAAAAAACCTCTGAAGAATAGCAATACCATGACTGACTACAGAAAAAGAAGGGAAAGGGCTTCTTTCTTCCAGCTGCAAACTCCTTGCTGGCTGTGACTTTCAATAGCACTTACCCATGACCCCATTGTCTTTTAACTTTTGCTTTTTATTTTAAATGAACAAATAAGTAACAAATATTACTCAGCTCTTGATTTGGCTTTTTCAATAAGAAGTGAGGATTAAACACTGCTGCTGTGCTATTGAAAAACATCAGCTTCAGTAATAAAACAAATCAGGTGGGAGAAAAGGAGCATAAAAAAAGGCCTCCAAACCTGATTTTTTTATTACCCTTTTGTTGACATTAATATTCTGCAGTAAGAGATTCACACAGTGCATGAATAGAAACACATTTAAGAATGAAGCACGCTTGCTTACACAGGAAAAGGTTAGAACTTAGTTAAGAACGAGAGATCTCGCACAGGATTTGTCTTCAAATAAAAACTACAGTCAAGCCTCTAAAGTTTCCTTGACAAAACTATGGACCAGATCCAACAAGAGATGCATGGAACTGTTAGATGCTAAAACTAAACTTGCCATTCTGAAAGCTTCTGGTCAGCTGACTCCTAATGCTGATGTTCCCCATATTCTATTTGTCTTTAGCTTACATTGCCCCAAATTCAGTCACAAGTACTTTATACATGCATATCTATACCTCTGCTTGATATTGGAAGCACAAGGCTTGAGCACTTCTCTCAAATCCCTCATTGAGGGAAGAAGGAATTTAAGCTTCATCTTGATTTTTACAGTCCATTCACAACTTTCATTCAATGACTATTAAAAGTAAAATGCAGGAAATTTTCTGGGAATAGTTGCCAAAGCTCAAAGCTAAAAATTTCATATAGTTCTGTAAATAGGAACATATAAAAACAAAGTATTAATTATTGCCTGCTTATAAACCAATTTCTGGACATTCTTCTACACAGGATAAACAGTGCTGGCAAGTACTTAAGTACAGCATGCCTTAGTATTTCAGTCTGTCTTCATCAGGGAGACTGAGTAAAGGAAGATGCTGGTGTCCTCAGGCAAGGAAAGGAACAGGATGTGAGCTTCCTTCCCCTGCATCAGAAAAGTCTTTATCTTTTCTTCTCCCTTCCTTTTTTTAATAGTGCATTTTAAAGAAAAAGATTTATCCTTTCATTAGAAGTGTAGTGGATTGATGCTGGTTGGATGGCAGACACCTACCAGAGACTGTATATCCCTTGCCTCTACAGTTGGACAGGGGTAAGAAAATATAGCACAGGTTCATGTGTTGAAATAAGATCCATGACAGATCACTCACCAAATTCTGTCATAGGCAAAACAGACTCTAGTTAGATATTAAAAGTATTTATTGTTAACAAAATCAGGACAATGAGAATTGAAATAAACCTTTTAAAAACACCTTTCTTTCACCATTGTCTCCTTCCCAAACAGCACTTCCTCCCCACAAGTGGTGCAGACAGTTCTTCATGAACCTCTCCAGTGTGAGTCTAACCTATAAACAACAGGTCTTCATGAACTGCTACAGCATGGAAGAGTGAGCTCTTCCATAGGGTCAGGTCCTTCAGACACAGCCTGCTCCAGTCTGGGTCTCCCACAGGGTCACAAGGCCTACCAGGAAACCTGCTCCAGCATGGGCTCCTCTCTCCACAGGTCCTTGTCAGGAGCCTGCTCCAGCACAGGTTTCCAATGGGCTCACAGCCCTCCCTCAGACATCCAGCTGCTCTGGCTTGAGGACTGCAGTTGGATCTCTGAATCCCTGTGCTCCTCCACGGGCTGCTGGGGCACAGCTGCTTGACCACAGTCTGCACCATGGGCTGCAGGGGAATCTCAGCTCCTGCACCTGGAGCACCTCCTCCCCCTCCTTCATGATTCATCTGGTAGCTTTTGCCATATTTACACTTTACATGACTCAAAGCACTCCCTAACTCAGGATGCTGAGAAGCTCTAAATTTTACCTACCTTTTACAAATGTCCATATACTTAGCTATGCTGTATAGGGTATCATGAAAAATGTGTTTAATGATCACAAGTCATATAATATTAGATATTGTTCCTTTTAAAAATTTCACTGGATATGACCATAAATACACAGCAAGCAATGGCTGTAAAAAAAACTTAGCATAGAATTTGAGGATTAAAGGCAGGACTAGTAATAGAGAATGGAAAACCCCTCCACAGTTTAATTGCTGTGTTTTGTTTCTAATGAGACACAGCTGACACATCATGGAGCCTTGAGTAGAAAGACTTGGTGGAAGACTATAATTCTTGCAGCAACATACACTAAGAGAAGGTACTTTTTTTAGTTACTTTTTTGGGTTTTAGATAATTGACTTAGAATATCTTCTAATGCTTCATTTAGTAGCTGAGGTAGTTGATTGGTTTTCTTCATATTGGCTAGAAAATTCATATTTAACTTTTCTACAATGTATACATAATAGTAACTGCTGAATTTACAGATGAAATATTTTGATTCCATAAGTGTAAGCAAGGTTAAATTATTTTAGAATTACTATTTGGTTATGTCATACTTGTGTTATAAATCATAGATTACATTGCACATTTCACATTTTTTCCCAAAGCAATTTCAATAACTGGGCAAAGCCAGGTAATCTTACATTTCAGCAAGGCTAAAAGGAATTAAAGGGAAAAAATGAAGCATCATAGCAAACCCAAAGACAGTTAATTTTATATTACTAAAGAGTCAGAAGTTTATGTAAATATTCTCCTCACAGCTTAGCTGCTTCTCTTCTTGTTGCAGCAATGCCATGTGCTAATCCTAAACAGATGAGCCCACATCTCCTGTTTGTAACTATGGTATTAACTGCAGAGCAGAGAGAGTTGTAGTGTAGCATGATCTAATTCTGATGATTATTAACTAATGATTACTGAAATTTGTTCAAGTGCCTTTGTATGCCTAATTTAATAGAACTAATTTTACATATTAAAATTATTTTGTGCATGAGAAACATGCCAATCTGGAGCAAAATAGTTTGGTCTACATAGATACTACAATACTGATACAGATTTATTTTAACTGCCTGGTAGATGAACAAACTAAAGTGACAGCTGAATGGTGTCCCTACCAAGCTGCCTGTTGTTGATGGAACCAGCCTGCACTCTGAGTGGTGGGGACTTCTTACAAGCCATAGGAAAATGACCCAATTTTTTATTCTGACAACTGTTTAGTTTTAGTATATGCATAGTTCAATTTTCTATCCCCATTCCTCTCACATATACTCTTCAAGAGAAAAGTATCTTTTATGTTGACCTATTATGTGTCAATAAACAGTCCTAGAAGGTTTTATATCACACCTAGACTGGGTGTCAGTTGAACAACATTTAAGCTTGATTTGCTATAACTGTCTTGGAAAACAAAGACACTTCAATTAGGTCACATAGTTCTTAGACAGCCCTTTGCCTGCTGCTGGGTGCTTTTCTTTCTTGTTGCTTCTTTAAAGCAGACAAAACCTTTCACCCATCTGATTCAAGTCAAATAGAAGGAGCTCAAGGGTTACAGGGGAGCAGGCCTGTACTGATGACCTGACAGGCTGGAGATCAGTATTTATAGCAAGAAAGATTGGGAAAATCCCGTGACAGCTACCTTGAACATATCAGCCAGAAGAATGATAGACATTTCCTAGGAACTATTTTCTTTTTACTTTTTTATATTTTCATGGAGCTAAGCCAGTTTCTAATTAAGATTCTTTGTAATGCATGTCCACCCAGTAATTTTTAAGTTCCTATTTGACAATAACATATTTGACAATGTGTGTTATTTATCTAACTGTACAACACTGCACATATTACAGATGACATGATATTTTAAGATAACTTTATTTAAAAAGAACTAAAAAGCAATTTATTGTTAATGTTCACCAGTCTACAAGTACATATAAAGAAAACACGTTTTCACACGTACTCTATAATTTTTAGACATTCATTTTCTTTCATTATTACAGTACCTACTATTAGTTATTCAATAGCATTTTTCCATTATATTTCATTATATTTCAGAAACTTGTTCTGGAGTGCCAAAGAAAGCTAATAGTAGTTATTTTAAACTTTGATGACATTTTTACCATTCCTTTTTTATTTTACTTTACTATCTTCTTGGTGCCATGAAACAGCCATGGCATGAACATATACAGAAGAAAACTGGCCAGTGAAGCAGTGCTCTTACTCAGGCCAGGATGCAGATTTAGACCCACACGTGTTAGCTGGAAGCTTGCAAATATTTCTCACTGTTTCTTGGCTTAACTGGTGGGAAATCTCTGGAGATTAGTGTTTTTTATGAAGTGACTGCCAGTTTGGTCTGAAATCCTGTTAGTATGATTCTTCTCACATGATTACTGTCACATTCAAAGCAGTGAAGGGAAGCACAGATCCTTTCCAGTCATAGCCATGGAGACACATTAGTTCAACAACTCCTTGCTGACATTTGGAACAGTTGTGTGGGAGGTTCCTTTTCCCAATCTCGAATTTAGGCTAAAAGAAATCAATTGGAAATATACTTGGTCTCTAGAAACAGGGAAATTGATATACCATACATTTTTCCCCTACCTCATTACATGTGGAAAACAGAAAAAAAGCATGAGGCAATATTGTGTTTGCTACTGTTTGGGCAAATGAGACATCATTCTTCTTTCTCAACAAATGGGGGCTGCCTAAGTGCAAAATATGATTGCCATCTTGCAGACTGCACAGCTGGGAACAGAATGGGCAGCAAGATTAATGAGATTTAGAGCTTGTTTATACTACCTAACTACTCTAACTCACATTCTATAATAAAAGAAAGAGGTGTTGAAAGACTAAAGCTATTTTTCTCTGCCTGAAGTGTCCTGAGGTTCATGTCGCACTTCAGTTGAGGGCAAAACCAAATGTTACAAGACATAATCAGAGGCCGTTGACAAAGCCAATATTTTTCTATGCAACATATATTTTATCAAGGTTATATTCTTCCTCCCTTTCTGTTGCATATTTTCTATATACTTTTACTGCAAGTAAATTAGAGAGGTGATTTCTCTTTCACAGCCCAAGACACCAGAAGAACTGCCCCTGTTTTATAGCTCCATGTCCCTGAAGAACCTTGAGCTTTATCTGGTTTAACAGTGGCGTTTGGATAGCATGAGACAACACACTATCACTAGGGTCACATTTACTTTTCCTTCAGGAAATATAATCCAAGTGCTGTCTGGTGTACTCATAGCTGCCTTATTATAATTTTTTTAATGACATGACTAACCTTATAGCTTAAACCTCAACTGAATTGTTGAAACATATTTAGACCTTTGTTTTATTTTTGCAAATTATATTTCTATATTATATATAAAGGTAACTATATGTATGCAAATCCTTTTAAAGCAAAAATTATTCTTGAACAACACTTATGAGGTATTTTAAAAGTCAAAATCTCCATTTCTCTTACTTTAAGAAGCTGTTCTTTTAAGTGCAAGTGTAGAGAAGTCTTGACTCCTGATTAAATATTTACGTGTGTCTGGCCAGCCAGTAATATTTTAAATTAGCTTTTAAGTGTTACTTATTAAATTGCAATTCAGCAATCAAGGATTTTTGCACTACACCCGTAGATATTCATGACAACAAATCATAAATTCATATTAAATGAGATTGTATAGACTTATATCTATTGCATAGACTTATGACACTTTCAAGTAAGCTAGAGAGGGAATGGTAGAGGGGCTCATAGGAGAGCCTTGGCCTTTGACATATTTATGTTTCAAACTGAAACACAAAACAAAGCAAATATTCTAGTTCCTGTGCAGTTCCTTCAGCGAGGATAATTGCATCATCAAAGCATATAAATCTTTGCACAAGAATTAGACATAGGAAAGATTACTTACAGCAGCTAGCGCAATTTTTATCTCATTTTTAGCAATATATTTTTAGTTTAGAATTGGAAAAGCACATCAACAGTTTTTCATTAGTGAGTTCATGTTGTGGTAAGTTTGAAATAATCATGGTGTCTCCTTTTCCTTAGAAATAATCATATGGCATTAGCTCAGAGCTAAAAACATTTATCTTTAAATCTATAAAAGGTTCAGAAACAATACATTTAATGCATGCATTAGCTCTCCAGTCTGCCACATCCCTGAGTGGGAACTTGCCTTCCAAGGACTTAATACTTTCTTAATTTCCTTCTGAGTGAATGTAAATTGCAGAAACGAAGTACTCACAGCAGATTCCTCTGCACCTTGCGGTGACCAGTTCCCTAAAGAACCATTAGCACAGCCCTAAACTGAGGATGGCACTGGTAAATGTTCTTGCACATTCCTGGCATTCACTCTTTGGGTGCCATGGCAGATTGGTCAGGAGAACACTGCCTTAGAATGAGCCATCAATCAGTGGGACTGTTTCTCAGTCTGACTCTCAGTTTATCACTGAGCTAAGGAAGTATGTGGTGTAATGACAGATGTTTTATTCTGCATATTTCTTTGTCATGACAGTTAATGCATTTGACCAACTAGGCTTTTTGGAAACTATTGAACCAAGAGATGTCAGAAGAGCTATTGCTGAACTTTAGTGATGTGCATATACTTGCATATATATACATATGTGCAGAAATAGCATCTTTCCTCTCCTAAAAATGGTTGATCCACGGGGCTGTTGCATAGGTATATTCAAAGTTGTGTTTATCTAATAGAAAATGAGTTTTCAGTGTTCCTTGCCTATGGCCCAGAAACTCTTTCCTTGCTGGTGTATCAGCAGGAGTATCATCCCAGTTTTATGCATGTGTCAGACAGCTGTCATGTATGTGACTGAACATTAAATGTGAGAGAAAAAACAGCTTGACCTTTATAATCACACAGAGTTTGTTTGGTCAAGTAATCGAAGAAGATACAGAAATCAGAAATCCATGTAACCAGAAACAAGGCATGAGAGGTTTTTTTTTATTCATAAACAAATTTATACTTTTAAACTGTATCATCACAAATTCATTTGTATTTGTATTCATTGTTGAAAAAATGGTGAATTTTTATGTAAAATAACTCCCCAAGTTAAGGATCTTCTCTAACACTTTTATCACTGAAATAAAAAAACTAAACAATTATTGCAATGAAACTTAACTGGAAATAAGTAAAGCAATTCCTTCTAGGAATAATTCCACTCCTTGAATTCCTGTAGTGATTAGTATTTTTTAAATTCTAAATAGTGATTAGCATTGTTTAAATAGCTGATCAAGCACAGAGGCAGACAGGATTAAGATGCCCAACACATACCCAGGAGCGAATATTGCATAGTTTAGAATACAAAGTTTAGGGATGATGGTGACTTACATGGAGTTCCTAAGAGCTCAACAGCGTAATTCTCAAAACAAGTTTTATCAATAGCCAGGGTTAAGAGAGTTGCATGCTCCAATGAGTCATTTCTATGTACATGTTAAACTGAATCCTTACTTTTTCTACAAATGTCTTTCAAAGAGAGTTCTATCAAGAAATCTTACATTGTTTTTAATAATGAGAAAAAGCTTAAACTCTCCCCTGATACTTAAATATGCTTTTAAACTGTTACTCAGTGATGATAATAATTGGACAATGTTATTTAGGGAATGAAAGCAT
Organism: Alaudala cheleensis; assembly: GCA_013398995.1. Classification (NCBI taxonomy): domain Eukaryota; kingdom Metazoa; phylum Chordata; class Aves; order Passeriformes; family Alaudidae; genus Alaudala; species Alaudala cheleensis. Next base: position 27,749 of record VWYE01001872.1, on the reverse strand, counting down.
TTTTTCATGTCTTTACTTCTTAAACGTGCATATACGATAAAAAGACAACAGTATACCTAGAAACTTTGACTAAGCAAATTATTTTTTTTTCTGTTTTCCTCTGTTTCTTTTTCCTGTAGTTGGTTAATTCCTCCTTCTTTCATGTAGAATGGTGTGATAATTCTGTGACTGGAAGTGATGTCAGTAGGTTGCTTTAGTTCAACCTCCAGCACAAAGCAGGGTTAGTTAGGAGATCATCCATCTGGGTCATGGAAACTCTCATGGGTGAAGATGATACAACTCTCTGGAAACCTTCTTCCCTGCTGGACTGCCCTTATGGGGAAAATGCTTTAACTGATATAGAGTGAAAGAGAACTTTGAGTTTGTTTTCATGCTCCTGCCAGACACCAATGTGAAGGTTCTGGCTAGGTCTTTTAAATAAGACCCTCAAAGGTATTTAAAGACTGCTATTAGATCCCCATTAAGGTTTCCAAGACAAAAAGAAAGAAGGAAAATTTGATCTTCAGAGTCTGCTGATTTGTTGCTGGGTCCATGATTAAAATAACGGCTATATAAAATTCATGGGAAGAAAAATTGTTCTTAGCTATGATATTAATGATTTCATTCATAGCTCCTATGATGAGAGGTAATATTCTGAACACACTTCACATTCTTACTTTTGCTAAGATTATTTAAGAAGGACCCCAACAATCATTTAGGAATATTGGAGAGCATAAGAATTAGAGATGAAAAAGGACTGTTTAGGGTAGTCCAATGGGACACAACTGAAAGTGGTGTGATACAATATGCAACAATAAAATTTGGGCTGACAAGTAGCTTAATTTTTTGAACAATTTAACTCTAGTCCAGATACATCAGTCAAAAACATCCTATAGACCTGCAGAAAAATGAGCACAACTAAATAAAGGGGGTTTGCATCTCTTTTTTCTAAATTAATTACCATCCCAAGATGTATGGGAATATTCAGATATGGTGAGAGTATCAAAATAGAGATGCTAAAAAAAGTAGTTCCCAGCAGAAGCATTAGTCAAATATCCTAAATATCCTTTGTACCATGGAGGCTTTCTCAAGTACTGAAAAATTGATCTGGAGGATTCTGAAATCTTGTGTAGACTAGTTACTTGTATAGACACCCTTGACAGTGATTTTTTAAACTTCCCAACAGTAAAGACTTGTCACTTGGAAAAATTAGCATAATGTTTAATCAAATTCAATCATTCAGTAAGTAGGGTGGATAAAATATATTTTAAAAACTGAAGGGCAAACGAAATACTATTTTTTGAGAAACAGCTATTTTTTTGTTTGAAGATACTTCAAATGAAAAAAATGAGAGTGTTGAAGTACAACAATATGTTTTACCTTAAAGATTACTGTTTGCAGGGTGTGGAGGTTTTTTGTTCAATTTCTGGGTGCATTGCCAAATACAGCTGAATGCTTGTATTTTATTTATTTTATATATTTTTTCCACTTGGGCCTGAATTTTATTAAGTTGACATGAATTCTGTTGACCTGAATAGCTTTTAGACCAAGCCCTAGAAAATCTAGGAAACAGATCTTGATATTGTAGAATTTATTTAGCAATTAGGCACTAGAATAGATAGCCACTAAAATATTTTTTCTCTTTGGAGTGTTTAAAAAAGACAATGATTTAGTCATTGGTGTTTTACTGATAATGGAAACTAGCCTAGAGGATTATGTATTATGAATTTTGTATTGACTTTAGAAAGAACAGAGAAAAAATGAAGGGTACCAACTTTTATAGTATTCTGGAAACTTTAACAAGATAATTCTACAGTGTTGAAAGAAAACATATTTATTATAAGCTCAAGAGGATCTATTCTTTCTTTAATTGAATAATTATCTATCTTCTTTCACATAAATGTGTGAGAAATCTATTTCATAAATTAATACACATACTAGTAGTGCTGACTCAAAAGGTCTCCACTCTTCAAATTACATGTGATTAGCCCCTTTTTGGGTCAGCCTCATTTTCTAGACTGATGAATGCACTCTATAGGCCTAGGTCCATCTAGGTCCTTCTCTGTGCAAAACCTTCTATACTACATCTTACTTGTTGAGAAACTGATAAAAATGTATCTTATGTCACTTCACAACAATGTCCCCTTGCACTATCTGGCCAGTTTGGGGAGCCAAGCGAGAAAAAGAATCTTTATGAGAAGAGAGAAAATATGCTAAATGATGCAAGAGGCTGGAAAATAAGTGGTGGAAAGATAAAAATGGAAATACTTTTCTATTATCTTTTTACCTCCTCAAAATATTCTAAGATTCTTTGCTGTCACTAAACCTTATCCTTGGTTAGTAACTATTTTTCATGTTTGTAAACTCATGTCCATGCCTTCCATGTTGACACCCTCCATCAACTTTTTCTAAGGTCTTCACTGAAGAAGGCAGAAAGAGAAGCTTGAGAAACAAACATGTTTTATGAAAAACAATGTTCTGGAGGGCTAATGCAAAATTCTGTTTGCAAAACAGAGTTTTAAGACTCAATAGGGGTACCAGGAAGAGATGACATTTTGTTACTCCATTTTGTTACTTCTTTCTATGATCAGATTTCACCAGCTTTCTATTTTGTTTTATGTCTTCTGAAATGTCTACTCTCAAAATAATAATATATTTTTAAAAGAATTGCCTGCAGCTCTCTTGTATACTTAAAATTCTTTCCATGTATCTTGGACATAGTTTGAAAAATCAGTCTACAGCATTCCAAACAGCAATTCCAAGCATTAAAAGAAAAAGCTTATTTCAGAGGTTCTTTTAATTATGCTCTTTAGTCAGCCAATATATTTGATGCAGTGTTTGTTGTTTCATTTTTTTGGACTTGCATTAAAGATAATTTCTAAACAGAACAAATTAAAGTGCATATAATGTCAAAGAACATATGTCAATGCAGTCCACAGAACATAGAAATTAAAGTTGTCTTTCATGTATCATATAGAAAAGGATAATAACATATATTTAGTATGGTCATATTTCTACAATTTTTTATCTTGTTCTAGTGTTCAGATTTGAAAAGGCTGTTGTTGATTTGGAAATACTTCAGCAAATACTTAGAGAAAATCTTTGTCTTCTCTAAAGATGTCAAACAATAAAACCCAGAAATTCATAAAACTACCCTTTACCCCAAAATGATTGATGGGAGGTATTGATAGAGAATATTCTGGGCTAATTTAGTTCACTTCCCATCTACAAAGCTATGGTATGGTTTAACTTGAACAATTGTTATTTTTTTCCCCTCAGAACTGTCTGACTCATTGTGCAAGCTAAGTAGTGCTTACTTCACACATGTAGGAAAATTTTTCTGTATCCATATTGTGGCTTTACAATGTGGTTATTACACATACTGTTCAAATTCTATACTCTAAGTTTAATTAATTGCTATTAATGGCAGGTACTGCTGTTTGACTCATCGCAACAAGTAACTTGAAATAGTTAAAACCAGAGTTGGGTGGTATAATCCCCTTTTCAATACATGAATAAAGCTCCAAATATATTTTAGGATTCAAGTTGTCCAGTGTCATGTTTTTACGATGTTGGTATTTACATATAACAACATATGTTCAAATTAATACTCTTACTGTCTTTGACTATGCTGGAAAACATTGAGCATTTTCTTCACTTGGGCTAGAGAGTTTCAGAAAATGAGGACAGTACAATTAACAAGAATTTGTGTAACAATTCCTCCTGTGGAGATATTGAAGACTCATCTGGACTGGGCCTGAGTAACTTGCTCTAGATGACCTTGGTTGAGAAAGAAGGTTAGACTAGATGGTCTCCAGAGAACCCTGCCAATCCCAAAAGTCTGTGGTCCCATAATTCATCTTAGTCATTAGTCTCACCTTTCAACTCCTCAGGCCCTTACCTCATGCATAATCCAGCAAGCTCCTACAGTGTGAAGTAAGAAGCCAGACTTTTTACCAAATGAAACACCATTAATTTTGTTACCTTCTTTTTCAGGAAAGCCTGAACTTTCATCAAAGTTTTGATCCAAAGTCAAACATGCTCTATGCAAAAGAGGTCACTTTTGGCAAGGACAGAAGTAAGCATAAGCAGGCTCTTATGAGTGAAAAAGATAACGTTGCCTTAAAGATACCAGAGTTCCAGCACTCTGTATAACAGGAATGTTTGACAGCATTTACATGTGGACAAAATTTCTGTCCATAGAGACCCTTTAATGGAGAAGAAGCATAGTGAGAGCCAGGAGAGAGAAACTGGAAGATAAAAAAGTCCAAGGTGGATATAACGTGCATACTTTATTAAATGTAACTTTTAAAAGATATGCTTGCATTTTCTTGTATTTTAAAGAAAATTTTAGATGTTTTAAATACATATGCTCTAAGATGACCAGAAATTTCATGAAGTGAAAGTAATGGCCTGGGCTATGTATATGATCAAATTAAATTACTGTCATGGTCTTGCCTGGCCTTAAATTCTGTGATTATAAAGATGTCTCTCTAGAGAATTTCCATGTCATGACTTAAACCTGCAATTAATACAACTTAAAGGAAAACTTTTAGATTAGGTTTGATTTCCTTAAGACTCATGAGAGATAAGAGGTTAAACACTGACAGCAGCACCACTTCTAAGAAAAAGTCCCAGGCATGACCTCAGGTTCTTGGACAACCTCCAAATACCACTCAGAGAAGACAACCCTGACTATTGCTTAGTTTGTTTCAACTTTCTGAAGTTCTAGTCAGTTTATATTAGCTAGAAGTTAGTCCTGCTACAGATAATTCAGAATGATGACTTAAATATCAGTATGATAGGATAACATTTGTCACCAGTGTAGTTTTTTCCCTTCCTGAGTATCTGTAACTACTTTAAAAATAATAATAATAAAAAAAAAAAAGGGCAGTTTTAGGTGAAAAAGGGGATTTTGTGTTGGATCAGCATAGATGTTGTTTGCCACGGTAAGTATCTACTTAGTGATTTTTTTTTTGTTCTTTGATTTTCCTTTTGCTGTGATATTGTTGTCCACTAACCAATGATTAAATAAATTCTGAGTGTTCTCTTACTCTGCCTTCACTGCAAATCTGAAGAATATTTATTTTGAATAAAATTGTCTGCACCTAGTTTCTCATTAGGAGAGAACAAAGCCCAGGAAGGCTACTCAATCAAAGAAACACTTTTCATCCTAATGAGGAACATTGTCCAGACTTCATCATCAAGGGGGCAGGGACTGGACTAGGATGTACAAGTAATCTGCTGCTGCCCAGTTACACCCCAGCCCCAATAAGCATGCTGTACACACCCAAACAAGAGCAAGTCTTCCTGTATTAGCTAAATTTAAGTGTTACTCAGAAAGATCCATAGGTTTTCTCAGTGGCAAGGACATCCTGATCAATCACCATGATGGATGGACATGTCATGCATATGCCATTATCTTAAGATGGAATCCTTTATATCTATTAGTCCTCTCATGTTTGTTACAACTATTGATAATTTTTAAACATGAATACTATTATTAAAAGACTTAATAAGTATATTAGAAATAGGAGAATGAAGGACAGAATGAAAGTCTCACCCAGCAGTTACACAAACTTGCTGTCCCTGCTTTTAATTGAAACAAAATTGAGTTACACTTTGATATTCAAGGTGCTATTATTATTTTTATTAAGACCCAAACTAATTTGCACTACTAGCAGGTTAAGATATATTTAAATTATTTTGATGTTTTTCTCTTGGTTCATAGAGGTGCTTATTAGTCTTACTTCAAGTCTTGTCTAGTGCCTGAAGGTCTGAATCTTGTTTCTAGTGATTTATGACAAACTGTGATCTTTGCAGACACTTCTTTAAGAAAAAAAGTACCAAATACAAGGGGGAAGAAACATACTCCTGGATGAGTCGAATTTCTGAAAGTGTTAGGAATGTCTGGCTGCAAATGTTAACTGTTCCTAAATATGAAAGAATAATCTCCAGCTATTTGTGTTGATACATCAGTTTGTTCTATACATAGAGTTATAAATTTATGCATGTACTAGAGAGTCATATAAATTACTAGATCTTAAGCTGAAACCACTTATATTGAGTACATTTTGGAGACTGTATTTTCTGTTCAATTAATGTGCCTCACATGGACATTTAACCAAAGCTTTTTCTCTTCCTCAAGTTTCAACACATTTATCATCCTGTGCATCCCTCAGATCTCTCCTCTGCATGATTCCTTATTGGCTACACCATCATTTGTTACATTAAAATTCATTTTCAGTAAACTCCTTGAACAATATCCATATATAAATATATTCTTTTGTCCTAGAATAAGACATACTGGTACTGCAGACTCCAGAATCTGAAATGATATGTGCAAAATAAATTACCAGGAAAAATGTACTTCAGTGCTGAAGAGAACTTCTAAAAGTGTAAATTTTTTTTGTCACATATTTCTCAAGTGGATAAAAGACTAAACACCCTTAAACTAAAAAGAATTGTCAGCATATTTTTAAAATTTTTTGATACCGTAACTCATAGGCAAGACTACTTAATATTGCCTCATCTGCTGTCTTGTAGGACAGTTCTGCAGAACACCTACATTCACATTTAGGACCAAGTCTTAGACACACTCATTCAGTATCAGCCACATTTTCTTCCTGCTATAATATGTCTTTATAGATCTTTGTTGTTTTTCTGAGATTTTCCATGATGGAATCAGATTTGCCTTTCCTTTCATTTTAACAACTTTAAAACATAAGTTTAATATATATCTACAGTTTTTCTGATGCTTAGTGTAATAGATGGGTCACAGTCTTTGTTGTCTACTTGATAAACAAATAATAAATATAAATACAACTAGCTGTGCAAGAAATAGGATTCTGCTGGGAAGTATAAGAGAGTTGGACTTCTTATTCCAAGAAACAAGGCAAAAAATTAAAAACAAAAATCATCACCAAGCTCTATACAGTAGGTGGATAAATAACCTTTTCTGATATATTTTTCTCTAAATATTTTATTGATGTTTAATTCAAATTTCAAGGTTGAATTAAACAAGAATAAGAGCATGTGAAATTTTTAACATTCCTAGAATCTAAGCATTAATTCAAAAACTAGTAAAGTAGTACAATCAGCATAAAAGCTGATCACTTGAGTGCATCAGAGATCTTTCAGATGGCTTTTCATTTTCTACTGCTACTCATCACTGAATTTTTCTTATTTTGTCCTGTGTTCTTGGACTGAAATTTTTAATTTTGTCTTCCACTGCTAGTTTCTGAGTCATTTTCTTTCACTTCCTGTTTCCCCTCATCATGTTCCATGGTCTTTAATTAATTTCTATATTTGAAATTATACAGCTGCAGGGTATTCCTCTCTTTTATGCCTTTAGTTGCATTTAATAAAATATTAATCTGCATCATCCATATCTTACTCTATCTTTGTTGCTTGGTACCCTGTTTACCCCTGAGAATATGTTAACTAATCTGACAACTATTTCCTTCTGACATTAAGCATACTGATGCATTTTTCCCTTTTCAATCTCAATTTATTTTTAATTATAAACCTTAATTAGATCATGGTTCCTACTGCTTAGGTACTTTTTCATTTGCTACATCTCTAATTGCATTCTGTTTTACTTAAATTGGGTGATTTTTTTTTTTTGTCTTTTGGCTTCTTTAAAAATATTTCCTCATAAAGCTCAGAACAATCTCAAAAGAGAGACTAGTAAATCATGGTGTTGCTGATTAGGTATTTTGTTTAAACCTCAAAATGTATTATATTGAAATATGTATATCTCAAGAATAGCTGGATCACAACTCTTCATCCAAATACTTTGCCAGCTCTGATGAGGAATAAGGCATTTGGATATTGTTCTTGCCATGTGAATCAGATGTGGATTGTGGGCTTGTTAAATCAGAAATACAACAGATGAAAAAAGGAACTTCAGCATCTCTTTATTTTATTGGCTCCATCTTGGATAGATAATGTTTATTATTATGAGGTGCTGAAACATGTCCAAAGAAGGCCAATGAAGCTGGCCAAGGCTCCAGAGCATATCTTATAGGGAACAGCTGAGGGACCTGGGTTTGTTTAGTCTGGAGTAAAGGAGGCTCAGAAGAGGCCTTTTTCACTCTCAATCACTGCATGAAGAGATTGCAGCCAGGTATGGGTCAGCCTCTTCTCTCAGGAAACATGTAATAGGACAATAGGAAATGCTCTCAAGTTGGTCTAGGAGAGGTTTAGATTAGATGTTAGAAAACAATTCTTCACCAAAAGGGTTGTGAATCACTGGAACAGGCTGCCCAGGGAATTTGTTGATTCACCATCCCAGGATGTATATAAAAATAAATAGATATGGCACTGAAGGACATAGTTTAGTGATGAATTTGGCAGTGTTAGGTTAATGGTTGGACTCCATCTTACAGGTCTTTTCTAATCTACACTATTCCATGGCTCTTTGATTCCATTTCTTCCTCATGGCTAGTGTCCAAAGCTGTGCAAGCTGCGTGGTTGCAGTGGTAAGGGACCATGCTTGCCTTGTGGGAGATGGGCTGTGTTGGCTGTGTCATGTCCAGGTGCTGAAAGCAGAGCAGAGATCTGCAGAGGTCTCTGTGAGGAGACACAGACAGTTCCAGCTGGCTCCAACCAGCTACAACAGACCCATCACAGGGCACAGCTCACCTCATCAGCCAACCTGGCGGGGCCTCGGGGGTAACATGTCAAAGAAAAGCCAACACATTGCATGGCAGTGAGGAACATGATGTGAGGAACAGCCCTGTGAGCAGAGGCCAGAATAAGGAGGAGAGGAGCAGAGATTCTCCTGCAGCCCACAAAAAGACCATGATAGAGCGGGTATCCACACTGCAGTCCAAGACCCCATGCCTGAGCAGGAGGGTATTTCCCGAGGCACTGTGTCTCATGGAAGATACCCCACAACAGAGCAGGAAAAAAGGATGAGGAGGAGGAAGAGTAGAAAGGAAAAATTACAGCATAACCACAGCCTCCCATTCCCATCTTTCTTGTGCTGTTTGGGGCAGGAGGGGCAGTGGAATCAGGAGTCCCTTTGAGTCTTGGTAAAGGGGTGGATGAGGGAAAAATATGTTAGGATTTCTCTTGTTTCCCACTGCCTAATCTATTTTAATTAGCTATAAATTAAAATAATTTTCCCCAGGTTGAGTCTGTTTTACTTGTGATTGTAACAGATAAGTGGGCTCTTCATCTTTATCCTGTTACATGAGCTTTTCCGTCTTGTGTTTTCCCCCCATCCTTTGGAGGACTGAGGCTGAGGGAGCAGCTAGGTGGGTATCTGGCAGCCTTCCAAGGCCAGCCCATTTCTGGATATCTGTTCTCACCTGAGACTGAAGATCAGTGTATTTGTGTTAAAGTATATATTGAAATATAGGAATCAAACCCATAATTTATGTTTCTGATCCATACCTGTCATTACCCTCAGTTTAATCCTTTGTGTATATATTGAAAGGAGCAATCTTTGTATGATATCCTTTATTAGTGAGAATCATAGTTCTACTGGGCTTAATTTTACTTAAATAATTTTGCATAGTAAAGCTGAATTTATGCAAACAAATAAAATTGATGTATCACCATCATATCTGGGATAACAAAGTTTTGATTTAATTCTTCAGGCAGAAAATTTGAGACAGTCTACAGACACACATTAAAAATGAGTTTCTGAAAATACATGTTAGAGACAATGGTCTATGGTATTTGAGAAAATGAGATTCATATGTAGAAATTTAAAATTTCTCAATAGGGTAAATAACACAGCCCAACATTTTCAAGCTTTGTGATCTCAGTTCTTACCACTGTCCTCCAGTTCAAAAGACATTTTCCTTGGGAATGCAAGGGTGGAAAGGAATGACACAGTTTTGCTAATCTTATAGAATATCTTGAACATCTTCTTAAGATTTCAAGTGTTGAAGATATTCTCTTTTCCAGCATCTCTGTTCTCTTCAGTTCTTTATTGAAAGAATAAATGCTAGAAGGTGCTGTATGTTCTTCACCTGAATGTCTCATTCTGTTTTATCTGTGTTCTTTCTCTTTTTTATTGTCTTGAGGACTCCATGGTTATGTTCCAATTAGGTAGATCCAGGTACATAGAGAACAAGTCACATTAAGTGTTTGTATGTAAAACCCTTAAGTCTACTTAGAGGTTAAAAAACAGAAAAACAAGCCAAACTGAGAAAAGTGCACCTTAGAATCCATTGTTTAGCCATCCTTCATAACTATAGAGAAATACACTGAGTTACACTGACTTAATAAAAATTGCCTTTGCTTTTTTCCCCTTTAGGGAATTCCTTTCACCTTCCTTGTTATGATATCAATAACAGAAAAACTCTAAATTATGTGTGTCCTGCCAAAGAACGAGGTGATTGCTCATGTTTATTTTGCCTTTTTTTCCTGCTCTTTCTTTCCTCTAAATTTCCTCTAATTGAGCAGGCAGAGTTGGGGAAAATTTCCAGTTTTAATTTCCAGTGGAAGACAAGTGAAGAGCCTGCTAGAAAGTTCAACCAGAAAAAACAGGGCCATGAAAAAAAAGACTTGTAGAAAGATTGTTCCTAAGTTTTAAATTTCTTTCATCTTGACACTTGTACTGCTTTAGGTCCTAGATCATTTGGTCCTTAGTCACTTGGGTTTTAACACTGTTGCTTTCCAGAGGAAGTTAATGTGACAGGTCAAAGAGAAAGATTATATGAGATAACATATAAAATGCTACCAAATTTTTCTTAATGGCTTACATTATAGCTGTCATCATAGAAATAAATGTCAATTTGAACCTATATATAGGAATAAAATACGAATATCCAAGATTTTCAAAACAGAGTAACAAAACTAAATATGTTAACATTTCAAAAATTCTTTCTTCTGGACCTGTCTGTGTTTCATATTTTTAAGCTTTGATCAGTACTTTTTTTAGCTGCCGCATTTCTTTCAGAGATCTAAAATTGATTTTTTTATCAAGCATTTTACCATTTCAGCATAGAGGTTTTTATCTGAAGAATACTCTATATGATTACTGTACTTCACAGTGATGGCTTGAAGCATTTGTGATGAAAAAGATTTTGCACACGTAAGACTGTATAAACAACAAAAGGAGATTAGTCCTTCGAATAACAGCATAAAATTATTTTAGAAGGGTTATGAGTATTACCCAGCTAAAATCCATCTTAGTACTACCTTCCTTGCTTTTTTAACTGTTACCTCAGGCTACACACTAGATAAAATCTTGTTACTACATGGATGAGCTTATTAAAAAGCTATATTGTGTTGAGTCATCTATTATAAAATGTATGTATATAAACCTATTTGACAGATTGAAAATGCTGTTATGAAAAAAATAATGGTAAGAAAACAGACTGATATTTTATTACTGAAATAAAATTGGCCAGACAGATTCCAACAATTAAAACATTCATTTGTGAAATACTTCCTTAAAGCAGATCAAAAGAATGGATTCATGATCCCTTTTAATTAGTGGTTTCTTATTGCAATTTATATAGGCCTTTGTTCCAGTAAATTTAAATTCATATTTCTCTCTTTGCTCTTGCAGATTTGTTTAAAATAGACTATGTATTAGGGACTTTGAATTTCTGCACTATTCAGATGTTTATGGCAATTTTGTCTAAGAAAAGTGTAGCTCATTATATGCGAACAAAATCTGCCTCTACCAGGCTATTTTCAAAAAAAGAGGAAATCCTGAAAGGCTCCCTGAAACAGGCTTGGAGGAGAGGGCCACTCTCCATGAAATGAATGTTGCAAGCCCAAACATCTGGCAGGACTGTGGCTGGATTACCCTCTTGCTTTAGGGAAAGGAACTAATAGTCATTTACAAGAATATACTTTAAGATAAAACCCTCTTAGTAACCAGCGTCACTGAAAGTCATTGTCTCACTTGTAAACCATTCTTTACTGGCTTAGAGTTATGAACTCAGATTTTCCTGGTAAATGAATTGAAATCAGTCCAGCTAGATGGGTCACAACCAGTCTAAAGTGTAAAAAGGAGGCTGCAGAAGTCTCCTTGGTCCTGAGTCATGACAATGAAAACATATTTTAAAGTCCTTATATAGCCTGTGGTCCTCCATTTTCAAAATACTGTTATTTTGCAAAGCACATTTTACCTGAGAATGTAAAAAGCACAAAGCTTGCCCACAATATACATTCAGATCATTTTAGCAGTTCTGCTGAGTCAGTTGGACAGGACATACACAAGTCCAGGTTTACATTGAAATGCAATGGCAAAACTTAAATCTACGGGTGATCTCCTAAATTTTAGCATCTTGTTCTTTCCTTCAGTTATGCTTTCTTATCTCCCCCCAAAACTGTGCTTATCAAACAAAACTGTTCTGCTCCATATCATGGAACTTCCCTTTTAATTTACTCTGACATAGGCAATGCACCAATAAAGGTATTAAAGTAAGCAGTCTGTGCTAATGGAAATCTTACTTCAGCATGTAACATCACTGAATGGTGATGCTTGTGGAGCAAAAAAAAAAGCATATTTTTGAAAATCTGCTGATGTTTTAAGTCTGTCTTTAAAATTCTCTCCCTCGAGCCTGTGTATGTTTGAAAGCTGACTGCTCTGTCTAAGAATTACTCCAGTGCTTTCATGTCTCAATATTTTAGTGGTTTAACACTATAAATTGACATGATATGATAGATTGTTAGATTCTATTAAATACTTAATATATACTTCCAGATTGCCTCAGTACTACTGTAATGACTCCTCCCACTTAAAAATGTGAAAGGAAATTAAGTGACTATAATGATATTGAAGCAAATGCTAGGATATGAGTTTCTGTAGAGTAAAAACACAAAAAGGAAAAAAGAGAACCCCAGAAGTTTTGGAACTAAAACTGAGGTGTTACAATATTTGTTATAGGTGGACTATTTTTTGACTACTATAGTAGAAACTGCAGAGTGGACAATACATAGCAATTGTTCATCCTTCAGTTATCCTGGCCTCAATTTTGTAGGTTAAACAGATATGTTTACTTATTTGTTTTAATTTTGTTTTATATTTTTTCAAGGAAAGATGTTTTTCACAAGCAAACATGTCTTCACTGAAGTCCAATTCATATCATCCTACTAATGTTTAAGTAAACCAAGCCCACGGATTTTCATTATTCTTTATGTTTTGTTGTCTTCTGCTTACAAGAATGCTGAAAGAAAATGTTTAATCAGTTACTACTTGAGATCCATAAAGTTAGAGGGATAGACTCCTAATTTGGCAAATTATAAAAACAGCATCAGCCAGCACCATGACCTTACTAGAACTTTGCTCATACAAGTCATAGTTTCTTTATAACCCTTCTTTCTAATGGATAAATTGTCACATTTTTTCTGTATCCTTGCTACTCCTCCCAAATCCATTATCCATAAAATAGCTTTCTTCATAGACCTCTGCCATAAATAACTAAATCCAGGCACATGAGGGTACCTTTAAAAAGCATGAAAGCTTAAAGAATAAAGTACTTTTGGTTAAAGAATTATTTCTAATTTCCATTGCGATCTCATTCAGGACTGTCCAACAGGGATCACAAAACCATACAAACAAATAACAGCATGATAACACCTTTATTTTAAACTCAGATCTGAATTGGATATTGTTACTGTCATGTAGAAACATACCCAGCATGTCTGCAATTGCTAATCTGCCTGTTTCTTGGATTGTCAGAAACACATGAATGTGTCATTCACTGATTGGGATGGCAGTTCTGTGGACAGATGGGGAAGGAACTGTTCAAGGCTTGTTTCTTTTGTATATTTTATTGAGGAGCAGAAGACCATGTATAAACACAAACTCATTTGGAGTACAACACAGAGGAAGATGTATAAGACTTGGTCATTGGTCTTTCAATTACAAAAAAATGAAAAAAAAAATCCTCATTTTCTAATTCCTGGTGAAAATTTCAAAGCCTAACAGATAATAAGATGTTTTCTAGTTCCTGCAAAATCAGAAAATTTCCTATGGAAGTCCCCAGTGGCCCAGACTATTTTTTGCATGGGTTCATGCCATAAATAAATACTAGTTATTCAACAGATTAATCAGAAGAAATTAGTGGCAGAGACAGAATGTACAGAAATGTGATTACTTTGCTTTTCATCTTAATTTTTTTTACTTTCTTCCTGTCTAATTTCACTTGCGGCAATTACAATTTTCCTGTTTCTTAAGAGGATCTCAAGTGACACTTTCATGTCAGATGACACAGAGTTATTGAATTCCCTGAGTACAGTAAGCTTAGCAAGAAAGGAATTGTAATACTCATCTGCCTACCTGAAACACAGCATTTTATGATATCACTCTTGTGAAAGTTAACAGTTATTTTAAAAATAGATTGTGTTTACAGCTTTCAGGAAATATGAAAATAAAAAGAAATTTAAAAGTTATCCGATTTTGAGTAGACACATTTATATATAAGTATATAATACTTATTTACTTAAATATCTTATATACTTATTATATATAAAAATTATATATATAATAAGTATGTATATAATATATATAATAATTATATACTTAAATACATATATTTAAATTAATATAAATATTTCCAGAGTAAATGATACCTTTGAGAGGCACTGCTGGAAAATCATAAGAATTATTAGAAACAAATTATGTCCAAACTGTCTTTCAAATTCCATATAAGAAACTTTATAAGAAAAAGGTAGTGAAAAACAGTTGCTACATTGTTTATCAGAATCAAATTAATGTGCATTTTTTCAGTCATCAGAGAGGTCTGTAGAAGCTGCTTATGCTGGTAGGAGTTCAGTTGTAATTTGCTATTACAGAAAACCTTGATCTGCATGGTCTGATCAGCTTATTCCACAGACTGAAACTTAATGGCATTTTTTCCATGTGAATACATCTACTGGCAAAATGACCTCCATGTCTTCAAACCTGCCTGGGTAACATGAATTTCTTTCCACTTTTTCTCCTGGTAAACAGGAAGGTGGACATAAATTGTGAACTGTATTTCTGTACTACTGATTTCATCTGTACTTTGGTTCTCAAATGCAATTGGCATGACAGTTAAAATTAGCAGGACAAGGGCAACTGTCAAGGATGAGGCTGGCTGTAAGCAGAGGGGCTTCTGTGGCTTTGTTTGCCTGTCATTTCAGCTGCTATGTCAGCTTAAATACCATCAGTTAAAAACACGGAGCATAGCTTAAGGAGTAATGGGGTGGGGGGCACATTTGAGCAATGATCAAACAAGAATAAAATCCAGAGAGACCACACTCTTGGGACACTGTGGCACAAGAGTCTTTCACAAAATGTCAGTGCAGGCTGATTAAACAAATGCTGCTTTCAAGGCAAAACTGATCTCCCAACAGTTTATTGCAAAAGTTCACATGCACTTGTGTTATCATTCTGAAATACAAGAAGTGAAAAATATTACAGTGTTGTGATAAAATGGAATGTTGCATGAAGCTTAACCATTTTCTGTACCTAGCATACCAGTATTTCACATTTTGCTTAATTTGCATTCTGTTGACATGATTTAAAAGAGTTTCAAAATGGCTCTTTGCCCAGACACAGCTTGAAAGTCCAAACTCTCCCACAATAGCAGGTGAAATTAATTTTGCCACACGTAAGTTCCATTCATAAATCCTTGTTCAGTGTAGTTCAATTTTTTCCATTAATAATTGTCTTTGCCCTTAAAGTTATATGATACTCACTTACCAAAGTTTTTTTTTTACAATTCTAACTCAGCTTTTTTCTCTCTAATCTATTTTGATATTTATACATTCATAAAACAAATCTTTTTTCCAGAGATTAGTTATTCTTATCCTGTGAATGTAAGAAATAAAACACAGTAAAAAATAACTGTAAAAGAAACGGGAGTAAGAGTAGTGTAACTTTTTTTCTGGATATAGAAAAGCTTCATGGGTACTGCCACATATTATAGATCCTAAGTTCACACTCCTTAATCAAGTAACTGCTCTGTAAGTCATTGATTAAGGATTGCAGAAATTGGCTGAAGTCCCTTGATTTCAACTATGACAAGAGAACAAAGGTCCATTTGTATCTGAGGGAAAGGAGAGACAAGGAGTGTAACCAAAAAAAAAGGGTAGGGTTGAGCTTTNATTACAAAAAAATGAAAAAAAAAATCCTCATTTTCTAATTCCTGGTGAAAATTTCAAAGCCTAACAGATAATAAGATGTTTTCTAGTTCCTGCAAAATCAGAAAATTTCCTATGGAAGTCCCCAGTGGCCCAGACTATTTTTTGCATGGGTTCATGCCATAAATAAATACTAGTTATTCAACAGATTAATCAGAAGAAATTAGTGGCAGAGACAGAATGTACAGAAATGTGATTACTTTGCTTTTCATCTTAATTTTTTTTACTTTCTTCCTGTCTAATTTCACTTGCGGCAATTACAATTTTCCTGTTTCTTAAGAGGATCTCAAGTGACACTTTCATGTCAGATGACACAGAGTTATTGAATTCCCTGAGTACAGTAAGCTTAGCAAGAAAGGAATTGTAATACTCATCTGCCTACCTGAAACACAGCATTTTATGATATCACTCTTGTGAAAGTTAACAGTTATTTTAAAAATAGATTGTGTTTACAGCTTTCAGGAAATATGAAAATAAAAAGAAATTTAAAAGTTATCCGATTTTGAGTAGACACATTTATATATAAGTATATAATACTTATTTACTTAAATATCTTATATACTTATTATATATAAAAATTATATATATAATAAGTATGTATATAATATATATAATAATTATATACTTAAATACATATATTTAAATTAATATAAATATTTCCAGAGTAAATGATACCTTTGAGAGGCACTGCTGGAAAATCATAAGAATTATTAGAAACAAATTATGTCCAAACTGTCTTTCAAATTCCATATAAGAAACTTTATAAGAAAAAGGTAGTGAAAAACAGTTGCTACATTGTTTATCAGAATCAAATTAATGTGCATTTTTTCAGTCATCAGAGAGGTCTGTAGAAGCTGCTTATGCTGGTAGGAGTTCAGTTGTAATTTGCTATTACAGAAAACCTTGATCTGCATGGTCTGATCAGCTTATTCCACAGACTGAAACTTAATGGCATTTTTTCCATGTGAATACATCTACTGGCAAAATGACCTCCATGTCTTCAAACCTGCCTGGGTAACATGAATTTCTTTCCACTTTTTCTCCTGGTAAACAGGAAGGTGGACATAAATTGTGAACTGTATTTCTGTACTACTGATTTCATCTGTACTTTGGTTCTCAAATGCAATTGGCATGACAGTTAAAATTAGCAGGACAAGGGCAACTGTCAAGGATGAGGCTGGCTGTAAGCAGAGGGGCTTCTGTGGCTTTGTTTGCCTGTCATTTCAGCTGCTATGTCAGCTTAAATACCATCAGTTAAAAACACGGAGCATAGCTTAAGGAGTAATGGGGTGGGGGGCACATTTGAGCAATGATCAAACAAGAATAAAATCCAGAGAGACCACACTCTTGGGACACTGTGGCACAAGAGTCTTTCACAAAATGTCAGTGCAGGCTGATTAAACAAATGCTGCTTTCAAGGCAAAACTGATCTCCCAACAGTTTATTGCAAAAGTTCACATGCACTTGTGTTATCATTCTGAAATACAAGAAGTGAAAAATATTACAGTGTTGTGATAAAATGGAATGTTGCATGAAGCTTAACCATTTTCTGTACCTAGCATACCAGTATTTCACATTTTGCTTAATTTGCATTCTGTTGACATGATTTAAAAGAGTTTCAAAATGGCTCTTTGCCCAGACACAGCTTGAAAGTCCAAACTCTCCCACAATAGCAGGTGAAATTAATTTTGCCACACGTAAGTTCCATTCATAAATCCTTGTTCAGTGTAGTTCAATTTTTTCCATTAATAATTGTCTTTGCCCTGAAAGTTATATGATACTCACTTACCAAAGTTTTTTTTTTTTTACAATTCTAACTCAGCTTTTTTCTCTCTAATCTATTTTAATATTTATACATTCATAAAACAAATCTTTTTTCCAGAGATTAGTTATTCTTATCCTGTGAATGTAAGAAATAAAACACAGTAAAAAATAACTGTAAAAGAAACGGGAGTAAGAGTAGTGTAACTTTTTTTCTGGATATAGAAAAGCTTCATGGGTACTGCCACACATTATAGATCCTAAGTTCACACTCCTTAATCAAGTAACTGCCCTGTAAGTCATTGATTAAGGATTGCAGAAATTGGCTGAAGTCCCTTGATTTCAACTATGACAAGAGAACAAAGGTCCATTTGTATCTGAGGGAAAGGAGAGACAAGGAGTGTAACCAAAAAAAAGAGGGTAGGGTTGAGCTTTTCAAATAGGTGAAGAAGTCAAGACATAAATAAAGCAAGGGGTGTGCCAAAGAGAGGAAAGAATGGTTAATTATTAAGGGGTTAAATCAGATAAAGCCCAAACTGAAGGGTATGAAATGTATTAGAATTTAGTTAAGCATGAAAAACAGCCATATAGGGAAGGCATAGAAAGACAGAGGCTATAAGCAGCCAGGAAAAAAATCCCAAAACCCAGAACATTCCACTAACAATAACCCCAGACACAGGTGACAATCAAAACAGAAACATGATAAAATACAGAAAAACTTCTCAAAGCCTTCTTTCTCTTCTGCGAAATGACAGTGCAGGGGAGTAATCCTCCCTTTCTGGGCCAATGAATCACAACAGAGCCTAAATAGGATGTGTAAAGGCAGATCCTGCAGCCATTCTTTTGGAGGGATATGAGGGAGGAGGGAGTGGGCTTGACTTTCTTATAATCTTTTCCTAAATAATAAAAAAAAAGTTATTGGAATGAAACTCTTCAGCTGAGTCTAAGTCCAAGAAGGGATTAAAAACCTGAGCTAGATAGGACATGGATCACATAATCAGAGAGAGATCTGAATGCACCACAGCTGCAGAAGGAGAGCTGAGATAGCAATTGATTTAGTGAATTGCCCATTTAACTCATCTGCCTGCCCAGTGCATCCCATCCCTGCCACAGGAACATGGCTGGCAATGCTGTCCTCTGGTATCTGGTACCACTTCCCTGGATGTCTTACATACCTTCTACATACCTAGTTCTGAATTACTTGCTAAGCTTATTCTGTGGGGCTTGGACTAGGCGGCTCAGATTTTCAGTTTCTGGAATTCAGATTGTGGCTATAAACCCTGTCAGGCTGAAGACATTTCAATGTAAATTACTGCATTCAAGAGGAATGCATTAGCCATGGAATGATTATATGAAATGAAATTGCAACAATGCCACAGCTGTGGTTGTGAACAAAAGCTCAAGTAATTGTGGTTGTTTTGTCCAGACCTTAATGAAATTAGTGGGTTATAGAAGTGCTTTTCACGTGCCTGGGCTCAAAAACATTCTGTTTGTCATTTAAGGTAAGAAAGAAAAACAGAGGTACATATTTTTAGATCCTCAAGGAAGTGCTAGAGAAAACAGTGTCTTTATGAGATTTTCTCAGCTGTTGGGTGTTATAGGAATATTCTGCCTCTTTTAAAGTTATGAGAA
The DNA here is from genome assembly GCA_013398995.1 of Alaudala cheleensis. NCBI lineage: Eukaryota > Metazoa > Chordata > Aves > Passeriformes > Alaudidae > Alaudala > Alaudala cheleensis. The sequence continues at coordinate 8,273 of VWYE01001872.1, read as the reverse complement.
AATTAGAAGTGGGGAGAGGAGGTGAAGCCTATTTCACTTAGGAACACCAATGTGTATGTTCCTGGAGTATAACAATTCATTAATTGGTATTCATTGTATTAAACATTTTTAATCACTTTACCTCTTTCTCACATTTCAAAAGAAAAAGTAAAACTATCTAGTGCCCCTCCTGAATTTGTAGTTACAGTATCCCTTTCCCATGTGGTAGGTCAACAGGACTATATTGCCTTGTTTTGCATGTCAGGGTCCCATTAACCTAATGTAGTAGTTGGCACAGATTTCTGAGCAAGTTTTGTCTATGAAGTCAGGAGGAGAATCTGAGTGGAATATAATACTCTGCTAAAACAATAATACTCTCATAATCTAACCCTCATTAACTTGTCAAGCCTAGTGACAGTCTTTAATAGCATTCATTCTTTTTATGTTTTATTTTAAGTGATTTCTTTATAGCCTTTTGAAAACCTAAAATAAAATTGTTACTCTATCTGCATTTAATGGGGAACCATTCTGTCTTTTTTTTTTTTTGAAACTGGAAAGCACTATTGTTTATTTGTAATGCAGCTTGCTACAGCTCTCTTTAAGAAACAGATGGAAGTACATGCATTTTATTTATTTTTATTTTCTATCTTAAGTAAATGCTAAAATGCTACCAATGGTGTTGCAAGAATACTGGTAGAAGTTTTGTTCATTGTCTCATATTTTTGTCACCAAAAGGGATATTGGGAATTGAGGGAAAGGATTGTATTTCCACAGCATGGCTTGTGCCACCTGACATTGTCAGTTAGCAAAATACATTAGAGAGGAGAAGAATATAAATGTGTTGGAGGTGGGTGGGGGGACTTTGTGGCTTCCTGTGTTTCTCGTCCCCTTCCATTTGCCACAGTGTGCACCCCATGATTTCTGGGCTGGTGGGGTTCATGCTAAGGCAGCCCTCATCTCCCAGACCAGGGGGGGATACAACAGAACACCTTCTCTGAGTTCAGTGGGCACTTGCAGCTCTCCATGACTTCAGTGGAGGTTGGAGTGTTATGAGGAATTCTAAGCTTACTCTTGTCTTACCTGACAAGAATAAGCTCTGAATTCCTCATAACACTTTCCCTTGTCAGGTTTCCTGAGGGCTGATATCCATAGAATAATGAGAATTTAATTCACCTACTGGCTGATTCACCACACATCAGGCTTCTCTATGTTCATACCTTTAAAATCTAGAATGAAGACTTATTAACCATTCTAAAAAGGAAAAAAAAACTATCAAAAAGGTTGAAACTACTTTGAAAGAAACTGGAAGCATCATTCTATATCTAGCTTAGCTGCTCTTTCGGTTTTGAAAATGGTGTGAAAATACCACAATCTTGTCCCTTAAACTTGATTCTGTTATACATTTAGTAACATACCTCAAAAAAAATAAATACTTCTTCAAAACGATATTGCATTAGTTTATTTTTCATTAGGTTTCTGTAACCACTTTCTACCCATTTGGGTCCCCCAAAACATAGCAATGAAAAAGTAATATACAATTCCTAATGATTTTCTGAAATACTGCACAGGTGCAAGCTGCAGCTGTTATGAGTAAACTAGATTTTGCTAAACTAATTCAAATCCCATTGGGGAAATAGAAGAACCACTGCATTCCCATAAAAAGAAAAATGTTTTCATTGTAGGATAATGAAGTTTCCATATACATTCGACCTAGTCAAAAGGTGCTTTACAAAAAAAATTAAAGTTATCTTATAAAAAATTGATGAAATATCGGTTCTAAATCTCTTAGATTCTCACTTTGTTAAAAGTAAAATGGTATTAGTTATCCTCTTTAAAAAGCCTCACTAGCATTTTCAAAATTGAAAGATATGGGTAAGATCATGTTTCAGATACTAAAATAGATCTGAAATTAAAACAATAAAGCATTATCCAGACATATTTAAAATATGCAACTTTTCACATGAACAGGTATATTACAGTGAAAATTGCATTTCACTGCACATTTCTAAATGTGTGTTTACATCTGTTCTTATTCTGTATGCACTAATTTGTGTTGCCAATCTTTTCAATAAGGAAGTTGTCTGAAAGATTTGGGTGTGACTTTTATTTTAAAACCCATATTGTGTACAGTGATAAAGATTTCATGGAGGAAACATACACAGCTTCCCCTCCAGAACAACTAGTGTGTGGTGCATGGAGTTCAAGGAGTGGGCTTCTCATCTTTGCCTCTCAGCACCTTCTCAGGCTTGAGGTAGCACTAACCCATGTAAGGTGTGGAGACCTTCTCTGAGGTGTGGACATGTGCAACTGAGAGGAGACATTGTTCTCAGTGATTGGCACAATGAAATTACCTTAGAGTCTCAAAGTTCATTTGCAGAGAAGTGAAAAGGTCTGAATAAGCTTCTGTACTAACATATAAAATACAAATCTCAGAATAACAATGCATTTTTCACTAGAAGCTATTTTGAGGTAAAACTCTCCTTCTCAGAATGTTAAGCCACTCTGAAAATCTGGAATTCCTGAAACACAGTTTAGCTCTGGGACCACTGCTAAAAATCACTATCAGTGCTTGGGCACCAGTAACAAGATGCTCCCCCCATAAACATCTGCAGGGCTGCCTTGATTGACATCAGCCAAGGAACTGGGGGCTGCATTATAAACCCAGTTGTGCAAACTGTGAACCTGGTGGCAGGTTCCCTGATATGCTGGTACACTGGTATCCCTGAGCCTTTCCAAGGACATCTGTGTTTTGGGAGAGAACATCTCGGAAAGAATATCTCGGAAACCCTTTCATTGCTAGCCTTAGGGAGAGCTCATTCAAAGCAGAGCAATTGATTTTAATAATTTACTAGCATACAGGTTATTAAAGGTTTATTTATACATTCAGCAGAGAACTTTTCAGCTTCCTATTTTGTATGCATTGTCTGTTTAAAAACTATGAATCATCGCAGACTTTGGATTTGCACTACGAAGAAGGCCTAAATTTTAGTTTCCTAAGGATACTAGCAGGAATTAATAATTCCTTTTTTTTTTTTCCCCACTTAATATCCAGGATCAGAAGTGGATTACTTATCTGAATTATTCTTGGTACTGCTTTACACTCTTTATGTTTATTTTTAAACTAAATGAATTAATTTAAAACCAGAGTTTCCTCTGTTTGGACAGATTGATTTTTGTAAAAACATGAATGAATTACTATAAGAAATTTTAAAAGTGGGCTGTAGACTACCAAGTTATGTGTAACATTTGCCTGTTTCATGATATTTCCATTGTCAAATCTGATTAGAATCTGTTAAGACACCATAAAAATAATGTATTTTAAGTCATCCTAAAATGGATTCTAGGACAAAAAGAGAATTTTTTTTAATTTTATTTTTTTTTCTTCTTCAATGCCTGCAATGTTTTGCAACTTCATTTTTTGACATACCTCATATTTTGTAGAAAATGGGTTTCAAATGGGGTTTAGGCTCTGTGGGAATTCTTGTCGCTTTGAATCAGACTGGAGAAGATTCTTTTCATCCTGATCAGAAAAATGACTCCACTTTTCTTAATAAGCAAAGCTTGCAGTTATTTCTCCCATTCTGGGCAATCATATCACCTCCAACTTTCTTAGGAAGATGAGTCTAAGGCAACACTGAAAATCTGTGGAAAGAATTGATGTGCTGGTTGCAGCTCAGGTATTTGATTTTCATGTTAAACACCTACACCCTTTTGAATTTTCAGGTACATTTTGTTGCATATTTACAAATTCACTCCCATGTACATTTTGTCATGTTTCTAGCCAAAAGACGACAAATTGATGTATTTCTTAGGCTGCATCTGTCTCAAAGGCATGTCCTAGCCAGTCAGATTTTGGAAGGAGTTATTAACAAATGCTTGTGTGTGAAAGGCTAACAAAAATGCAAACTGTTAGCAGTAATAATTCCTTTATGAAAAATTATTACATTACATATGTTTCAACATGCAAACCGTGAATAGAACTAGCAATGGGGCCCATTAGCCTTAGTGTGTTAATTTACTTACCATAAACTAAATATCTTCAGAAATATCTGCTGGAATGAGTCAGTAATTTACAAATTAGGAATCTCACAGAGGTGCTTCAGCAGACCTTAATGACTATGCACACGTGTCTTTAGGAACACCTTACTTTCTGCATGCTTTTGACTGTCAGGAAAATAGATTAAGGACATAAAAGCAAAATACAGATCCCCTGCAACAGATAATTTTAAGTTTTGAACAGTTTGGAGAGCATGTAACCACTGCAGCCACTCCATATTTATTTTGATAATTATGCCACATAGAATGTGTTGTTTTCACCCCATGCTGTAAAACTCAGAAGTTTACAGTCTAATGTGGAGTAGCAGCGTCAGAGTGCTGGAGATGGACCAGTTCCAGCACTTATTGAATCATTAGCCTTGGGCAGAAAAAATTTAAGATATCCATACAGAAAAGAATTTATTCAAATAATAAATGAGGTTTGACTTAGACTAGGGAATTATAATTGTCAAGATTGACAGGTGATACTGCCTTCCTTCACATCTCTGTGACTTTCCTTTATACATCATGTCAATCATTTCCCTTCTAAATTTATTTAAATAATGTGTTATTGCTCTTTAGAGATGTTAACCCATTAGTATCTACTGCCCTACTAGTGTCTAATCAGAACAGAAAATGAATTCTCCATAAGAGAATGTCAGAACAAAAAAAGGTAATGTCAATAAAATTAAGAATGCTTAACAAAGTATATTTAATGAAAAATATGATTCTGAAAATGACAGAGGGGTCAAATTGGCTGCTTGCCTAATAATGGTATGGTAGGGAAATTAAAGCAGATGTCAAAAGGTAAACTCAATACATAAAAATGTTAAAAGCAGAATCATTTTTCAACCAATAAAAATAGATCTTTCAAGTGTAGAATATTAATAGTGAAATATTTTTGCTAAACTATCTATAAAATAATATGTATTAAGTTCATTAGAGCAATAGAAGTCTTAGGAAAAAGAGGTCATTCACTGCATGGAGAAGATTAAGATGTTTTAAGAAATAAGAAAGCCAAAGAGTTTAGGAACACTCCTACATTTGGAAAGAATTAATGTGTCTATTGTTTAGGTGGATGTATATTGTCTATTCATAACTTAGAAAAGATGTTAAGTAACATCTGGAGGTGATAAACATTTGAAATCATCATGTTGGGAGAGTTGCACAAAAAAGAGCTGGTTGATGACATCTCTGGCTTGATAGTGTTGATTTGTAATAAATCTCAGGGACTGCAGAAAAAAATCCAGAAGACCGAAGGACAGTTCATATCGTGCCAATACTCAGAAATACAAGTATGAGGAGTACGAGATTTAGAAGCCTGTAGCATTTATCTTTAATTATGAAAAGTTGGATACACTTTCACTGTTAATAACATAAAGGAGAACAATTCATGCTAACTAAAATAAATTTGTGGGAAACATATATTTTTCAACAAACAATTTTATTGTTAGTTTAATTGTCAATTATATTAGCAATCATCACAATTATGGTTGTGTGTAGCAATTGTAGACATGCAAGCTGAATTCCATTTTGTTGAGGATAAATGGAGAAGAAATATCAAACAGATAATGTTCCAGTCAGACCTTTTGGTGATCCAGATGTTTGAATAAAACTCCCTTCACAAACACAGCATCTGACCAGTGAAAGCCAATGGATAGGAAAGAACAGGGGAATAAAGAGAAAATTCTCACTTAATAACTGTGTGGTGGCAATACCCATTCCCTGTTGCCTGAAATAAAACACAAAACTTTTCCAAACAATGTTAGAATGAGAATATAAAAGCAAATCATTAATTGAAGGGTTTCAAGGTGCACAATACAGCAATATGCACACATGATACAATATTTCTAAAATTTTATAAGGTTATCTGATTAGTATTCCTACCAAATCCTGTCCAATTAGAAGGGCAGTTGGATAGGCAATTATACACGAGGTTCTTCCCCATTGAAGCTCATCTCTCCTGATCTTTTAGCCCTACAATTTCTTGTGTCTATGATATAGGGTGCAAAACAAAGTGTCCTTGCTAGACTAATGGCAAGGCTAAAGAGATTTTCAAGAATTTATTCGCAAGGATTTGTTAAACCAAGGGAGAGGGCAGAAAACATACTAGAAGTTATAACTATGTATTAACAGTCTATAGAGCTTTAAATATATGAAAAATATATAAAAGGCTAAAAATATTTAGGCATCATCAACCACCCTGTGCTGGTGAGAACCGTAATGGAAGAATGTTGAAAGATGGTTTTGCATAGGCAGCATTGTGGTAAGAATAACTTTATGGTAATCCTTGCCCTCAGGGAAAACAATACTATTAATAATATAATGTTTATAAATTTTTTAAAAATATAAAATATACAGTTTCAAAAATATTTTCTCTCTAGACTTTTCTGGCTAGAGAAAAAGCAGAAAAGTATGCAGAATCCTTTCCCTGACTTCTGCAAAAAGTCTTCATGTAATGCAATAAAGGTGAAAATTTGCTCACTGTTCTCTTCCTCTCATTACCCATTTTTCTATAGTGATCCCAGAAATATTATGGGCTGTGTAATTTGCAAACCCATAATATGTGTGAGAGTGAGTTTCAGACATAAAGGGACATGAAAAGCTTGAAAAGCTGTTTCACCTCATGATTTGTCTCTTCCTTTCATTGATTTCAGCTACCTGTCAAGCTCAGCTCTTATCTTTGACATTACTAAATTCTGCTGTGTTCAAAGTTGTAAATTATAATAAAACTCTTCTATTCATCATTTCAGTGCCATGTGCATAACAATTATTCTAACTGCACAATAAATGTCAGACCAAATTGTTCAGGGCCTTTTTGATATATTTAAGTGTGACTGAAGAAACACTGAAAGAAGTTAAGGAAATTGCTTAGAAATTAAATGATTTTCTGACCTCATTCCATCCACAAAAGATTTTCAGGTATACATTTTTTTTTTTCCTTTCTCCTTGCAATAAAGTTGAAAAGCTGGCTGGGATTAAGGATTAAAAACTTTTTTCTTTCCACTTTATTAGGACCCAAGTAAGTTTAAGAAGTTTGTGTTTAACAATTTTGGTTTTTTTGAAGCTGAATGCCACTTCCAGGATATCTGATCCAACAAGTTTAAGAACTGACTGGAACCCTCTGAATATTATTTTAAAGTAATAATTATGTATTGAAACAAGCCTTTACTCAGAAGTCTCCCACAAATGGCAAGAGGTAAACAAAGAGGAAAAAAACAGATTGTAAATGCTCAGTTGTGACACACCAGTTTCAAATTTCCATGAAAAGTCCAGTGTTAATATATTGGTAAATATTCAGTGAATATCCTCAATGTGGCTTTGAAGTTCAAAAATTATTTCATGAATAGTCAAATCCAGAGAAAGCCACAAGAATGTATTAGAGTATCATGCAACTAGTAATGTGGTAGCCTAATGTCAAGCAGAACTAAAACAATATAATTATCCACAGTAGAGTGGATTATTTGAATTTCCTGGTCACATTACACATCTAATGCATCAATTCAGGAATGATTCCTGGGAGTTTCTAGTCATCCTGACTTTGAGACACAACCTCAGAAGCTCACAGAACTGACATTACTTAATGAAAAGGAGAAGATTCAGTCTGCTCAAGAAAATAGCATTGGGGTAGATAACATGAAATCTGCAAACTGGTGTTGGACTCTATTTCAGAAATCATGTGTGATTAGAGACATGATAAATCTGAACCAGCCTAGCAGTTCCTAGCTTTGCATAGATCCATTTTTTTCTTGAGGAAAAGAAATACCTCAAGGAATATATCTTGTCCTTTTGGAACCCATTTTCTTTATTGAAATAAATAAATTCCAAAAATTTTTAGTAGTTTTTAAAAGCTAAAATTTTATAGCCCTCTAAAAAAGAAAAATTGTTCTTGGCATTAAAACCACAACTAGAGCAACAATTTTGTTTTGTTTTTAGGTCAATTCATTTAAGTAGGTTTGGAAAGTATTGTTACTCTTATAACTACCTAATAAGAGGTCTACTTGGTCTTTAAACAAGCAAAAAAAAAAAGAGACTTGGAACCTGGGGAACAGAGTGAAGATTGGAAGAACAATGAAAATGTGCTTATGGTTGTTTGAGATTAATGGCTTTTACAGATTAATGGCTTTTACATCAAAACCAAATTTTTTTGCTGTACCCAGTTTTGTTTACATTTGTTTCCAAAATGGAAATTAGTGAAATTTCTTCCCTGTCCAGGAAAGTTCATAATGGCACTTACTGCTACAATTATATAGCTCTAA
>VWYE01001871.1:143165-163089 GCA_013398995.1 Alaudala cheleensis | reverse complement strand
AATCTAGAAAAAAGCAAATGATTTTGATGACTCTTTAATACTTGCTCCGTCACCTTGCCACTCTTGGAAACCATAGCTTGTGCAAAATATCTCTTGACTTGCTTCTCTGTTAAAAATCAGCCTCAGTAGAAGAGGGATTTCATCCAAGAAAATGGGAGACCTAAATTATGTATTTTTTATTACATACCTCCTCCATGTGACTCCTGAGTGTAAGAAATCAAGTCACAGAGAAATAAATAATAGAAACATGAAGGAAGAAAAAGGATCTTGACAGACACAATTTGCTGGTAGTTTTTCATACTTTCCCTGCTGAAAGGATGAAAAGGATTCTCTTTCCTTACCACTGGAGACAGAGGTTCATTTGTGCAATGTGATGCTGAGTAAGGATAACTCCCTCTCAATAATCTAAATGGAAAAATTATATTCACTCATTCTATCCCTGAACTTTGGGCAAGAATCTAATATTTCCTCTTATGTATAAGATCAGTTATTATAGGGTTTTTTGCTATTCCCTTTTCTTTTCATAATAGTCATATTTTCTCCTTTAATTATCAGCATGGATTAATAAATTATGTCTCTCCTTTTCTTTTGATGACAAATTGGCACATGTGTGGCCTCACTCTTCCAGTGAAATAAATGGTCTCCAGAAACACTCTTGCTGATACTATATTCTGTTTTGGTCCTCTAAAGTTGATTCTTTCAGATTACTCATATATATTGAAATACTTTGCTAAAATTTTAGACAACAGGCTCATTCCTGAAGAGGAGGATATTTTTTTTTACTTATGAGTGACTTTCCACTGAACAAACTGAACAAACTAAATACAAATTTATTTTGATTCTTGAATTTATTTAATAATATATTTTTACTGAGATTAGTGGACTCATCCATATGTACTAGCTGTATAAAAATCAGAGTGAAGAAACAGCCAATTAAAAAATACTTGCCTGTCTGTGTCTCAACAACTGTACTTGGAGATAACTTCTCCTTAGAGGGATTAGAAGTCAGAAAATCATAATGGTGAATGTTCTTGTGAGAATGAATCCAATGTGACTTTCAGAGCAGAGTGAAAACCTAAGAAGGATGTAAAAACCTCTCAGTTTTCTTGACAACTGAAACTATCAGGTATGCTGTAGCTCATAGAAGAGCATGTGCTTGAGATAGTCATATACTTCTGTTTCTTAAAACATTTTATGACCATATGAATGATATAGTTTTTTCTAAGATATAAATTTTTCATAACCAAAGTCTCACCAAATATCACATCACATCTCCCTTGCCTCTTCAAGCCATATTCCTTTACATGTTCTGGCAGATGTCATATCCAAAGTTAATGAAAAATTTATTAAAGCAAAACTTCATTTTCTAGTCCTTAATAAGTTTTGTAAAGCTAGATAAAGAATCAGGTACTACCTGATATTTTCAATATCAGAATTGCTGAAAATATAATTAATTTACTAAACCTGTATATATAGAAAATTAGTTATGTCTACAAGAGGAGTGCCACAAATGAATACAGGTATGAGCAAAAAGAATCTTAAACTACTATGATCACAGGGAAAAAAATAATTTAATATTCCTTTTTGTAACAATTAATTTTTAGATTCAGGATTTGGTCCAGTTTAGTTATATGCACCATTTAAAGCAAAATTGTCAAGTGTAATTCAGACTGCATATGTTCATCCAGCTACAATGAACCTTGATCGTCTACAGCTTTCCATTAGTTTCAGCTCTGTGGTTTTTTTCTTCCTATCTGTTTATTGGGGAGAAAATAGATTTAGGATGATATAAAATAAGGAGAGCAGGAAGAACATCAACCTGGATCGAAAAGGATTGATTATAACCTGATAGTTCAAAATAAACATGCCATGTGTAGAAATTAATGGATTGACGAACAGTTGCTGTAATCTTGTATATTATCATAAAGTGATGGTATCAGAAGATTCATGGCAGGGTGATTAATATTGATCACAAGGTAATGAAAAGGCAGATTTAGTCTTTCAGAGAAAGTCATATCAAGAAAGAGAGGATTTTACATGGTTTTGAGTCTCTTACATACACAGAACTAAAAGGTGAGTATTACAGTATAAAGACACTCAAAAGTGGACAGAAAATGAGCATAGTTTGATAATCCTAAGTAGAAGAAGGACCAGAGTTGTAAGCAATTGAGAAAATATCTTCTGATAAAGAAAATTGGTAGTTTGGAACATATAGGAATGGACTAATTTGGAATAAATTTAGGCTAGAAATTTCCACTTGTTGTTAGCATGAGTTTCTGACATGGATTTTCAGTGGCAAGAGGAGTCAACTCTCCCATATTGATATAAAATGGATTGTGTTTGTTATATCTAAAGGAATATATGGTAAAAGAATTGATGAGAGCATTTGAATTTAAAAAGTTTTCTTCAAACCATAGCTATCTAGACTGATGTATGACATAAATTTAAAGAAGCCTAGATTCTTGAAACTGTCTTCTGATGTAATTTTTACTGCCAAACCTCCTCAATTGCTTCTGCAGCATTAAAGTTGGTTATTTTACCTGCAAATGAGATTCAGAATTCCTAAAAAATTGTCACTACTTGAAATGCTTATGAAGGACTTCACTGAATAAAAAATAGCATGGTTTCAGCATTAAAATTCAGAATCAAGTGACACTTCACACTTTATTCTGTTAATTTTAACAGTTATGTTGTTATATTTAAATGCATAGAACACAGAGAATTTTACATATTCTACAGAAACAACTATGAGACATCTTAATCAGGTGTAGTAGTCTGTGATAATCTATTCCTAATTTATTTTTGTTAACATCATACTTTGCTGTAATTAATGCTGTCATGGATATCCACGTACACTCCTCATGACAAAACTTATTGGTACATCCATCATTCTTCTAAAATCTACTCATTGTGAATATGTTAAAACAACATTCCATTAGCAGATTTGCTAAATAAAATAAAGTCAGCCAGAAAGTTTGCAGATTTCTCAGCTCTTAAAATATCTAATCAGGAGAACAGCACTCATGCATTTTGGCACTAGAGTTATAAATTATGCATTATACAGCATAGCATTAAAGCATTAACATAATTTAACAATACCAATCTATTGGTTCCTTAGTAAAAACATTAAAAATCTTTGTTATCTGAGTGTCTTGACTTGATTCACCTGGTTTGTACATGTAAGATTTCTAGTAGTAAAAATGGATAAAAGCTTTAAAAATTTTAGGTCTTTACTAATATGCCCTTACATTTTTCTTTAACTGTAACTTTTACAAGCAAGTCTTCATTTGTTGATTTATTTTTGGTCTGACTGTCATGCTAAGTAATGTCCTTCTTTTAAACCTATGAAATTGTACAGTTAGCTAAGACTAGCTGGTTTAAAGAGGAAAATAAATCTCTGAATTACATCCAGTTCCATTCTGATTCTTTTCAAAGTATTAATATACATAAAACAGTCATTTTTAAGGATACTTCAACTAGTTTACCTAACATTCAGCAGAAGAAAATAGATAATATTTTTCCTCATGTGTGATGATTGTCACACTAACAGCGTTCCTAGTGGTTCTGAAATCTCAGGTGAATGTTTTTCTACTTAAACTGTCTAGCCAAAAATATGCAAGATGGCGTAATCTTGTGGACTTTTTTTTACACTTGGAAACACAGATCTTGGATTGAAATAAGGATTTCTGAATTATCATCTAATGTTCAATATTTTATTTTAGCTTTATTTTGTACTATTGTCTCAGTCATAAATTACAAACACACTGGGAAAGACTTTTCCATTACACGTGTAGACATAGTAACTATGTACCATAATCTTGTAACTGGTCTCAGGGTGCACACCATGACTCCAGGTCATAGAGACAGAACCAGAAGTAATGCTGTAAAAAAAAATTCCACATTATTATACCTCTGTTTCAAGGGTATTTAAACATGATTTACTCAAAAAATTCCCTGCTCCTGTGCAACTGCTTCTAATGAAACTGCTGTGTGAAATGGTGGTGAACTTTTTTGTATGAATTATGACAAAAAGTTCAAACTACTAGAAATACATTTCATCTGACTGTATATGACTTATCTTTTTTTCTCATACTTGTCTGCACTTTTTTTTCTTTAGATGAAGGAGAAAACAGACTAAACCTTCATAACTGCATTAGATCTTTGGCATTTCTTTGACGCAGTCTACAAAGACAAAAAAGGAAAAAACATGCATCTGTTTCTGCCCTGTTTCCTCTAAAAGTAAGGCACCAAGAAAATCATAAAGTGCATACATACATTTTAGTTACACACTTAATCACCAAGGTTCATTTAGACGCTGAGATCACCTGTACACACTAAGAGCATGGATTTGAACTCAGCATCTTCTAGAGCATTATAAAATAATCTTGCACTGCCTGGTGAGCTCTCAATCACCCAAATCCTCTCTATCTATGAAAATATATCTCTTTTACTGGATATACATAAATATCATGATTATGCAGCATAAAAATAAAGGTACTCTTCATGGAAGGTTATTTGGGGAAAAAAAGTCCAATTTGTGTCCTTGCTCTAGAGTGCTTCAGTATTTTTGTTCAAGACTGACTTTATATGCAAGACTGATGGGACAAAGCTGAGGAGAACAGCCTCATCAGCATGCAAGGGTCATGCTCCTTATTATTGCTTTTCCAAAGGTTCATGTATCCTCAACTGTACCATGGACTAGATTTTACAGAAGTGGTGGCTACAAACCTAAGTTATAACTCAGCAGATGGGTATGAATTTGTTCAGGCAGAAGAGGGCACTGAGCTCAAATTTAATTTGTTGAACAAGTAGTATAACTTGCTGTGTTACAAAATGTAGGCAGGAGTAACAACACCAGCATTTCAAGCTGCTAATTTTAAAATCAAAGAAAAAAACTACTCGTGTTTACTAAAAAAGATACCATACCACCTGAGACAACTAAATTCAAGGGAGAATTAGGATTTTAAAAACACTATTAATTTGGACTTACTGTGTAATCTGTTACATATGTCTTTCATGCTATGGGTAATCTCTTTAATGGCTCAAATATGGAGATGCTTCTATAGATGAAAGTGAGAGATAAACACCTGCACACCCAAGTTCTAATAGCTGTACAAGGCAGGGGAAATAAATCCTTGATAGTACACTTACTGAAGAAAGCCATGATTGTTAATGCTTAGATAGGTCCACACAGGTGAACCACAGTGAATTCTTTCTTTATTACACAAGGAATTCAGGTTCATAATACTTTTTTTTTAAATTATTATTTTAATTTAAACTTTTCAAAAGAGACTCCCATTACAGCATTCCACACCATCAAACATGAGACTGTCATGAATTTTGGCTTTAGAGGAAAATAAAACCATTCAGCAAAAAAACAATCCCATAGGAAATCCTAAATTAAAATGGTATTAAATCCTAAATTTAAAATGCATAGCTTCATAGCATAGAATGGCCTGGATTAGAAGGGACCTTAAAGATTATCTGCCATAGGCAGGGACACCTTCCTCTAGATCAGATTACTCAGAGCTCCATCCAACATGGCCTTGAATTATAGATATATATATATAATATGTATCTGTATAGATATATGTGTGTGTGCTGGTACTTACTGAGGTAGAATTAATTTTCTTCACATTAGTTGGTATGGGGCTGTATTTTGGATTTTTGCTGAACACAGGGTTGGTAATACAGAGATACTTTTGTTATTGCTGAGCAGGGCTTACACAGATCCAAGGCCTTTTCTGCTTCTGGGAAGTACTGACATGCTAGCCAGGAGGAGGGACATGGAGGCTGGGAGGGGACACAGCTGGGACAGGTGACTCCAACTGACCAAAGGGATATTCCAGACCATGTGACATCATGGCCAGTATATGAATAGGGGGGGAGGAGGAGGAAAGAGTTGGAGTGATGGCATTTTTCTTCCCAAGTCACTGCTGCATGTGATGGGGCCCTGATCTGCTGAGGATGGTTGAACAGCTGCCTGCCCACGGAAGCAATGAATTAATTCCTTGTTCTGCTTTTCATGTGTCTATAGCCTTTGCTTCTCCTGCTAAACTGTCTTTAATATGGGATATTATAAATAGATAAAATTATAAATAAGAAATATTATAACTAAATATAATAAAATAAGAAATATTTTTAATCTCAACTCACAAATTTTCTAGCTTTTACCCTTTCAGTTCTCGACCTGGTGATGGGGAAGGAAGCAAGTGGCTTTGTGGGTCTTGGTTGTTGGCTGGGATGAGACCACAATATATTTTATACTTATCTTGAAATATATATTTTATACATAATATAAATATACATCTTGAGATTTTCAGAGGACAATTAGGGGAGTAGAAATGATTCTCAGGCTCACACCTTAAGTGTTGTGAATTTGAAGAAATATTCATTAAAAAATTCAAAAAGCACTCTAAATTCTCTCAAGAAAATGAATACAAGATGAGTACATGAACATATATATATATATATATGGAGTACATATATATATATATGTATATATGGAGTACATCATAATCCAGGATGAAATTAATGACTGTACAGCCACATCATTTGATTTTAGAATTTCCAATCTTCTGAGTACTTCACATAAAGCTTAAATGCATAATTAAATATATGCAGAGAGATTCCCAAGATATAGTAGGATAGCAAAGTGTTTTTTAAAACATGATACCTAACACTTCTGTAAATACTTCCATTACTGCAATTCTATTTAAGATGCTAATTCTTTTTGGTTATAACAAGTATGTGTGGAATTGTTAATGAATAAATGTTCCTTCAGAATAAGTCATGGACTGTTGAAACACTGCAAATGAAGTTTTAAAATAGAAGTAATTGGAGAATCAATACAAGAAATTTCTGTCACCAAAGACAGTTTTTTAGCCTTTTCTAGCCATTTCATCCTGCTCACTTTGAATAAACACCACACACAGTGATATTAATATACTATATTTCATTTTTCTGTCACAGCATCTTTTTTCTCTTTAACCTCTAACTGAACATCCCATTTCACATCTGACACACGAAAGACACAAATGCAACCAGGTGAATGCATTTATTTAACTCTCCAGTATTTCTGAACCCAATGTGTTAATCTTACTGACTCTCTAGTGGACAAATGCTGATCTATCACAGAGTTATAACCAGCACAGGCCATAAGAATTATAGAAGCTTTGACACTGAAATAAACTGACATAGAGACTTATCACTACCATTTTTATTTGGTGGCAGTTTCCAGTATAACTCAGCATAAAGCATTTTATAGAAATTCCAAGTATAGCTAAATTATTTGGAATAAATGGCTGGACTTTTCAATGGCAGTTTGTTATCTCTATCTGCTGAACTCTGATTAAGCAATATTGGATTTTTTTTCATAGCAATGCAAAGTTCTCTATGTGTTAAGTCAGCTATGCTAAATTTAAAAACACGGTCCTAAAACCACTTCTAAAAATGACTTTTAAAATCAGGTTACCTGCCTACTTCACTGGTTTTTAGAATTGCCTGCCCAAGTGCAAATGTTTGAGTATTTACTCTACTGATACTAGAGAAACTCTTCTAACATGCAGAGGTGAGGATGTTGCACTTGCCACACACAGTGTCTTAAGAAAAAGTCTTAAAAAAAAAGCATTGAGATTTGTTTTGTGCTACCTAAATATAAAGTGGCATTCAAAAAGGAAGGGACTTTTGGGAAAGAGGAACTGAGAATTTGAAATTGGCTGTTATAGGTGCTACAGGTTTCTTTACATGCTGAGGTGAAGTCTGTGCCACAGATGTGTTTGAGCTAGGGGGAGAGTTGAGTTCATGTACATCCATTTTGAACTTTTTCAAGTGAAATTTGAATATATAGGATAGGTTGTTATTACTGAAATAAGGTACACCCTCCTCCTACACATTTCCAGTTCAAGTATAACCTATAAATATTTACGTAGCGTTGTGCTTTCCAAATTCATATAAGAGTATTGAAATTACTAAAGGGAGATAAAATACTTATTAATTCTTTTTCATATCTAGAGTTCTACATCAGAAAATACTGATTTTAAAATCTCTTTTTTTTAAACCATTAAAATAATATCACATGTGTGGCAGACGAATAAAAGGAATGCAGAGAAATACAGCAGAAGTGGATTTCAAATAGGCAGCCTTTTATGTTGATAACTGCAACTTATTTAAACCTCAGGAAACAGTTACAGTAAATTGGGTCATAGCTGGAAATTTGATGCAAAAGAATCATCAGTTCTGCCTCATAGAGGTTTTACTCCTTTACTTCCCACCCTCAATCTCTTTTGTAGCTTTTGTTACTTCAGTTTAATATTTATATCTTGGTTTGTGAGTTCATCCAAATCTGACTGAAGTTTCAGGGAGTATAAGCTTTCTTATTTCTAATATCACAGGAACGAAACCACCGTTCTAGTGATGTTATCATTCACAGAATTTAAAATTGTAAATTGGGCTCTCATCTGTAGTATTAACATCTAACAGCCTAAAGGTAAACCTTGATTTTTGTGACAAGATAATTTTAAAAGTATTATTTGTGCCATCTTTTTAATTTCCTTTGAGTTATCCACATCTTCAAAGATTGTCTAATTCCTCAGTGTGAAGTTACTTTCAGTGAGAAAGTGATGTGTTACATACCCCTGGCCACAGTGTACAATAATCCCTTTAATAAACAGCCATAGTTGAAAGAGAATCAGACTATCATAACATGAAGAACTTTCTAGAGTGCTGCAATTCTAAATTTATTAGATCAATTCAGAAAGCTGAAAGAAAGCATGCCAGTTTTTTTAGACTCCTGTTTTTAATTCTTAAGGTTTAATTTTGTAATTATTTTAAAATTATTTTAATCTATGTACTCTTAAACCTGCAAACTTACTAAAATAATGAACAATACTGCTTTTTAAACAGCAAATCTGGGAAGTAGCTAAGCAGTCCAATATTCCCAGAACAAAACTCCAAAATTTATTCATTAAAAATAGGGCTATTTTTAACTTATGTTTAGGAAATTTTTTGCTGTTAATATCTTTTAATTTTTCTCTGTGATTGTATGTATTTCAATATATGGAATGATTGTGTAGCCTCAGGACTCCAAAACCTGAAGCAATTATTTTCAGATTCTAAATTAAATAGAAAACTTGGCAATTCTGATAATTCTAATTAAAATAAATATTAAGATATTTGGCACCCACATTCAAAATCTATAAAAATAAGCAATGAGGAAAAAAAAAGGTCAGAATTTAAAAAGCAATTATCTGATTATGTTAAGTAGAACTAACAATACCCACATCAATTTAAATAAAAGAAAATGGGCAATCACGAGCAATCACAAACATGAAGACAATACTTTTACATCAATCCACAAAGAATTTTTCAAAGTACAGATTCAATTTCAGTAATTAAAATTGTTTGTTTCCCAGAGAAAACCTTTACATTTTGCACATTTTTGTGTAAATAAAGGTGGAGCAACTTTTGGATTTTCAGTCTGTTTTCTGTAATTATTTTCCATCTTGGAAAGATTTTTTTTGTCTAACTGATCTCTTTATTGCTCCATGTCCAGCTGTTATATTCTTAGATTGTGCTCATGATTCTATGCCTACATCTCCCTCATGCCAAATCTCCCTTGCAAAACCACTTTCTGTGTCAGATTCAGGATTTAATTTTTTTAAGTCAGAAAATGCTAATTGTGATGAATTGTTTTAAAGATATAGTTGTGTAGATGTTTGTACTGATTCACTCAGCATCAAAGAAATTGAAATTGTTGAATATTCATATTGTTGATCTGTTTTTTTCTTGATTGGTAATAGAGTATATGAGTGTAAATAAGTTTATATGCTTTGGCTTAAGGTATACAATTCACTTATAAGTAGTGACTTACAGAGTGTCTTGTATCACCAAAATTACCCATTTCTGAGTAACTAATGCAGTAGCTGTAATAGCTGCCAATAAAAATGTGTGAAACTACAGCTCATACAGACTCATATGAAATTTGGAATATCTGAGTAATATGTGGAAGCTCAGTTCCTGTCATCATTTAGAGATCCACCTTCAGTGCTTGATGAGATATATCTTTGCTGGGATATTATGTGGCTGGAAGAAAAGGAAGGATAGGTCCTTTTCTGCTCCTATAACTGACAGTTTTATCCTTTGGCCATTGCCAGAGTATGGGCTACATTTATCTCTGATTCTGGAAGTAGCTTCAAGCTGATTTCTGATAGCACTAGCTAAGCATTTTCCTTTCAGGCAAGTACATACAACTTTCTTGGCATTGTTTTTGTCCTAGGGTGACTTGGCGATGCTTGTATCCCCAATACAAGTTTCAATATTGGGAAATGAGAAGTTATGCCAAGGAAGACATTTTTTTCAGAAAAACAAAAAGCTGACTGCTTATTACATTAATCACATTGGTGTATTACAATAATTACATTGGTGTAAAGTAGGATTCAATCCTAGCTGAACTCTTAAAATCCTAGTTAGATTCTTAAAATCTTAGTTAAAATTCTTTTTTCTTCCCCTGGCTTTGGTGAGTCAAAAATACTGCTGGAATATTTTCTCCATTTACCTCTCTGTTCTCAAGTGAAGCTATCTCAAAAGGAAGATCAAAGGCAAAAATACCCTATAAATCTTACAAAATTATTAGTAATTTTGAAACTCTTTAGTAATTTCTTAAATTAACTGAGCTGGTTTTCTACCTTTGATTAGTATTTTGTTTGTGCTTGCTTTTCTTTGTTTTGTTTTGCTTTGCTTTTTGTGGTTGTTTGGTTGTTTGGTTTGTCAGTTTTTGTTTTAATTTGTTTGTTCATTTATGGATTGGTTTGGTTTTGGGTTTGGTTTTCTGTTTGATTTCCGTTCTAGTGATTTTTTTTTTTGTTGTTGTTGGTTTTTTTTGTCTTTGTCCTTTTGGGGAATATTTTTAAGCATTAGTTTCAGTTCAGTGTAGTTTTCTTCTGGAATTTTTAAAATCCTTCTCTTCACCTGAACTTTTAAAATCTATACTTATTTCTTTATGCTAAAAATATCAGCGCCTGTCACATCAGGTTAGTAATTACATATTAAAAAAATTCAAAAGATTACAAAACTTCAAATTTTTGGGTATGTTATACAAAAAAAAGTAATATTTTAAGATAAATAGAATTCTGTATTTCTTCAAAGTTTATTCACCATTTAAAAATGGCATATCATATTTACTACATTTTTCATATTCTTTAAAACATAGCAAATAAAATGAAAGTGTATATGAACAGCTTGTTTTAAGTGTCTAAGGTATCAGGTGTCTAATGTACTATGCTTGTTTGAGAAAATTCCCTTCTGACAGGTAACTCTTGGAGTTTGTTAATTCCCATAGCTTCCACTGTTATTTTCAGCAAAACTTCTAATGGCCAGTGATGCAACTGATACGTGAAACTGTCAGTGGGATGCTTTTATATTGTGTCTACTTGAAATTGATCATACAGCATGACTCACAGGCTTTCCAGGTGTTAACCTGAGTCTAGCCACATAAGGTTTATTCAAGAATGTTGTGGTTTAAGCATTGACTATATAATCCTTGCAAGGACCTATAAAATCTATTAATGGGGACATTTGCCACTCACAATGCCATTACTTTAAATACCCAGTTAAATACCTGAAAAGGGCAGTTATTTGTAAAATATATTTTGAATTATGCATATTGATGCAAAACCACTAAGGTTTCCTATTATTTCCATTAAACCTGATACAAAAAAAGAAAAGAGATGCAGTAGTATGTAGTAACATTGGTATGCACATACAGATACATTCTTTCTGTTTCAGGCATTAGACTGTGCGTAGCAGAACATTTGCTCTGTACTAGTTACCAATCATACCAACAGTATGATCATCCCTAGAACATGTCTGCTAATCAGAGAAAACATACTTTATCGAACATGCTATGCCATGTGCATTCCTAATGTGGATGGCATTTTCATTTCACAATCAATGAAAGAGACATGCAGGAATCTTGAAACACAACCACAAACCTGGGCACTTCTGTAACCCCCTGCTTTGATTCCTGAAAGGCTCTTATGACTTGCTGATGCTTATCTCTCTGCATGATCCTGGGTAATAGGTACAAATCTGGGGGGCATGGGGTAGGTTAAAGCACAAACACCAGGCTCAGCACCACATGGTCATTGGTGGTGGTAAAGGGGAAGTAGATGAGTAGTAAGGCTGTGGCAGCAAAGATGATGGATGTTGGCCAGTGCTTTACTAAATTAAACTGAGCTGTTTAACATTGGAGAAAAATCAAGAGCTCAAATATGAGACAGATCATGGCATTTTGGGGGTCATGGGAAAGAGTCAATTCTTAGGGAACAAAACCGTGTGAGAGCAGTATGCAGCTGGAGAAATCTTTTTGAAATTTGATTGAAATTCTATTGGATCCAAGTTTTACTGACATTTATTTGACTGTCAGTTTTACTGTACATGGAATTTTCTAGGCCTTTTCAATAGGTTTAATTCATACATCATTGCATTTCTTCCTCATCAGTGTCCTTCAGAATTCTGAGCTTTCTGGAAAATGAAATAAGAAGAATAGCAACTATGACATATATTTTATATATACCATGATGTTAGTAAGTTTCCTACTGAAATACTTTTAAAAACTTTAATGCACAGAAGAGGAAATCATTGAAAATCAATGGCTCTGGGCAACTCTAAGTTTTAATGGTTTCACTTTAAGAACTATATCAATACAGTCATAGATTTTGCCCATATTCAACTACCTAAATAAATAGGTTGTAGGCTACTGGCTTAAACTGGATTGTAAAAATCTCGATGTATATTGTATATATCTAGTAATGGAATATGTCTCAAAGTACCTTGAATTGCAAATTGATTTTTAAAGAGTCTAAAAATCTAATTTGGATGCTAATTCCAAGAAAAAAATATGTAATTTTCAAAGAAATATACCTCTGTTTTTGCCTAAACTTGACTGATACACAGATGAAGAAAGAGATGATTTTGCTTTTTCAAATATTTAATAAAATTTTATAACAGTTACATCTACTTCTAAATTTTAGTTACCATAATAACCAATTCCCATTACATGATTTACTTGGGGAAACTCATTCTATAGTTCTATAAAATATGATCCAGCATGGAAATATCGCTGAACCCGGTGTTCTCTCCTTGTCCAGGAGAGAGCAGGGGCCATGATACTTCCCCTTCAGGAGCAAGCCCCTGAAGGAGGTCACAGGCTCAGCCAGCTCTGGTGGTTGCCTTGAGAAAGGCAGTTGGCTCAGCGAACTCGGGGTGACACGTCAGAGGAGAGCGGGAGGCAGGCTTCTCACCTACAGGTCTTCATTGGAAAAGAGCCTGACTCAAAAGCCCCTTACAATGTAAGGGGTAACTTAAATAAATTAGCAACAGGGAGGAGAAAACTTCAAACAAACCAATCAAGGGTAGCCACAAACTGGGGAGCAACAAGGGAACCAATAACAGCTTAAGAACTTGAATACATTAACTGAAGTTATAGAACCTTGTTAATCTCCTAGGCGATTGTCCATCAAGTCACACCTGCCTGNCAAGTCCCAACTGCCTGGGAATCCCCTAGGCCCAGCAACCATTTTGTTCACCTAGGATCCATCTTGAAAAATAAAATAAAGCATACAAAACCATACCAGACTTCAAACCTAAATCTCCTTTGCCCTCCAAGGGAGGGCAAGCTGACCTGTGGTAGCACTCTGGGCTACCACATGGAAATACTTAATTTTGCAAAACAGTGAACTTTTGTATTAATTAGTCTCTCTTCAATCACATCCTAACATTGCAGTGAGTAAGCAAAGGATTACTGATATTCTTTACAATAAAAGTAAAATATTTAGTTGCATATATTGATCTAAAAATAAATATTTCATTTGTAGGTCATAGACTATAAAGATGGAGCTGATCATGCCAGCACTCCTCATGTTGTTTAAGGTACTAGCAGGTATTTCAGGAGAGCAGGCTTATACTGGAATCAAGATGAGAGAAAATATATTCCAGAGCATCTCAGATGGCAATAGACACTAGTGTGAAGCAACTCAATCAAACTTTACATTTCACCAGATCCTAATGGAAGCTTAAACTTATCACAGTAGACACATAGACATTTAATTCAGAGTGTGGTCTCCTCCCCATCCCCAAATTCTACTGTGGTACGAATCTCGCTATAGTACTGAGTTTTATCTCTGAGAACCATGAACTTAGGTATTCTGAGCTTCTCAGGTGAATCCAGATGCATATAGAAATACATGCAATTAAATTGAGCCTCATTTATATGAACCATAACAGGAACCCAGGCACTCCACTTACTCACAGAAGTCAACATTTAGATGTTTACAGTACATAGCTGAACACCACCTAAAGATACCAGAATCAGGAATTCAATCCATATCTCAGGATAAACCCGTCAGCAATGCAAACACAGATTATTCTTCATTCCTAGAACTGTTCTTTGCATTTTAGGTAATAAGTAAAAATCACAAGACACAACTGGTAAGAATGACAGTAAAATAAAGAAAAACTCTGGTAAAGGGAAAAAAAGCAAAATAAGTTATTTCTTAAGTTGTAGTTTAAGTGTTTCAAAGACAAAGAGCATGTATAGCCAGCTTCTCACATCGTACTGCCAAGAAATGCTGACTGTACAGCTGGACTGATCCAGATTGACATCAGTAGTAGGAGAGTCCAATAGAAGCTTTCAAGAAACAAGATATTCTTGGCAATAAAACTAAAAATATGACTAGTTATACCAGTTCTGATATAAAGATGGCAGGTGTTCTTCACATTTTTTGAAGGCATTATCAGTTGAAAGCAGTCCAAGTGGTGATGAGCAAAAAGGAGAGCACCTGCTTTTCACTCATAAACACATACTGTTCAAGAGAGGAGTTCCTGGATAAAGACATGTGTGTGCTTCTGTAATAACTGCCTGCTAAAGAAATGTGTGGGAAAAGAAAATAAAGAATAATCAGAATTACATGGCTGCGTTGAAAAGAGAGTTTTGTTTTGAGTGTATATTAGGAGGATAATTTCTTGTGCCATTTTTACTCAAAACAAGCTGTTTCTACAAGCCTTCCTTCCTCAGCCTAGCTGCTCCTCCTCCTTTGTTATTCATCAAGGCTTGATTTGTAAGAAGCTATTTTTAAACTAAAAATTTGTTAATGATAGAAAAGAATAATATTGCGAGTAATGGAAATTAAGTACTTTGATGTTAGAGTGAATATGGTCCTTTGTTGAGCACAGGTCCAACTACATCTGACAAACTTAAACCCTAAAGTAGGGACCACTATAAAAATCCAGTGAAAAGATTACAATTATGTGGACCATTTGTTGCAAAAGTTGTCTAATGTTTTTAATATTTTTGCAAAATTTTCTAACAATTAAATATGCAAATCCTATTCAATGTACTGTTAAATACTGAGGCAAATATATACCAAAACATATAAGCAGCAGCTTAGGTAAAAAAATATTACTCTTCACAGCTGAATTCATGCACAGTGGTTATTTTTGCTCTCAAACTTAAGAGCTGACATATGGTGATTAAAGCAAATGTAAAAAAAAATATGTACTGAATTATGCATTACATCTTAAAATATTACCTGAATTTCAATAAATAACCATATTAAAAATATAAGAAAAAATATAATTTAAAAGAGTCAGATACAAAACATTATCCATTCTTCTAGGGTAGAACAAAAGGATGTTTTTAGTACTTGTCAGGTTATCAACTTTCAATTAACTTGCCAAGAAAATGACAAAGAGGTGATTTCTGAAACAGCAAAATAAAAATTCACACTACAAATCTTTCTGAAAACTTGTTCCCTGTCTGAAAATGGTCAAATCTATTCTATGTGGTACACAAGGAAATGACAGTTCATGCATTATACAAATACAGATAGAATGGAAATGATTTTACCCCAGAACAGAAAAAAAAACCTAGAATAGGATCAGGCAAGTACTGGGAAGAGTAACTCAAACAGCTTATTTTGGTTATGCAAAATTCTTTAAAATCTTCTCTTAGAAAAATGAACATAGTTAATAAAAATTAGACTTTAACAGAGCACTCCTGTTTTACAGTTGTAGTATTTAGGTCTTTGACTACTTTAATATTTCTTGTCTCTTTATCACAATATATATATATTTGGTGGTTTTTTTTCTTTTTTTTTTTTTTTTTTAGTATTTGATTGCTCATGTAGAAGTGTAGAATGTTTTGGGTTGGAAAGAGTCTTTAAATCTTTTCAATTCCAACCTCCCTACCATGGGCAGGGGCATTTTCACAAGACCAGATTGCTCAAAGCCCCATCCTGCCTGGCCTTGAGGACTTCCTGTGATGGGGCATCCACAGCTTTGAGTAACCTGTTCCAGTGCCTCACTAGATCTAATCTAAATCTACAGTTTTCAGTTTAAACCACTACTATTGTTTTATAATACAGGCACTGGAGAAGCACATCTCTCCTTCTCATAAACCCCCTTTAAGTATTGAAAGGCCACAATAAGGCCTCCCCAGAGCACATTCTTATACAAGATGGACAACCCCAACACTCTCAACATTATTTCATAGTAAAAGTGTTCCAGTCCTCTGATAATTTTTGTGGTATCCTTTGGACCCATTTAACAGATCCATGTGTTTCTTGTTCTGGGGATGCCAGAGCTGGATGTTGTATTCCAGGTGATGTCTTAAAAGGGTGGACTAGAAGGAGAGAATAATCTCCTTCAACATGCTAGGATCTCTCTTGATGGCATCCTTTCCTGCTGCACCACTCCGTAGGGTGGCATCTGTAAACTTGCTGAGGATGCAGACTCAGTGTCACTAACGAGAGAATTGAACAATACCAACCCAACAGGGACTGCTGAAGGACAGCAGATTTCAATGATTCCATTTGGACATTGAGCTGTGGGCTGCCATACTTTGGACACACCCATCCAACCAACTTCTTATACATCAAGTAGTCAATTTGGAATATCTGTAACTTTTTAAATTAGAAAAAAAGGATATTATGTCAAAAGCCTTGCAGAATTTGAGATGTATGGCTCCAGTTGCTCTTTCCTTATCCACCAATGCAGTCAGTCCATCATAAAAGGCTACCCAATCAGTCAGGAACAACTTGCCCTTGGTGAAGATATTTTGGCTGTCTCAAATCACTTCTGTGTCATCCACAGCATATGCCTGGGCCTATCCTCCAGGGATATGTGGAGTGTCCCATAATCTTACTGAGCACTAATGTGAGGCCGACTAGTCAGTTCCCAGGATCTTTCTTCCCTTTTACCCTCTTTAAAAAAGGGTGTGCTGTTTCCTTTGTCTCAAGTAATTGGGGATTTCACTTGATGACCATGACTTTTCAAATATGATGGAGAGAAGCTTTACAACTGCACCTGTCAATCTCCTCAAGACCTGGGCATAAGGATCTCAACAGCTCCACTGAGCCTCTGTGAAGTGTCTTGGGAAAGCATGTATAGAGCACTTGTTAAAGGAGCTTTATGTGACCAGCTCAGCTTGTCTAAGCTGTAGACATGTAAGTACATGTACTTCAGATAGTAAAGTCAATCAATCCATTACCATTCACCTCTGATTCAAACACACATGATATTTTTTTCCAAAGGCCCATAGGTATGCTCTGGGCATCCAATATTTTGCAAAACCCCTATGTAACTAATTAATTGGTAAGATATTTATATTTCCTGCCTTCACTGTGACCAAGACCATGACCATATGACCATAGGATGGTGTGAATACAATCACAACATAGAAAATTTCTTCTGCTCCATATACTTTGCATTCATTTATTCCCTAGAGCAAGAAGGCATACATGTATAAATATGTAAGTCTGTCTAATGCAGCTGTACATGTTTGCATTAATCAGATGAATACCAATTTTACTTCTTTTTAGTTGCATAGCCCCTAGTAACTTGTAATAATAATTAACACATGTTAATTAAAAGGATATAATATTTGGTGGAATGTTCAATTTTTTACTTCACAGTTCAATTTATGTCTCTATAATCTTACATTATACTTAAATAGAGAGAGAAAAGTTTTGGATTGCCATACAGCAATTTATGCCATCCATTATTCAATATGCCTCCTTAAGGTACTCTTTAATGTTGTGCACTCCTGCATAAATAAGACCATTATTCTCACACTAATTTTTCTCTTGCCCTAATATTTTTTTTAAAAAGATATGCAGATAAAATCAAATTTCTAGTATGTTTGAACTGGCTGACTTAAATGAAATCTAGTATTTCAACTGAGGAATCATTGCAACTTTATAGAAATTAACCATACTGATGATACCTTCTTTTTTTTCCCTATATCAATCTTCATTTGTGCTGATGCATTTTGACAAAATACTCATTCTGTCAGTTCCAGCTCTCAAATACACCAAAGTGTAGGACAAAGTGTTTGTGCTTGACTCACACTGTCAGTATTAATCTTTTGTTGTGCTATTCTCATACTTTGTCTACATCCTCTCAGTGTCCTACCAATTCTTGTCTGATTTCGAGTGATGTAAATAAAAATCATGTTATCTGTAAACTATGTGTTATCCCCATATGTTAACCTTCCCAAATATACTCACTTTGTACATTAAATTATAAGCTAGTGATGTACAACTATAAACTTAAGTACAAAACAAGGAAATTATCAACTGAGTCTATATATTAATCATTGCATTACTTCTTTCATGTGAAATTTAACCTTCATTTCCTATGAAAAAGCATTCTAAAATGGAGTGATTACATCAGTGGATAAGAGAAGGGCTACAGATATAATTTATCTGGACTTCTGTAAAGTCTTTGACAATTTCCTCCATGACATCCTTCTCTATAAATTGAAAAGAGACAGATTTGATGGGTGGGCTGTTAGATGGATTAGGAAGTGGTTGGAAGATCATGTCCAGAGGGTAGTGGTCAGCAGCTCCCAATTCTGATGCCCATCAATAAAAAGTTGTGTCAGACAGGGTTCTGTATTGGGACTAATGTTATTTATTATCTTTACTAATGACACAGAAGAAAGGATTGAGTGCACCCTCAGCAAATTTGCAGATTGCACCAAGCTGAGTGGTGCAGCTGACACACCTGAAGGACATCCAGATGGATCTGGACAAGCTCAAGAAGTGGGTCCATGGGAATCTCATGAAGTTTAACTAGACCAAGTGCAAGTTGCCACACCTGGCTTGGGGTACTCTTCAGTGTCAATACAGGCTTTAAACATATTGAGAACAGCCCTGCCAAGATGGACTTTGGGGTACTGGCAGATGAGAGGCTGAACATGACCCAGCAAGATGTGCTGGGAGCCCAGAAAGACAATTGTTTTCTGGGCAGCATCATAACAAGGCTTGGCCAGCTGGTCAAGGGAAGGGATTCTGTCCCCTGTTCTGTTCTGGCAAGATCCCACCTTGAGTACTGTGAACAGTTCTGCACTCCCCAGCAGGAGAAGGACATGGACCTGTTGTAGTGATCCAGAGGAGGCTCCCCAAGATGATTAAAGAAATGGGACATCTCTCCTATGAGGAAAGGCTTGGAGAATGGGGTTTGTTCAAACTGGAAAAGAGATGGCTCTGATGTGAACAAATGGCTGTCTTCCAGTACCTTCAGGGTGCTTGCAAGAAAGATAGAGAGACTATTTACAAGACATGTAAGACAGGACAAGGAGGAATGGCTTCAAACTGAAAGAGGCTAGGTTTAGATTAGATACTAGGAAAATGCTTTACTGTGGGGGTGGTGAGGAACTGAAACATTGCCCAGAGCAGTTTGTGAATGCCTCATGTGTGGAAGTGTTCAGAGCAAGGTTGGATAGGGTTCTGAGCAACCTGGTCTAGTGAAAAGTGTTCCTGCCCTTGCTCAGGGGGCTTGGAACTAGATGATCATTATGGTCCCATCAAACCCAAGCCATTTTATGATTCTATGAAATTCATTCTCTTCCTTACTCAGAAAAAAA